>JANAVB010026196.1:4519272-4929272 GCA_029216955.1 Iris pallida
ATCTTTGATAAGAATAAAAATGATAACAATTAATAATAATAATTTATATTTAATAACCACAATATAATATTAATATTTTATAACCTCAATATAATAATAATAATATAATAATATAATAATAATAATAACAAATTCAATAAGCCAATATATAATTGTTTTAAAAATCTGAAAATCACCATAAATAAATAAAAATAATTTTAAAATTTTCGGGAAGGGGGCTACAATCTACTACCCACCTTAAAATAATTTCGTCCTCGAATTCTATATCATAACTATTTCTTAAAAATCAAAAGATCAACTCTAATCTTAATCTCCTCAATTTAATTACTCAAAAATAATTTATACCCTCCTCCTAGCCATTTTGTAACTACAAATCCTTGAGGACTTCTACCCACCTTAGGTCACACTACTCCCTTGAAACACGGGTCACTAAAATCTTATATCTTTAACTAGTGTCTAATAATTCTACCAAAATATCTAGGACATATGGTATCTGAAATCCTCTCGTGTCTATCAGGCAACCCAAAAACATAACATGCAAATTTATACGAGTAGCTAAGAATATTGGCAAACTCTAGTAAGCACGACTATTCGTCACTCCGAAGTAGGAAGGACAGGAAAATAAGACAGAATAATTGGGGCAACTGTGAAGTTTAAAGAGCGGTACAGCATATACAATATAGATAGAAAGGGGTACGTATGAACTTATAGTCTTATTGGCTAGATCGGGCTACTCTAGTCCAGTCACTTGCTACCACGAAGAACCCTTTGCTCTACATAGAGTGGCCTGCAATCCGTGCAATACAGAAGTCTCGTTCTCAAATTCTAATTCAAACAAGGTTCCATAATGGAACGGAATTTGAAAAAAATTAAGATTGTGGTTTTAATGGGTTCTCTATTTGGACATTAGTCGTTGGTTGATGAACATTGGGTTTCAATCTATATGGACTATACAAGATCCCAATGATAAAACTATTCCTACTAGATTAGGGTACCTAGAATAGGTTTCTACCAAGGGTGGAGCTAGTTGTCAGCCAAGTTGGTTAGCTGGGTCCCTCAAGTCCAGAATGTACCTTTAGTGACTTTTGTGTTTAAGTCACATGAGGCCTCAATCAAGTGGCACACTAGTGACGTGTGCATAGTGGGCTTCGAGTAGATCACAACCATATATTGGGTCGAAGGAATGGGGTCGTGGTCAAGGCTCTAATGGAGGTTGGAAAGTATATCGGTACTATGGTAAAGGTTACAACTAGTCCTTTTAACCTGAAAGTCGTACCCCAAAAAATAGAGTACAAGGGGACGAGTTTGAGTGGGACATGACATACCTAGATGAAGGTGGATCCGTCTAGATCTTACATATGAAATTTGTTGGAAGATAACAGCTGGTCTCATGCTCCGAATATTAATGGCACGGCCGGGAACACAAAATAATCTAAAGGAAAAGTGGGAGTCTATGGGGCACTAATTATCATTCTAATAGAAAATTATTCTAATTAATCGGTAATCTTCGTATACCCCAAAAATTTTTAGAAGGCTTACAGTCTACCCACCTTAGAGGCTAGGATATGGTGGCAAGGTTCCTGTCACAGGGCTGGCCGATGGTAGCTACACACTGCATATACTACTATCATAGTTATGGGAATACGTTGTCTCTACCTATCAGATACGAACATTCGTCTTTCCAATTAGTGGAAGACAAAAACAATAAAGAGCTCAAGAGATGTCACTGAATACGATTACGTGATTCGAAGGCGAATGTATAGTTCAAAAGGAATTGTCAAGTAGTCGCGGATGAGATTCTAGAGACATCTATATCTCAATCCACGTAGGATAATTAAATGAAGAGCGAACCAAATACATCATGGTTGATCAGACCGTAATACAATGATTCTGATTAGACAATGTTAGCGGGCGTCACCAATAAACATACGTCTTGAATCAAGCTCGATGAAAAAGTAAGCTTGCAAAACTAGGCTGTAATAGCAGCATTGGTCAAGGTAGTCAAAATATAAGTAGGCGAGATTTTTGGAAGGAGGAATAAGTAATTCGAGTTTGAGAGAATCTAATTTTACCTGGTGTTCTTGCTTATACAGTCTTCCTACAATCTTATATCCCTAAAGTCTTGGTCAACTACAACGTAGTTTTAGCAATGTTCTATAACCTATGATCCTCAAAATGGTTTCATTTCTATGGGTTGTGCCTCGCCAGTGCGCTGCTGGCTGCAGTGAACCCACATTCTCCACTCTTAATTATTTGACGACAGTGCGCTGCTGTCTAAACTTTATGGGTTAGCTAATATTTCTCTAACCATAACCGTAAAAATCCATGAGCTTCTAGAGATTCAAACAAGTTGACTAAAATATAGCGTAGGTATTTGTCCTATCAATCACAACATTTAAAATAAAAGATTTAACTATGGAGGAATTAATTAAAGACGAAAGAAATACAAACACTCTAGTATCTATTTTATATACATTTCCATGGTCGAGGGAAAAATTGTAAATCAATCTTTCTCGAGATACGTATACGAATAACAGAATCAGAAATTACAAACTAATTCTTTACAACAAAATAGGATTTTAAAATAGACAATTCTAACTTATGATAGAAATATTATATCTACAAAGAGCAAAAGAAAACTGAACAGGTTATCAAGATTATAACCTTAAACCTGGAAAATCTAACATACTAAGCGATAGTATATCCACTTTGAATCACATTGTCATATCAAAAGTAATAGTGTATCTACAGAGATCTAGCATGTTATCTAGATTGCATGGCCTATCTAATAACCTTAACTACCCAACAGTCAATTTGAACAAGGGACTCCTAGTCCTAGTTATTCCTAAATTATTTAATCCTAATTATGAATGAGCATTTCCTGGGCGCAGGCTCGCAATAGTACGACTAACGTACCATCACGAGTTCGCAATCTTTTGCGAAAACTGACCTGCATGGGCCACCACAAAAACTTGTCACGACCCAACCGCTTTTCGGATACGAGACGTGTCCAAGCCAGCCTACGCTGCAGAGTCGGCGGTAGAACGCTGTCACGTACGCAGGAAATAAATGCTCAAAGTACAACATTTGTTGCTCATTCACAATTCTACATTTATTACAACATTTACAATTGAATAAATACAAGATTTTACAATTTATGAAAATAATACAACTGTTTTCTATTTCTAGGTCGGCCTCAGCATACCCGTCTTTCCAGTGCTAAGAGTGATCGCGGCTAAACCTGAAAAATGTTGGTTATCCAGTCAGGATTGGAACAAGTACACAAACCGACGATAATGCAAATTATAATAGAATTAACAAGACATAAAATAGCGTATGGAATATGAAAGCTGGTAAGAAAACTGATGACATAGCACGATAGAGAAGTAAACAAGAAAAAAACTAAAAAGACATCTATCTAGGTGTGTGAAATATCCGTTTCAACATGTGGACGACTAGGGGGTAAATAAGGCACACTGCACGTGTCATGCGCAGCGGCTAGCTTTCAAGAATAGACATATTGGGATATTTCTGGGTAGTCCACATGTTACTAAGATATTTTCCCTCCCTCCCACTACTCCGTGTGACGAGCGTGTCAACAAGCAGCAAGATATAGTATAGACATGAAATGAAAAGACTACTATGAATCGGAAAGCAATCAGAAAGTGCACTTGCCTGAGGTCCTTAGCAGGAGAAACCAATAACACTATACCACTCAATGAGCCACAATCAGTCAACACATGTAGAAGTCTCCGGATACTGAAATAAACAGTACCAACATTCTCAGAATAGTCAAATTAGATAGAATTGCCTGTCCTTAAGTCCAATTCTGGACACAGGGCAAAACGGTAATTTCGGGCAAAAACGATGTCCGCCGTTGGACCCGTTTTGCACCAAAAGTGTGCCAGAGTGAATGGTCTCTAAAGTCGTCAAACTACATGTCTATGGATTTGGTTTTTTGATACGAACCCAACCGTATGTCCAAAGTTGGATTTCGGCGGGCCGTGCACAAAACCGCCCGTTGAGTGGGACCGTGGGGCCCGCAAAACGACGTCGGATTCAACCGTCTCAGAATTGGACCAAACTTGGCATACAGGACCAGAAAAATGATACGGTCCTGATGGCACAAGTTTCGTCTCGATCTGACGAGCGTGCACAAAGTAATTGGAGAATTTGCAAAGTGCACGCTACGGTGAATTTCGACGGATATGCATCAAATTCGTCGCGCACACGCGACCAATTTGAATTCCGTCAAAGCCCACATGACCACGAAGGCGTTACGCACCTTTCGATGCTTACGGTGCGCAACCACGTCGTCCAGTTTGGCGGGACGCACGTCGTGTGGAACAATTTTCTAGTTTTGAAAACAGATTTTTCGTCAACCTCACCCTAATTTTAAACAGCAATTAATCAACAAGAATTAATTCTAAAAATAGCGTTTCCATCCTGGTTAGGTTGTCTAGAAGTCTGTTCAAGCAGTTTTCGAAATCTCCTACTATTCTGTTCTGAAAGTGTCCGTCAAGTTGGGTTCCCGAAACAGTTTTAATACAGTTTTAATACCCTGTTTCGATGGTTTTTCCTGAAGTTTCTGGATTTCTTACAATTTATTTAAAGCAACACCAACAAATCCAGTTGAAGGAAAGGGTAGTGGGTTATCTAGACAATACGTAGAAACTTACGGAAGAGAAATTCGTCGTAAGAACAGAGAAAAAATGTACACTGAAGCGTCGTTGTTGGCTGCCCTGTGCTGACACTGCTTGGCGCGCGCGTGGGTCGCGGCTGTGCGCGCGGCGGCTCCGGCCGCGCGCGGTAGACGTGCCGACGGCGGGTGGGTCGCCGGACCTCGGGTGTCGGGTGTCGTCGGTGGCGGCGGTTGGAGGAGTTAGGGTTTGAGGCTTTGGCGTTCTCGATACGTATGTATATATATGCGGAGAAGCGAGCAGGGTGGGGGACTAGCCGCTCGGGCCTGGGGGCTTAGCTCGGGTGGGTTGGGATTTCCCAGCTGAGTAGCCTCGTCCTGAGGCTATAGTGCTGCTGGCATGTGGGGATTTTGGGCTGGCCTATTGGGTTCGGCTTTGGTATTGCTATGCTGTAGGAAAAATGGAGAGTTGGGGCCGCTGGGTTGGTGTATTGAAGTGGGGGTTTATATATGTTGCTCGGCTTGGGTGCCTGAGCTCGGGTTATGGTGGTTTGCAAGTGAACGGAGCTGCTATTGCTCTTTTTCCCTTTAGTTGGGGATAGGTTTGGTTGATTGTGGGGGTTTTCATATTATTATTTCTTTCTATTTATTATTTTATCCAATAAGTATATACATATGTATATACACACACACATACGTATATATATAATATATATATATATAATATATATATAATCTATATATAATTATATATAATATATATATAATATATATATATACACATATACACGTATACGCATATTCATACATTTATGTACATATACATTTATATACATATTTTAATATATATATTACACCCACACACAACAATATTATATATAATTTAATATAACTTACAATTCACTATTTATATATAAATATATATACATTCAATTATATATATTATTATCTATATATACTACATATATATAGTATACCTTATATATATCCCACATCTTGATGATAAGAATAAAATAATGATAACAATTAATAATAAATAATTTATATTTAATAACCACAATAATAATATTAATATTATATAACCTCAATATAATAATATAATACAAAATTCAATAAGCAATATAATTGTTTATAAAATCTGAAATCACCATAAATAAATAAATAATAAAATAATTTTAAAATTTTCGGGAAGGGGGGCTACACATATTATGAACAACCAGTTATCAACAGCAATACATGGTCACTACAACAGCCCTACCACTAGAACCCTTGTGACAATAGTCTGACAGGCTTGACACAAATAGAAATTTTTGACTCAGTTGTTATAATCTTTTCATAAGATGTGCCTTAGAGTTGGTTACCCCGTCGACAACTCTTGTATACTGTGGACGAGTAGGACATTCTATTTTATCGACCATGTGTCATTGTACACACTCGTTTTCCAATTACTGAGGAACGATCCTTGACTTGTCTTATATCTACCGTATTCCGTTACGTCATGCCTTATTTTTTATTAACAAGAGTCGAGGTACAATACTCGGATTTTGGAATTCTTCTAACCTTATTATTCCTAAAACCATGTCCTAGTTTCTAAGGTGAGTAGACTGTAAGTCTTCTAAAATTTTGGGATATACGAGGATTATCGATTGATTAGAATAATTTCTATTGGGAGGATAATTAGTGTCTCATGGACTCCCACTTTCCATTTAGATTATTTTGTGTCCCCGAACGTGTCATTAATATTCGGAGCATGAGACCAGCTGTTACCTTCCAACAAATTTCATATGCAAGATCTAGACGAGTCAACCTTCATCTAGGTATATCATGTCTCACTCAAACACGTACCCTTGTACTCTATTTTTTTTATGGCACGACTTTCAGGTCAAAGGACTAGCTATAACCCTTACCATAATAACTGTATATTTCCCGACTACAATTAGAGACTCGACCTCGACTCAATTCTTTAGACCTAATATATGGTTGTGATCTACTCGAAGCCCACTAAGCACATGTCCCTAGTGTGCCACTCAATTGTGTTTTCTTGTGCTATTTAAACACAAAAGTCACGGAAGGCACATTTTTGGGCTTTAGGAACCTAGCTAACTAACCTGACTGACAACTAGTTCAACCACTTGGGTTGAAACTTATTCTAGGTTACCCTAACCGAGTAGAAATAGTTTTATCATTGAAATCTTGTCCAGTCAATATAGATTGAAATCCAAGGTTCTTCCAACCAACGATTGATGTCCAATCAAGAAACCCTTTAAGACCCAGTAAAACTCCTCCATATATACCACCATAATTGGACTAAAATCGGACTACTTGAAATAGGTCCCTATACCTATTATGTAGTCTCTACCTCTTAGAATGCAAGGTCATCCGTAACCATTATTCCATCTATCTGGAAGTCGCGATACGATTTTATATTGCATTTATATCCCTCGCTGGTGTGTTTAAATAACCACGGAAAGGATCACAATCTTGATTTCTCAAATTCCGTTCTATTATGGAACCTATTTAGAATTTCGAGAACGGAACTTCTGTATTACACGGATTGCAAGCCCCTCTAAGAAACGAAGGGTTCTTCGATTTAACAAAGTGACTGGACTAGAGTAGCCAATCTAGCAAATAAAACCAATGTTTCATAAACTTTATTTTCTATCTGCATTATTGGATACACTCTACCGCTCTTGAAACTTCATAAATGCTCTCGATTATTTTCCTTATCTTCCTGTCCTTCCTATTTCAGAGTGACGAATGGTCACGCTTATTAGAATTTAGCAATATTTCTTAGCTACTTGTGTAAATTTGTTGCATGTTAGATTTTGGGTGGTTTGATAGATAGGAGAGGATTATAGTGGCCATAAGCAGTAGATATCTATTGGTAGCAATTTTAGCAATTAGTTGGATGATTATAAAGTTTAGTGACATGAGATTCGAGGGAGTAGTGTATCCAAAGGTGGGTAGAAGTCCTCAGAGTTCGTAGTTACAAAATGGCTAGGAGGAGGATATAAACTGTTTTGAGGAATTAAAAATTTGAGGAGATTAAGGTAATATTTTAAGGTGATTTGTAACCCCTCTTCCCGGAATTTTGGTAATATTTTATTTATTATTTGAATTAAATGGTGATTTTTAGAGTTTTATAAATAATTATTTAGTTAATTATTACGGTAGATAATTTTAGCCATGATGGAGTTTTGGAGTGCAAGGCGACTATAAATCATGGCACGGATAGTGTGAGGGCGTGCTTTGACTGGTGTATTAGACCTGGTAGGGAAGGCCGAGCCATCGTGATGTCTAACGAGAAAAACCAGGCCAAGTTGTGACTCAACCCTTACCGAGGATTTATTTATTCATTATTTATATTATTGAGTTTCAGGAAAACCGGTTATACTATTTTAGCCCGGACTGGACCCGAACTGAGCCCAAGCCCATGTAGTCATGCGGCACGTCCAATGACATTCGTGTTGATGGAATTTGGTGTGAGGGTGTTGTATTTCATTTTTAATGGTTTAATAAATATTTACTAGTATTCGTAATTAAATATTATAATTATCATTATTAATTGATATTCAGTGACTTTTGTATAAAATGGGTCTTTGTGCATTTTGGGATTATTAGACTGTACATATTGGTATATACGCCTTTATTTGGTTTACTGAATTTCGTTATTATTATTATTATTATTATTAATATTTTATTATCAAGTTTATTATTATATAAAATTATTACTATTATTGGTGATATTATATTGTCAAGTAAACGTTATATAATATATATATATATATATATATATATATATATATATATATATATATATATATATATATATATATATATATATTATATATATATATATATATATATATATATATATATATATATATATATATATATATATAGATATATATATATATATATATATATATATATATAATAGAATATATGGGGATTTTATTTAAATTTGATGGAGAGTATCATATAAGTATATATAGGAAAATATAGATAAATAAATATAAGTAGATATATATATATATATTTTTATATATATATGGATTAATAATATATATATATATATATATATATATATATATATATATATATATATATATATATATATATATATATATATATATAAATATATATATATATATGGATTAATAATATATATATATATATATATATATATATATATATATATATGTATATATATGTATGTAGAGCAAGGGGAGCAACAGCAACATTAGCGTGCTGAACCAGCACAGCCAGGGCCAAGTGAGCCTGAACTCCCTCCCCCACAGACCGCACATGTAGCTCTCGGCCCAGCTGAGAACCGAAATAAACCCGCTAATAAATAGAGAAAGGGACTTCGAGATCGATTTTTTCTCCAGCAAAACCCTAATACAACCGCGTCCAACCCTGGCGATCTCTCCCCGCTGCCATGAGGAGGCTGTCGGCCGGCCATAGCACCACCGCTCGACCGTCGGACGCGGCTGAAACCGAGGAAATGGCGACAGCACAGTAACAGGGAATCGGCCGACTTCGAGGCGATGGATCGTCGTCTCCAGGGGATCACTCCGTGAACCGATCGATCTGGTATGCTCACAACATGACCCTCTCTTAATCCCTTCGAATATTTTGATTTAAATTCCACCGTACGGGTCGTAAATCGAACCCAAAGTTGCCAAAAAACCTGTCGAAACAGGACACCTAAATCAGTCCAACAACTCTAGTTCGCGGCCAGTTTTCTCCCAAACCATGCACGATTTCAAAAATCTATTTGAAGGCATTTATTGACAACAAGTAGGACATAAAAACCCTACTTTTAGTTTTAATTTTAGTCCTTTAAACAGTGACAGAAATCGGCTTGAAAATTGTGAAAAATATGTTTTTAAAATTGTAGATATATGAAAAACCTCTCAATACGACGTGCGTCCCGCCAATCCGGGCGACGTGGTCACGAACCGAAAGCATCGAAAGGTACGTAACGGCTTCGTGGTCGTGTGGGCTTTGACAAAATTTAAATTGGTTGCGTGTGCGCGACGAATTTGATGCGTATTCATCAAAATTCACCGTATCGGCCTCTGTGCAAGTTTCTCAATTACTTTGTGCACGCTCGTCAGATCTGAGAACATTGGTATTGTTTATTTCAGCATCTGGAGACGGTTGTACGGGTTTAGACTATTGTGGCACACTGAGTGGTTTGGATTACCGGTTTCACCAGCAAAGGACCACAGGCGAGTACAGTTTATTGTTTGTTTTCAGTATTGATCTTTACTATACATCAGTGCTTAGTCGATAGATATGTGATTTTAGTTTTATGTTGATTTTGTTCCTTGTTGTGTCGGGAGGTGAAGTACCTCGATGTGTGATCTGACCTTAGACCGTATAGACCGCGACTTATTCTTGCATTAGACCGTGTAGACCATGATTTATTCTTGCTTTATATAGTATAGACAGTATTTTATTATTGCTTTATACAATGTAGACAGTGTAACATCATACAGTGTAGATCGTGATTATTATTTTTGTAGACAATGTTTCTTTATTGCAATATTTTGTGTAGACCGTGTAGCTGTAGACCGTGTAACTTTAGACCGTGTAGACCGTGTCGTATAATTGTTCCGAGACCGATCACATATCAAAGGTACTTCAGTCGGTCAGTTGGTGAGTATTTTATTGTATTTTATTTTCTGTTCTTATTATTAAGTTTTATTGTCTTTCTTCATTTTATTTTATGAATCATATGTTTAAAGGCTAACCTCTGTAGTATAGTCATTTTCATATATTGAAACTGCATTCAGTGAATTGTGTTCGTTCTATTCCTGACTGGAAACTAATATTTTTCAGGTTAGCCGTGGATTCACTTAGCATGGGAGATACGGGAGTACTTGCAGACAAAAGCCTAGAGACTAGCTAGATAGTGGACTTGTAGTCATTCAAATATTTATACAAGTTTATATTTTTCTGCAAATATAAAACTTATGAATATTGTAAGTTAAATTAATTATGTGAATGAGCATTATTTGTGATTTTGATCTTCATGGCCGTGACAGCGTTCTACCGTCGATACTGCGGCGTAGGCTGGCTTGGACACGTCTCGTATCCGTTTTAAAAAAAAGGGTGCGGGTCGTGACATTCTAACTCGGGAGTGAGTAGCTTACCCATGAGTGTTTCCAGAGACATTGTTGAGAGGTCGTTTCCTTCAATGATTGATGTAGCCTTTGGAATCCAGTTCTTTGTGAGAGCTCGTAGAAGTTTGTGAATTTTTTTATGGTTACTGTATTCCTTGCCTAATAAAGACAAAGGATTTACGATATCCAAGAATTGCGTAAACATCTGAGTGACTAATTCACTGGGCCTCATTTTGAACGCCGCGTACTCTTGAGTAAGTCTGATGATCTTTGACTCCTTAACTTGTGTTGTTCCTTCGTGGATTACTTCGAAAAGTTTCCATACTTTATTTGATGTTGTGCAAGTCGACACCCTGTTGAATTTAGTTCTGCCTAAAGCACAAAATAAAGCGTTAATAGCATGTGCGTCAAGACTGGCCTTTTTTTTCATCCTTCGTATATTTATTATGAGGTTTTTCAACTAAAACTCCATCAACATTAATACGAGGAGACTTTTTGTAGACATCAATAACTATAGACCATAAGTCAAAATCAAGAGATTTTAAGAAGAAACTCATCCGTGTTTTCCAATAAGTGTAGTTTGTGCCGTCAAACAGTGGAGGTCTGTTTATGGCTTGGCCTTCACTTGTGAATTTCACAGTTGCCATGTGTAATGCTGTGATCTATATAACAATTGAAAAATAACTGAATATAGCTAAAGTTTTACCTTGCATTACCTGTATAACCCGCTCTGATACCAATTGTAGGAACGAAATCGTAAAGCAGAATACTCTAGAGGGGGGGTGAATAGAATAGGAAGCAGAATATTGCTAATTAAAACTTGTTAGCAATTAGATCACAGAAATAATAATAATCACAAAGTAAATAACTGTAGTGAAAAGAGTGATCAGAAGGCAAACACAAACACAGAGATTTATACTGGTTTCCCTCTTGTGAGGACTAGTCCAGTCGGAAGAACTCTAGCTTCCAATTGAATCCACTATTGAAAAATTCTGCAAGTTTTCATACGAAGTACTTGCAACTTCTACAGACGCAAGCTTTGATACGAAAAACTCGACCAACTTCAGTTTTGAAGAGTCTTTCTTCAATCAAGTCTCTGATTACAATTTCTCTGAAATCTTCTAGACCGCACCATACCGACAAATTGACTAGAGAATTGTCACTGTCTTAGGATTTGAAAATGGAAGCTTTTTAGAACTCTTTGGAAGAAACGTAAACTTTAGAAGAGAAGAGATGAAAGTGAATGAGTGTGTTAAAATGATCAGAATTCCTCTCTATCTATAGTTTATCCAAAGACAGAACTCTGACAGACTTTGGGCAGAATTCGGACAGAACTCTTTGTAACAAACCGCAACTGAAGGAGACCAAGTTCAAAATCAAACGTTCACCTTGGCCGAACTCTAGCCGAGTTCTGTCAGGGTTTGGTCAGGTTTATTTTGTGAAAATTGTTTTTGGCTTTTTAAAAGTCCTTCAGAAGCTTTTTGTAAAAGTAGATGTTTTTTAAAAACATAGGTCATTTTAAAAAGATAGGTCAGTTTTGAAAAAGGATTTCGGTTAGCCTATTTGCCAGTACGACTTGCTGTACAATGTATTCCTAGACTCAATAAAAATAAAAATTATATTGCGTAAGAAAATACAGTCTTGAGTGGCAAATAGAGCTTCGGTCTTGAACTGAGTAGATATCCAATGTTGATCAGTATCCAAAATGTGTTTAGTAAACATCTGAATTGATTCGTATATCGAGACAGAGTTTGATCAATTATTAAAATTAGGTTTGACCATGACCAATGGGCCAACAGGTATATGCTATCCCCTTCCATGTGACCTCGCGTCTTATGTTCATAACACGTAAGATCAAGACCTCTATCAAATACATCGTATCATAGTAGTACAGATACAACTGTATAACATGTCACGAGTCCTGATACCTAGTACAGAATCCAGTCACCAAGAGCATGTCAAAAGTGGATTCTGTGACATGAAATGTCGTGTCGAGTGCCTTAAGGTCTAACATGCAAAGTATAAGCACATCTGTGGTAACATGATGACAATTATAATATCACTACATGATTCGGTAAACAAATGTCGGCACCTGAAACTGACTTGAACGCTAAGTATTGGTTCACCGCCCTAATGTAACAATACACACAAGAAAATTATATTATATAGTTGTATATATATCAAACATGAACTAAAATACTTTAAGGAAAGATACATTTGTTTGCTCCTGGTACTGCTGTCACGACCCGCACCCACTGTTTGGGTACGAGAACGTAACAACGTCCAGCCTACGCCGCAGTGTCGACGGTAGAATGCTGTCCTAGGTCACAACATCTAACAATATAATGCTAAGCAGTTATACTCCCCGAATGGGGGTGACATAGCAGATACAGTCTCAATCACATCTAAGGCAGAGCATGATAATGATAGATAAAACATGAAATCCAAAAGAGATACAGGAGATAGAAGTCTAAGTGTCTAAGATACATAAACCCAGGAATACATATCAAAACTCAAATACAGTAATCCACAAATCAAGTACAACTTCATACAAATGAAATAACTATCTAAACATCCTCTAATGTGTCTCCTCTAGGCTAGCAGGCACCTCCAGGCTATCTTTAAAATTTATCAACAGGTCCAGTCAGGACTGGAGCGAGTACAGTACATCTCAACAGATCATAGCAGGTTAGAAAATATAATCATGCAGTAAAGTAAGATATAGGTACTGAAAGAAATGATGTATGTAAACAGAGAGAGCTGTAATAGAAATATCTACTATAAGTAAAGAGCTACCAGTGACTAGTGATTTAGAGCAGAAAATCGACATGTGAATGGCTTGATTGTACATGGCTATACTAAAGAGGCGTACATGGCTATTCTACTTTAGAATTGTTCACATGGCTATTTATACTCCCCCGTACCCCAATCAATACACAATGATCCAGCCAGGTTATGTTATGATGCTATATAACAGATCCCGAAGGTGATAGACCCCGAAGGTGATAAGACCCCAAAGGTGATAGACCCCGAAGGTAATAGACCCCGAAGGTGATACATAGTAGTCCCATAAATGGGATAAGGATTCTAGGAAGACTCTACGATCATAAGAGTATATGTCGTAAGTGATCAAAGAACCAATGAAGCATATGATACGCCATGTAAGTGAAACGCACAGAACATGTAGTACCCGATGCTCCCTAAGGATAACATCTCAAGAAGGGATCCATATAGTACCAATCCGTGTGACCAACGTGACAGTACAAGTAAAGTAATCTACTGCAGGAAATAATTCTAAGCAGGATATAAAATAATCAGAGAATGTACTCGCCTGATATCTGAATGTCCAAGGTAAAGATACTGTCCGAGGAGAGGTGTCTGGCTCCTAATTAGAACAGCACAGGTCACAACATGTCCAGAAGGGTAATATAAAGTACTACAATGCATTCTACATGAATCTAGGTCAAACTAGGCCAAAGTCAACCCTTGGTCAACTCTAGTCAACTGCACTAGTCAAACTAGGTCATGTCCTAACCCAGCAAGTCTTACTAGGCCTAACCAAGACTATCCTAGCAAGCACACATCAATACAAGGCTATACAAGCCAATATACACCCAACTCTATATAGCATGCAATTATTCAATACTCAAATATGCAAGAATTCATATTGGATATACACTAGGTAATCTATTACTTTAAGCTATATATGTCTACACATATATACATATGCATACATTAGGTCTATAATCATGGCATTTCAAATGGTTATATAAACATACATATTACAACATAATATGCTAACATATATATAATATACATACATAGCTAAGTTAACTGTATTCATAAATACTTATTTAAGAGGCTATGTGTGTGTATGTGAACATGGCAAAGGGGCAAGTGAGGGTTAAATGGGCATACATAGTGTATACATATCAAAGAGTGTCAAAGTGTAAGTGAACAAAGTGTCAAGTGTGATAGTGTCAACATAGTGTAAGGGGTACATGAGGTAATATAGGATTTGTGTTAACATAGAACATTACATCTTATTAACTTGTATATTGCATACATTACATCTATTATTATATTACATTCATGCTTGCATTCATTCATCAATCATTTATTCTCTTGCACTACTATATGCACCATACATTACATACTATGGAACCTACATATTCATTACAAGCCATACTTATACATGCTTACATTAGATAGGATACTTACACCTCATACATCATTTATTTAACCATTTACTCATGCTTGCATTCTCTATTTAATTACATAATGTATATACATTAACATGGGTTAAAATCAAATAGAATATTATATTACACACAAGGGTGCACAAAATGCATATGCCGAATAGTAACACCTACTAATAATCAATACTGTACCATCTCAGCATGAATTAAAATCTAGGATTAAAGTATGTTATAGATCTATGTGTTAGCTTTCCGAAACTTCAAACGGATCGCGTTTTCGTTTCCGAAAACTCCCGGAATCGCAAAAATACCGAGAACGCGTTTGTCTTTCGTACAGCTGACACTCAAATAATTCTCCAGAAAGTTACAGAAAGAATTAGTTCTACTAATACATGTTTTTGGGAAGCTAACTTCAATATGCTTCTTTTAAAAAAAACGGGAGATTAAACCGAGCTTCGAGCTAGAAGTTATGACATTTCTAAGTTAGGGCTGAAATTAAAAACGTGGATAAAAATCATGACGGATTTGGGTAGTTTGAGACAAAAGAACACAAATATATAACATAATATATCAAGAACTCACTCTCTACACTAATATATATATATATGAGACACTATAGAACACATCTCCAATACAAAAATATGAGATTAAACATGTAATAATTCATTTATACATAACAACAACACATAGTGTGTCCAAATTTGGGATTTTCCCACATGAACACAACCACAACACAAAGGACACTCCTATGACCTCCAAATGGACACGAAATGGACACAAATAGAGATACAACCATGGGGGTCATTCCTATGGGTTCAAAATAGACCAATATGTATGAGAAAATGAAAAGGAGAAGGGATTTATACCTCCCGGTAGATCGAATCGAAAAAAAGCCTTCCCGGAGCGACACCGACACGTAGAGATTCCAAAAGGACACGAACGAGCTCCGAATCCTCCCAAATTTGGGTAGCTTCCTCCTTGGCTAGAATGGAGAAGGAAAGAAGAAGATTTGGTGGCGAAATGGAAGAATTTGGTGGAGAAATTGCTAGGGATTGCTCTCTAGAAATTTGGGGAAGAACAAGAGAGAGAGTGTGGATGAGAATAATGAAATGAACTTGAGCCTATCCTCTCCCAAAGTGGCTGGCCATATGGGGCTATTTGTCCTATTATGGTAAGGTCCAAAATGCCCCCACTAACCTATTCTATGAGTATTAGGAAAGGGCTAATTGGTTGGGGCTAAATTAGTCATTCTAAAGTCTCTAATCACACTAACCTTATCCATAATAATTAGTCTAACCTCTAACTAAAATATTTCTATCATGTGGACTAAAATTAATATCATGTGGGCCATGACTAACTAGTGTGTGGGTCCCACTAGAGTCAAACTACCCCCGGGTCCCCGTTTCAAGTCGGATTGAGTTGAAATTCAAACCCGACTCAAATAACCCCAAAACAATATCATAAATAATAAAATAATATCAAAATAATTCAAAGAAGTCAAATTCAAAAATATCCTTAGGCCAAAAATGACATTAAAATATCCTAATCACATGGTTAGGCTCTAGGTCAAACAGTCTCTAGGATTTCACTAGCAAAACGTCAAAACCACAAGTCATTGATTTAAATAATTTTAAAATGATTTAAAATCACCAAAAATCATATCATGAATTAAATATCATTATTAAAATAATTATAAACATGAAATTTCAAAATTACCCTCATTTGGGAAACTGGGTGCTACAACTCTACCCACCTTAGAAAAATTTCGTCCTCGAAATTTAAAATCGATAGTACTCCTTCTAGAGCCTCTAACCTACCCAATATCTAAGGTAACACTTCCTAACACTGGAATAATAAACGGACATCTAAAAAGTGTCAATCTAGGAATACCTCCAATACTGCTCTGCTGTACGACGGTAATGGAACTTCAATAAAATATGGACTGGAACCTATATCCAAGGGACTGGACCTATTTTAAAGTGGTCTTAACTAAGGATGAAAAAGAACTGATCATAGTCTATAGGTATGCTCAAACTATTATCTTCCTATTAACCATCTATTAATACATTCTATTACCATAGGAACGATGCATTACTAAGACATATAGGCCCCTATCTCTCATAACACATTTATACTCACCAAAAGACTAGTACATCCTATCAAGGCTGATACTATAATCTCTCATAAATCTCATAAGCTATATGTTTATAGACACACATCCCCACATCTAGGACTAACCTATATATATCTACAACTGATACTAATGAGATGACGTCCCTATTTCCCAACAATCAAGGTCTAAATTTTTTTTATCTAAATCATGCAATTTGAAGGAATAGTATACAAGGTCAGGGCATACCGTAGCAGTTGGAAGTCTCACCTAGGTGCATTGGTCATTCTAGGTCAAAACAGTACTATGGTATCAACACACAAACAATCTAGGGTGTCTTAATTGGGAAGGTAAGGGAACAAAAATCATCAAGGTTGTAGGGCTGTCTACCATCCTATATAAAAATTGGTCACTATCAAAATAAAATAAAGGCAACTACCAATTATCTAAAAAAAGGTACAAAAAATCAAATTCAAAAATTAAGGAATTGAAAATCACTTGCATTGAAATCCAATCACAATATATATATATAGAGAGCGTTAGAGAGGAAAAAGCTAGCATTGTGTGTATGGGGATTTGTTCATATGGTTAGATAGTAGGCGTGTGTGTACGTGAATATACATGAAAGTGTATATGAGGATTTGGATTTCAAACAATAACTATCAAGTTACACTAATCATGGCATATGGGTTAACAATCTACAATATACAATCTATTTAATCACAACTTGCATGGCTAACCATATATATTTAAAAAGGTATAGACTTAGTTATGTATTTATATATTATAACATGTATGCCTAAGCTCTATATATATCTATCTAGATATATAATCATAACATAGAGAGGAAAAAGGGTTAGGTTACATGACAGTGTATACTAAGTTAGGGTGTGTGTGTCCTTGTACAGGGTTATAGCTTAGTATTGAAAGGTTAAACCCAGTTTTTAGTTTAGCATTTACATACAAAATCTGAAAAGATGCTAACATTTAAACCAGTACAATATTAACATAACACAGTTTCAGATTTTAGGGTTTTGAACATCGCAACCAATCTCAATGGTCCCAATACATCCTAACATGATAGAAATGAAACCCTAACATACTATCCATATATTTATCTACGCATACAGTTCAATATTACATGTTAAATCTGAAATTGAACATTTGAAATCAATGTGAAAATGTTAACATATATTCAGTTTTCAGGATTTTGGAGAAATTTGAACATCAAAACCAACTCAATGTTTATCACAACCTATCATGTAAGAATATAAAACCTAACATTATATCCCTACAACAACAATGTACACAGCTCTAAATATTACATTTAAAACAACAATTTGAACTAACATTTAAAATCCAGTATTAAGGGTTAATATGCACACAGTCTCAGATTTGACAAATTTAAACACAAAACTCAACAATTTTTTTTTTAAATGAAACTCTAGGTATGACATACATGTGCAGTGATGAAAACATAACTAATAACATGAAATTTATATTTAACTTACGAATTTAAACTGGAAAAGCAGAAAACCAGAAATATTGGGGTTTTGAAAATTTAACATCAACGACATATTAATATTTATTTAGATAGGTGGAAATCAAGTGTAGCCTACATAAGTGTCAGGAAAGTATCCACTATATATATTCATATATATATTCTCATGTCCCAATATAAAAATCAGATTCTATACCAAGACCAACATTAGATTCCTACCAATATTGCAAAACAGGTGATTGGTGTAATCAAGACGATTTATTATTATTTAATACAAGAATAATAGCAAGAAGGGAATAACGATAAAATCTATTTTGCTTATCTTTTTAAAAGAAGGAACCATTTTGAAATCCAGAGTTAAAATATCAAATCCAAGGTAAAGTCTAGCAAAATCATCGATTCATTGTATTAAGAAGAAATTCATAGAAGAAGTTACACAAAGGTTTATAAAATAGCTAAAGTTACTCCTAAGCTAAATAATGAGAAGCAAAAGAAAACAAAACAATTAATAATTCCCTTTTTTTGAAGGACTGAAACAAAGTAGAGAAAACATGTTCGAAAATATTTAAGGTACAATCTGATAATCATATGCGTCTATCCACAATCATGGTACTCTAAATCCTCGTCATACTAGTAAGCAAGGCTACGATAATCACAGAGCCCTTGACTTATGCACATATCTCTAGAATCATGGTATTTAACATTTTCGCGGTGCCGCTAGCTTGGCTGCGAAAACTTTAAATTCCCACACCCGAGAAATATATCCAGAGTCAGACTATATGTCCTCACCATGCTGGCTAATGTGACTATAGAAGACTAGATTCCATAACATAGATGACCTAGCCCATATAATTTCATCTTGCCAAAAATTAAATTAAATCAACAATGAATACCCAAAAATCAAATCAAATTTATCAACGAACATCAAACTAAAAAATGAACAATATCCTTCAATCATATAAATACAAACTCGGATGCTACAGCTAATTGTCAAGATTCAAAATTCAACAATCTTCCATCAAAATTAATAAATACAAACCCAAATTCAACAATAATCCATCAAATTCAACAACAGAAAATAAAGATAAAACAATCAAGGAAAAAGAGAGTTTTCAAATCGAAGTTAAAATAAGATTCTCAAGGGTCGTCTCAGGAATCTCTCAAGGGTTCCTAACTGTGATTGAGTACCTTCAAAATATATCCTAATCCTACTGCAGGCTGTAGTGGTACTCAAGTTCGAATACCACTACATAAACTCGACCTGCATGGGCCACCACTAAAAACGTGTCACGACCCGCACCCACTGTTTGGGTACGAGAACGTAACAACGCCCAGCCTACGCCGCAGTGTCGACGGTAGAATGCTGTCCTAGGTCACAACATCTAACAATATAATGCTAAGCAGTTATACTCCCCGAATGGGGGTGACATAGCAGATACAGTCTCAATCACATCTAAGGCAGAGCATGATAATGATAGATAAAACATGAAATCCAAAAGAGATACAGGAGATAGAAGTCTAAGTGTCTAAGATACATAAACCCAGGAATACATCTCAAAACTCAAATACAGTAATCCACAAATCAAGTACAACTCCATACAAATGAAATAACTATCTAAACATCCTCTAATGTGTCTCCTCTAGGCTAGTAGGCACCTCCAGGCTATCTTTAAAATTTATCAACAGGTCCAGTCAGGACTAGAGCGAGTACAGTACATCTCAACAGATCATAGCAGGTTAGAAAATATAATCATACAGTAAAGTAAGATATAGGTACTGAAAGAAATGATGTATGTAAACAGAAAGAGCTGTAATAGAAATATCTACTATAAGTAAAGAGCTACCAGTGACTAGTGATTTAGAGCACAAAGTCGACATGTGAACGGCTTGATTGTACATGGCTATACTAAAGAGGCGTACATGGCTATTCTACTTTAGAATTGTTCACATGGCTATTTATACTCCCCCGTACCCCCAATCAATACACAATGATCCAGCCAGGTTATGTTATGATGCTATGTAACAGACCCCGAAGGTGATAGACCCCGAAGGTGATAAGACCCCAAAGGTGATAGACCCCGAAGGTAATAGACCCCGAAGGTGATACATAGTAGTCCCATAAATGGGATAAGGATTCTAGGAAGACTCTACGATCATAAGAGTATATGTCGTAAGTGATCAAAGAACCAATGAAGCATATGATACGCCATGTAAGTGAAACGCACAGAACATGTAGTACCCGATGCTCCCTAAGGATAACATCTCAAGAAGGGATCCATATAGTACCAATCCGTGTGACCAACGTGACAGTACAAGTAAAGTAATCTACTGCAGGAAATAATTCTAAGCAGGATATGAAATGATCAGAGAATGTACTCGCCTGATATCTGAATGTCCAAGGTAAAGATACTGTCCGAGGAGAGGTGTCTGGCTCCTAATTAGAACAACACAGGTCACAACATGTCCAGAAGGGTAATATAAAGCACTACAATGCATTCTACATGAATCTAGGTCAAACTAGGCCAAAGTCAACCCTTGGTCAACTCTAGTCAACTGCACTAGTCAAACTAGGTCATGTCCTAACCCAGTAAGTCTTACTAGGCCTAACCAAGACTATCCTAGCAAGCACACATCAATACAAGGCTATACAAGCCAATATACACCCAACTCTATATAGCATGCAATTATTCAATACTCAAATATGCAAGAATTCACATTGGATATACACTAGGTAATCTATTACTTTAAGCTATATATGTCTACACATATATACATATGCATACATTAGGTCTATAATTATGGCATTTCAAATGGTTATATAAACATATATATTACAACACAATATGCTAACATATATATAATATACATACATAGCTAAGTTAACTGTATTCATAAATACTTATTTAAGAGGCTATGTGTGTGTATGTGAACATAGCAAAGGGGCAAGTGAGGGTTAAATGGGCATACATAGTGTATACATATCAAAGAGTGTCAAAGTGTAAGTGAACAAAGTGTCAAGTGTGATAGTGTCAATATAGTGTAAGGGGTACATGAGGTAATATAGGATTTGTGTTAACATAGAACATTACATCTCATTAACTTGTATATTGTATACATTACATCTATTATTATATTACATTCATGCTTGCATTCATTCATCATTTATTTATTCTCTTGCACTACTATATGCACCATACATTACATACTATGGAACCTACATATTCATTACAAGCCATACTTATACATGCTTACATTAGATAGGATACTTACACCTCATACATCATTTATTTAACCATTTACTCATGCTTGCATTCTCTATTTAATTACATAATGTATATACATTAACATGGGTTAAAATCAAATAGAATGTTATATTACACACAAGGGTGCACAAAATGCATATGCCGAATAGTAACTCCTACTAATAATCAATACTGTACCATCTCAGCATGAATTAAAATCTAGGATTAAAGTATGTTATAGATCTATGTGTTAGCTTTCCGAAACTTCAAACGGATCGCGTTTTCGTTTCCGGAAACTCCCGGAATCGCGAAAACACCGAGAACGCGTTTGTCTTTCGTACAGCTGACACTTAAATAATTCTCCAGAAAGTTACAGAAAGAATTAGGCCTATTAATATATGTTTTTGGGAAGCTAACTTCAATACGCTTTTTTTAAAAAAAACGGGAGATTAAACCGAGCTTCGAGCTAGAAGTTATGATATTTCTAAGTTAGGGCTGAAATTAAAAACGTGGATAAAAATCATGACAGATTTGGGTAGTTTGAGACAAAAGAACACAATATATAACATAATATATCAAGAACTCACTATCTACACTAATATATATATATGAGACACTATAGAACACATCTCTAATACAAAAATATGAGATTAAACATGTAATAATTCATTTATACATAACAACAACACATAGTGTGTCCAAATTTGGGATTTTCCCACATGAACACAACCACAACACAAAGGACACTCCTATGACCTCCAAATGGACACGAAATGGACACAAATGGAAATACAACCATGGGGGTCATTCCTATGGGTTCAAAATAGACCAATATGCATGAGAAAATGAAAAGGAGAAGGGATTTATACCTTCCGATAGATCGAATCGAAGAAAAGCCTTCCCGGAGCGACACCGACACGTAGAGATTCCAAAAGGACACGAACGAGCTCCGAATCCTCCCAAACTTGGGTAGCTTCCTCCTTGGCTAGAATGGAGAAGGAAAGAAGAAGATTTGGTGGCGAAATGGAAGGATTTGGTGGAGAAATTGCTAGGGATTGCTCTCTAGGAATTTGGGGAAGAACAAGAGAGAGAGTGTGGATGAGAATAATGAAATGAACTTGAGCCTATCCTATCCCAAAGTGGCTGGCCATATGGGGCTATTTGTCCTATTATGGTAAGGTCCAAAATGCCCCCCACTAACCTATTCTATGAGTATTAGGAAAGGGCTAATTGGTTGGGGCTAAATTAGTCATTCTAAAGTCTCTAATCACACTAACCTTATCCATAATAATTAGTCTAACCTCTAACTAAAATATTTCTATCATGTGGACTAAAATTAATATCATGTGGGCCATGCCTAACTAGTGTGTGGGTCCCACTAGAGTCAAACTACCCCCGGGTCCCCGTTTCAAGTCGGATTGAGTTGAAATTCAAACCCGACTCAAATAACCCCAAAACAATATCATAAATAATAAAATAATATCAAAATAATTCAAAGAGGTCAAATGCAAAAATATTCTTAGGCCAAAAATGACATTAAAATATCCTAATCACATGGTTAGGCTCTAGGTCAAACAGTCTCTAGGATTTCACTAGCAAAACGTCAAAACCACAAGTCATTGATTTAAATAATTTTAAAATGATTTAAAATCACCAAAAATCATATCATGAATTAAATATCATTATTAAATTAATTATAAACATGAAATTTCAAAATTACCCTCATTTGGGAAACTGGGTGCTACAACTGCAAAAAAGTTTATCCAACGTCCACGTCCAAAGATGACGTAGGTCCCAAACGCCCTAAAAGGAAATTAAAATTAAAAGCAACTCAACATCATCTACTTAATATTAATTAGGAATTTATCACACAAACTTCAACAAGTTCTTGGTGTTCGGGCCAACGATCCTACACATGCTTGGATTGGAACAACTTGCAAATATGCACAGCCCTTGCCACACACAAACACACCATGAGAGTCATGATTATTGGTATACATGTACGCATGAACATAGGCACATATCTCTCTCTCTTTCTCACTCTCTCTCTCTTTGTCCCTATATATATATATATATATATATATATATATATATATATATATATATATATATATATATATATATATATATATATATTATATATGTCCCTCTATATATATATATATATATATATATATATATATATATATATATATATATATATATATATATATATATATATTCAAATGACCTTTAGCCTAGTGAGATGCATGCGGCCCAAATGGTCGGAGTTCGAGCCCCAGTGGACGCGAGTTCCCCACAGTTACCCATTGCTTCAAATATATATATATATATATATATATATATATATATATATATATATATATATATATATATATATACATATATTGAGAAAGGCAAAATAGGCCAGGAGCCTGAGTCGAAGCCTATACAAGTAAGCGCGCCAAGCACCAAAGACAAAAATAAGAAAGGCAAAATAGGCCAGGAGCCTGACACGCTCACTGGATCGGACCTAGGTTAGGACATCGCCCTCCTGATACTGTCCAACGGGTGCTGGCAGCGCTTGCAGACTTTAGATATATGTCTGAGGACCTCCCTGTGCAGAGAGTCGGAGTTGTATGACCGCCCATCGTACCTGAACTTGTTTTGGTTCTTCCAAAGGACCCAAATACCCGCGGCTGCGACGATATGGTGCCCGTGAGACCTTTTCCAATTGGCAAGAAGATTGTTGAAACCGCCGGCCAGATGAGCTTGTCTGCATTTTCTCGAAAGGCTAGTCCAGATCTGCGAGGCGAGATCCCCAGAGTGCAGGACGTGTTCTACCATTTTGGGCTAATACGATGTACAGCAATGGCAGCACGAAGCGAGGCTGAAGCCAATGGTGGTGAGGGAATCGTCGGTAGGGAGCTTTCGGCGTTGCGCTCTCCAGATCAGAACTGACCAATTGTTGGGGATGTAAGATTGCCAGAAGGGGCGGTGAATAGGGCTGGCGTGCCGATGCCTCTGCCCTTTGCTTCAAATATATATATATATATATGAATCCAGATCAAAAGCCCCGCTGCAGTCTCGTCGTCCCATGCACCATCGGATCTGAGGGGGCGCTCGATCCAACGGATGAGAGGTGGGTCCTCCATCATGAAACATCATTGAAGCCTACTCCACAGCTAAACAAATACTAGACCTCTTAATCATGTCTCTAAAAATCAAAATAAATTGGAAATAAAATATTAAATTATGGAATTATTTTTAATTCATAAGAAGTCTCAAAATGGAAAACTATTTCGAGGACTAACAATTCTACTTATCAACTATAACAATCCTTGGTACCTAGGTCAAACACAATTTTAATGGTTTTAACATGTCATGGAGATGTATTTTCATGACTAATTTGGTGTACAATTATTTATAAACTTTAATAAAAACAAAAGGAATAAATTTGAAGTTAAAGAAACATACCAAGGGATGAGATAGCCTCAAGGGATGGCATTTACAGACTTAGGGAGGGTGTTTTGGGCTGTGTACAACGGCATCGTAGATCAGTTTTTGTGGTACTATCACGACCCGCATCCGCTTTTCGGGATACAAGTTCATGGCCATGTCCAGCCTATGACATAGCATCGATAGTAGTACGTTGTCTAGACCTCAATATTAATCTCAAATATAAACAAAAAATATTTGATCACAAATTATCTATTTGCTCATTCGCAATAATTATTCAAACTATAAATCCAATAATATATCAAAATAATATTCTAAACCAAACTCGCTAAATATTTAAATTCAAAAATAATTTAATCTATCTAGAATCTAAGGTTGGCCTTCATATGTCTCTATCTCCACCCGAAGGGTCCCAAATGCAAAATAGCAAGTCATATGCAACGTATCCAATCAGAAAATAAGCAAAGTACAACCTTATTGCAATAATGTAACTCAGTACAAAAATAAAGCAAGACAAGTAGAGATGCAATATAACAATCAGGAAAACATGTATATGAACTAGAAATAGTAAACACGTACAAGAAACCACTAGCAAGAACATGTGTAAATAAGACAACTAGACAATGAATAAGAACAAGTAAAGACTAACAGACAGTGTGTGCAAAATACCTTTCGACATGTGCACGGTTGGACTAATATGGCACATCTAAAGATGGCTATCCACAATAAAAGGTACGACTAACCCATACGTGAGTTATATGACTTAGCTATTCATAATAACAATAATTGGGATTTGTTCACATACCTACTGAGCATTTTTCCTCCCGACTCACTAAACAACAATAACAAACATGGTACAATAAGTCCTATTGCATTACAATCGTGTCTCGGCTGGATACTAAATAAGAACATAATAAAGAATAGCATTATAATGTACTAAGAATATAAAGAAATAGCATACTTACCTTAACTTAAATTACAGTAGACATGCGCCACTGAACAATTTGATTGCAAGTTATTACAATTATGGCTAACCGCTACTAATTCGGTGAATCACCAGCCATCTATGGGTACTACGAATTAAACAAAATATTAAACAATTTTATTAATTTATGAAAAATTAGTACATTTTAGATCTATGTGTCAGCTTTCCAAAACATCAAACGGTTCGCAAAATGGAGTTTGAGATCCCCCGAAATCTCGAAATAGTGCGACATATTGATTTTCGGACAATTGACACTCAAACAATTTATCATAATTCACGTTAAGAATACAGAAAATAAATTATAGATTTGTAAAGCTAACCTCAATACCGTTTTAACAAAAAACTAGAGATGAAACAAAATTCAAAGTTAGTCGTAACAGCTTCACGAAGTTGCTACAGCTTCTGAAAAATGAGGTCAAATTTATGACAAATTTGGGCTATTTTAGATGAAAAGGAGAAGAATTTTGGAAAAAAATATGAGAGATGTTCATAAGTTCAATATGTATATATAATGGGTAGAAATTACTTATTTTAGGATTAGATTGGAAGGAGAAAAAAGACTCCTTAAATAGATGGAGATTTCCTAAATAGATAGGCATTAAGAATCCAATGATCAAATCTTTCCATAAATTTAAATCAAATAAATATTTAAAACATAAATAATCTAATCTAATCCAATATTTAATTAACATACATAATTATAAAATCATACTTTTTTTCCATAAAAAATAATTAAAACACATTTGTATAATCCAAAATATTATTTTAAATAATTTAGCAACAGATTTTTTTGGTCAAAGATAATAATCAATAACTTCAAAACTAAATTAATCACATCTAATTCTAGTATATGATAAGAATAATAATTTTAATTAATAATTAATATCATCAAAATAATATAAATAATATTTTCATAAATTCTAACATCTAATTTTTGAAAAAAAAATTGGCAGAACATTTTTATCTTTCAAAAATATTCATGATTTGCTCTATATAAATTTAATTAGAATTTTTCTAACACAAAATATTTCAATTAAAATAAAGTAATTAAATTTTGAAATAAATTCAGGAAAAGGGGTTACTGAATTTATTAGGCCGACGGGCGAGGGTCGGGTTTTAGGCTGTGGGGGAGGAAGAAAAAGGGAAGGAGATGAAAGAAAAGAAGAGCAGGGAGTGGGGTATCTCATGACTGGCAGGGATTGAAGGCGTCGACTATTTGGTTTTAGAGGAGTTGGGATGTGAATCTCTATAGGTAGATATTGTTTGCTATGACAAAAGGTTAAGCAAACTTTTTGTATATTAAACGTAAAAATAGTACAATCGATTCCTAAACAGGAGATCTAAGTACAAAGTTTTCTAGAAAAGTGTGGTGGTGGAGATCGAGCACTACAGTGGCTCCTTTACTCCATTGATGATCTGACTGTAAGTTAAACTTGCTCTGGCTTTGGGTGCTTGTGATTGGAACTCTAGGGTTGCCAATCAAGAGGATACCAAATTTTTGAAGATTTTGAAGCATCCTTATCGAAGGAAAACTCCTTCTATTTATAGGGAAGCACATATACGATGTGCATAAGGATGGTGCAGGAACGCTGCACATAGAGATATGAGAGAATCTCGAAGTTGTACGACAAGGGCTGCTGCTGAGTTGACACATGGCAGATGCTGAGATTCTCCTTTATTAAGATCTTGGGGGAATTATCAACATGACCGAATAAACGATACGTGGCGTATGTTTACTGTTGATTGGGTAAACCAGAGCAGATTCTGTTCATATCCATGAAGTTGGATTTTGTCTTATCTTAGGGGGTTATTGGATTAAATAAACCAATTGGATATGGCCCTCATCTATAAGAACTAATTCCGTCCTTATCTGTGGTTTAAACAAACCGATAGGATATTGCTCTTATCAACTGAATCAAACTCTGTCATATCTTAAGAGTGGTGGTTTTTAAACAAACCAATCTGAAAAGGACATAAACACTGAACCAAGTTACCCCGTAAGACTGCGCTTCTATGCGAGTTGCGCTTCTAGCGAGGCTTTGAGATCACTGTGCTTCTAGGCAATAAATATAATGTGCTTCAGGCGACGGAGTTACTGTGCTTTTAGAGCGAAGAGTGGACAAGTGCTTCAGGCAATGGAGTCAGTGCGCTTTTAGATCGACGAGGGAACTTGTACTTTAGTTAATGGAGTCGCTGCACTTTTAGAGTGACGAGTGGACTTATGCTTTGGGCAACGGATTACTGTGCTTCAGGGCATCGAGTAGACTTGTGCTTCGGACAACAAAGCGTCAAATGAATGAGCCTTTGAATGGGCTGCACTTTTGGATAGGATGGAGGGTGCTGCACTTCTAGGTTGAAGCGAGGGCACAGTGAACTAGCTGCACTTCTGATTCGAAGGAGCTTGTTTATGTCGAAGTTATAAGAGCAATTAATGACTGCTTTTTTGATGGACGAATCGGTCATCCTTTTCTTTAATTACCCCTGTCATTTGAAGAATTCAAGAAGTCAGTAGCCTAGGATTCAGTCGAATGAACATATTAAATAAGATTCATTGTGCTGAGTCTTAGGTTCATCCCATTAATTAGGGAGCCTTTGACCGACGGCCACGTGGCATGTGGGTTGGACCACACTCACTCTATATAAAGGGAATCTTTTCTGAAGGGTTGTGTCTTCTTAACATTTCCACCGTCATGCTCGATCCTGACTTAGCTTCGAACGGTCGTTAGCCTTGCACAAGTCGACTGTTGGATGTGGATCCCTTTGTTCAAGAAAGCTGTGTTCTTGCCGAAGAACTACTACTGAGTTTCGAGATGCACTTGAGAGTTTAGCGTAAGGAGTTTAAACCTGAACAACATCTTGGAGGTCTTCGAGATCCAAGCTTTCGGGTTTAGATTGATTGCCAATCCAAAGAACCACGAGTTGTGCTTTTTTCTGCTCAATGGTGGTGGCACAGCCTGTGCTGTGGACTGAGTTCTTGCTCGGGCCAATAGCTGCTTCAGGAAGTGGCTCGCTCTGACAATGCTGTCCGTCTAGGGGCTGCGATTTGTGAAGATTAACCCTCTTGTAGATTTTTAGGCGCTTTAGTTCTTTTTATGGCTAATCTGTAGTAGATCCTTGTAGAAAAGAAGTTCTTTTCATGTATTCATGACGAATCTATAATAGATCCTTGTAGACATGATTTTAATAAATAACTCTTTTTGAACCATCTGTTTTGATTATATGTATGCACTTCTGGGGCACCTGCACTTTTGTAAAGCCACGTGTAGTGGGGACCCACCTGTGCTTTTGATATGTTTGCGCTTTTTCATGCTTCTATAAAACCCCTTCAAAGTATTTTGAACTTGAGTCAAGCTCGGAATACTTTGAACAGAAGCATGACTAGTGTCCTTTGTAAGCGAATGTCCAATATGCTTACTGAAAGGCTGTCGTCACGCTTAGCCTTCGGCGTTAAATATCTTGAGTCGTCCCTTCATTAAAAGTTGATCACAACTCCTCGTTTCTAGGGAACGATTATTATGATCTTGACTCTTAATTTCTACGTCGTCCGAAGTGTTTTCTCGTTCACGAATTGTTTTGTCTTCTTTCGCTGACGTGGCCGCACCCTATAAGTAGGGTTTTGTTAGGAGAGAGAAAAGATTTTTGTCTTTCTTTTCTTCTCACAGAATCTTTTTATCAGAGACTTCTTCCTCTTTCAAATCCTAACTTTTTCCGCCATGGCCCCCAGGAAATCAAGAATCCCAAAAGCTCCAGCGGCGAACTCCAAGAAGGCCAGTGGGTCAGTAGCTAGCCCCCGACTAGCTGTAGTGAGTACGAGACAGACAAGAGCATCGTCGGCGAGGCAAGCCACAACGACCACTCGACAGTCCAAAGGGAAGCAGTTGGCCTCCGAGGCCATCGTCATTGAGTTAAGCTTCTATCGTAGGAGTTTCGGTGCACGGAGACGCACAACCACCCATTGCTAGTCGGTGTTTGACTGTCGTTGATTTCTTGATTCGCTGATGCATATGAGCATCGACTCTTAGGAGCGTCATCTTGAAGATATGTTGATCCATTTTCTTGGTGACGCACATGGGCGCCATCCTTCGGAGTGGTGTTCTGCAGATGTGCTGAAGCTTTATTAACTGACGTACACAGTTGTTGCTTTTTACGAAGTAACGGCTTATCAATGTGCTAAAGTAGACGCGCAGCCATTCTTCCTGCGCAAATCTTCTTATAAAGTACTTATACAGATGCTTTTTGGCTAACGTGTGGTGCACTTTGATAGTGCCTGCACGGATGAAGTGAATGTGCGGATGCTTTCCTATCCTGGTGCAGTACTTTTGCTTTATGTGTCTGCAGAAAATATTTTGTGTATTTCTGACACACTTAGTTTATGTGAAGTTTCTGTGTCTGCATTTCTTTTCGGGGATATCCTTTTGAACGCGGTGGTCTCTGCCTCGGGCACGAACATTGACGAGGCGCTCACCACTCCCGTCAGGCAGCTGATTGCCCAAGGTCAACCAAAAGGGCGACTAGCCATGATACGGAATCAACTACTCTTATACTTCAGTCGTAAGATGGATCGAAGCAAGTTGTCTCTCCCTTCTGATCCTGTCAAGATGTTGAAATCTTTATTTCTTTTCGGTGATCAGCTGGTTTTAGAACATACCAAGCTTCTGGAGATGAATAAAAATTGGTATTTTGAGAACGATGGTCTCCCTTTCTACGTTCTGTCGATCAACCGATACATCCTGCTCTCAATTTTCTTCTGCTTGGTCAAGAAGCGTCTTATGAAATGGGATCTAACCCCGATACGAGGGGGTTTAATGACCGACCATATCCAAGTGGAAGGGTACTCTAATCAGAGGGATTCTTTTAATAGTGCTCCTGATGGTCCATCCTGTACATAGCTGGTATTACTCCCTGGTCGTCTGCTCATAGACTTTACAACGGAGGTACATCCGTTTCGAGCCTCTCTTTTCGCTAATAGGCTTCTGGCCATAGGCTATACATATCCGAAGGATATCTTCCGAGTCGAATTTTGGACTTATCCTAAGGTAGAATGGTATGAACTAACCCAATGGGTGGTGGGTAGGTTCAAGAAAGACTTGCTAAGTACAGGCCTACATCGTGCCATCAAGGCCACTGAGCATGGTATAGAGATCAATCGACCTCTGTTCACGGCTTTGTTGGAACTATTTAATCACCACACCGGGACTTTCTTCACCCCTCACGGAGAGAGAGGTTTAGCCCTCAATGAGATGCGTGCTATTTCAAAGTTGCCATGGGGTGACGTGCCATATGATGAATATACCCCTTGCAAGGAGGAGTTTCTAGTACTGGAGAACATATGTCTTGAGATGATGGCTGTGTATAAGGAATTGCTTTGCCATCACCAAGTATGCACGCACTTGGGTGGGACGGAGGCTCCTCCATACATCAAGGCCTAGACAGATTATATCTTCATAAAGCATCCATCGATGCCGGGGCAGGTTCATTTTATCGCACGTCGGGCATATACTGATGACGAAGTGGATGATTTGATGGCTGAAGCGTGAGTCTCTGCCCCCTCCGTAGATGCCAAGGGAAAGTCCACCTCTACTGTTTACCACTATTTTTGTCAGAATCTGACTGCTTTAAGTCCGAAAGCAACCTTAGCCACTTTTCTGGTGATATGGTTGCGGAAGGCCGTGGTTCTAGGAGGTTTTGGGCCTGCGGAACGGATTAGTCAGGAACTTATTCTTCCCGCTATGAGGCTTGCCTTCAAACATTCTTTGGCTCTGTTGTCGGCTATGGTATGTGACATCCTACGCGGTTTGCGAAAGTTCTCTAAGAGAATAATAGAGAGCCACGGAGGGAACGATGAGTTTCCTTGGGTTGGACTCCCTTACCTCTACTTGATGGGTTGGTTGGCTTTACACCGCCCTGGTTTGATGGTCCCCAGCACTCTTGAGGGTTACGAGGAAGGGGATGTGACACTGCATAACTATCATCATACGAAATGGCTCCATCTGGAGGTCCCCATCTGTAGGTGGATGTTGGGTCGTTTAGACGGATATGCTTTCAACAAGGTTTCGCCTACATACAAGGATTTTCTTACGGATGATGAGTTAGAAGATAGTGATCTAATTTTCAGTGCCTTCTACTGGTTGCAGTCCATCCGTCCTTTCTATTTGGTGTATCGAAACTAGAATTGGGTGTACTTGGAGCCTTATTTTTTGAGCCGAACCGATTCTCCCGTCAGTTTGGCTATAGTCAGACCATGATGGGCAATCCAAGCTCCTGTCTTGGTTATAAAAGGAGTCTACTGGATGACGTCAGGGTATGGTGTTATTATAATGCCGGTGGTTCTGGAGCAAAATTTACGATCCCCTCTATGCATGGGAGACTTATATCTTGTATTCCGCTGTGAAGTTCTACTGCATTGCGAACAACTTCTCACCGGAGTATGATCGAGAGCGAAGTTTGCTCGAGGGGACAAAGTTTGAGAATCCTCGATTGGCTTCAAAGCGTCTCCCGGAGCCTGCATCATCAGAGAGCAGATCCGACGATGGCTCTAGCTCATTGCGGGAGGGGAGAGAGGATGAAGTCCTTCTGAATAACCCACGGAAGCGTCAGGTTTCTTCAGGGGTGAGCCCTCCTGTCACTACCACATTTTAGCTTGAGGGTAATTTTGAACTTTTGTAAAAGTTTATTATTTAATAACAAAATTTATGATTTATGGGATTTTTTTCATTAATTTAATACTATTTAAAATTGGTCAATTATAATTTTGATGTGTTAGCTAGTGAACCCTAGAACTGTTGAGCCTAGAGACTAACCATGACCATGGGGACCTAACCATGTGATTAGAATGACTATTTACAACTTTTTAGGCTAAGGGTATTTTGGTCATTTTGTGACTTTTGAATTATTTAGAATTTTGATTAATTGGTGAATTTTAGATTATTTTAATAATATTTAAATTAATGTATTATGATTTTGGTCATTTTTCATATTTTAAAATTTTGGGAAAATTTTATATTTTTAATATTGTTTTTATTGGATTTGTTTAGTCGGGTTTGAGTTTCGTCTCGTTCCGACTTGTATTGTGACCCGGGTAGCTTAAACTCTAGATGGGACCCAATATTAAGTTAAGCATGGTCCACAAAACCCAACATTTAAGTTAGTTAGTTAGACTAATTTTATCATGTTAGAATGGTTAAGTTAGATAATCAAAACTATATCATTTTGACGCCAAACTTGAACCTAGTCTAGACTTAACCATATGAGACTAGAGAGGGGCAATTAGGACATTTCTCATTAGCCCTAATGGATTCTTTATGGCATCCACCTTTAGGAGAGAATGATTCATTTCATTCATTACAATCTTGTCTCTTTTATTTTCCTTTTGTTCTTCCCTAATTTTAGAGAGCCTTTCCTTTGATTTGATCTCCAAATCAAATCATTCCTTCACCAAATCTTCCTTCAATCATTCCCATTCTCCAAAGGAAGGATGCTACCAAGGATTGGAAGAGAAGTGTAAGGAGGAGTGTCCACTTTGAGGGATCTTCGTATCGGAGCCGTGTCCTAAAGGATTTCATTGGGATTCCACTCCCAATAGGTAAAATCCATCCTCTAAATCGATTTTTTTTTGCATATAAATTAGTTTTGAATCCATAGGATCCATCCCCATGCATGTACCCCATTTAGATTCAAATTTGAGACCATTTGGAGCTCTTTTGAGGATTTTAGATATGTGTCTTGTGTCCTACTTGATAGATCCCAAATTAGGACACCCCATGTGAATGTATGTATGATAATAGTTTAAATAGATATTTAAATTCAGTTTTAGAATAGTTAGAGAGTGGACTGATCTTAGTTAGGATGGTTAGAATGAGTTTCATTTGGATACCTATGTTGGTATCCAAGTATCTTGGTCCAAAATAACTCAAATTCGTCATAATATTCATCCACGTTTTTATTAACCAAAGCAACTTAGAAATGTCATAACTTTTAGCTTAGAACTCCGTTTAATCTTCTATTTTTTTAAAAGAAGCATATCGAAGTTAGCTTTCCAAATATATATTTTAATACAAAATTGTTTTGGAACTTTTTGTAAAATTATTTGAGTGTCAGCTGTCCGAAAGACAAATGTGTTTCGATGTTTTCGCGATTCTGGGAGCTTCCGGACACGAAAATGCGATCCGTTTGAAGTTTCGGAAAGCTAACACGAAAGGATACGACATAGTTTAATCCTAGAATTTAGTGAAGGCCCAATTGGTATAGTATTGGTTTTAAGTAGAAGAGTGACTATACGACATAGACATTTTGTGTAACCTATGAGCCTATGTAGTATGGATATTAAATGAATGTAGAGTATGTAATGCATGATAAGTTAGATGAATGAAATAATATATATATGATATGTATCATCTTTACATTAATATATATATATGGTTGAATGCAAGCATGTAGGAATGCAATCAATGTAATGTATGTATTCACATATGTTTTGAGTTAAATATATGAGTTTGTATGCATATATTATATGCATACATGTATGTAGGAATGAATGTAATATAATATAGAGTATGCATATATGAATATAATGTATTCAAGTATATAATGTATTCAAAAATGTATGTATGCATCTATGTATGTATATATAGGTGAATGAATGAATACAAGTATGCATATATGATATTCATATAGGCATGTATGCAATGTATGTATGTATACATGATATGTATGTATGCAATATAAGCATGTATGAATGTATACATGTATGTTGTGTATCCATGTATGTATGTGTGGATACATGAATCAAGTATGTATATAGTGATAACATGAATGAATGGATGTATAAATGCATGAATGAATGTCATATATGAATGAATGAATGAATGAATCAAAGGTATACGTAAAATATAATGCAATGTAATGAATGTTAACATATATAGTATAAAAGTATGTATGTAAATGTGCATGAATGTATATATCTATGTAACTATGTAAATATGCATGATGTAACATATGCTATATATATAAATATGTATGTAATGTGGATATGCATGTATGTATGAAGGTATGTATTTATATATAGTATCTATTTTATATTATGTATTGTTGTGGTTCATATTGCCTTGTGATTGTGTGAGTGTAGCCTAGCCTTGGTTAGGCCTAGTGAGACTTGTTTGGGCTAGGACTTGACCTAGTTGACCTAGTTTGACTAGTGTGGTTGACTAGAGTTGACCAAGTGTTAACTTTAGTCTAGCTTGACCTAACATCATGTAGATGCATTGTAGCAGTCTATTTTACTATTTTGGACATGTAGTGACTTATACTGTTCTATAGGAGCCAGACACCACTCCTCGGACAGTATATTCCTTTTAGATATTCAGGATACCAGGCGAGTATATTCTCTGATCATTTCATAACTTGCTTAAGATTATATTCCTGCTCTAGATTACCTTATTTGATGCTGTCACGATATTATCACGGATTGGTACTATATGGATCCCTACATGAGATGTTATCCCCCTCGGGAGCATCGGATACTTCATGTCATGTGTTTTATGTACATCATGTATTCCTCGCTCTCATGTTATTCATGTTTCTCATGTGCTTTATGCTCGTTCATGCACGCTTGTGTACTCTCATATGCTCTCATATTCGGTCATGTTTCTCGTGTACTTCATGTATAACCTATACTTCATGTGCACCCATTTATGGGCCTTCATGTGAAATTTATGTGCACTCATTTATGAGCCCTCATGTATACTTTATGTGCACCCATTTATGGGCTTCATATGAAAATCATGTGCGTAACATAACGTGTCTGGCTCCTTGTGTACTGATTGGGGTTTGGGGGAGTATAAATAGTCATGTGAACAATTCCAAAGTAGTATAACCATGTGCGCCTCTTTAGTATATTCATGTACAAATCCAGCCATTCACATGTCGACTTTGTACTCTAAATCACTAGTCACTGATAGTTCTCTACTTATAGTAGATATTTCTACTACAGTTCTCTCTATTTACATCATGTACATTCTTTCAGTTTCATGTATCGTACTCTCTTGTATATTTATATTTTCTAACCTGTTATGATCTGCGTGAGATGTATTATGCTCGCTCCTGTCCTGACTGGACCTGTTGAAAATTTTACAGATGATGATGAGGCTCTGGTGTTTACGTATTATGGTACAGCTATAGACAACACTTGTGACTTGGACCCACTTGCAGTAGAGGATCTACCACCAGTGGTTTAGACTGCTAGCTTAGACTCTTACCTTGTCTTCTCATTGATTCATCATTATATATATTAGGAGTTTGTTTTATCTGGATGTTTGTGGAGATGTTATCATAGACACTTAGACTTCTTTATATTGTATCTCTTGTGTGGATTCGTTTCTATCTATCTATCTATCTTATCGTTTTCTGCCTTAGATGTGATTGAGACTGTATTCTGTTATGTCATCTCCATTCGGAGTGTATATACTGTACAGATACCTTATATATTGTTAGATGATTGACCTAGGACAGCGTTCTACCGCTGACACTGCGGCGTAGGCTGGACGTACCCACTTCTCGTGCCCTTACTCTAGGGTGCAGGTTGTGACATATTTTTAGTGGTAGCACATGCAGGTCAAGATTATGTAGTGGTATGCGAACTAGAGTGTCACTACAGCCTGCAGTAGGATTAAGATAAATTTTTGAGGGTACTAAATCACAGTTATGATTCCTTAAGAGATTCCTGGGATGACCCTTGAGAATCTTATTTAAACTTCAATTTGAAATCCTTTCCCTTGTTTTGTTCGCTCTCACTCCTTGATTATTGAATTTGATTTTTGATGGATCGTTGTTGATTTTGATTTTTCTATCGAGATGAATTTTATGGCCTGAGTTACGATATTTTCTGATAACATATGTTGACGGGAATAATAGGGATGGTAAAACGTCTACTTGATTATGGAACCTGTAGTTTATCGCGACCATATTTGCTGGCGTGGCGGAAACATAGAGACCTGACTTCAGATGTACGTATCTTGGTTATGAGATTTGGAATTTCTCGCAGCTATACTAGTCGACATAGCGAGAATTCTAGACGACATGATTATAGAGGTGAATACCCCAGTTATGGAATCTATCGTTTATCGCAGCCTTGCTTACTGGCATGGCGAGGACCCTGAGTAACATGATTTTGGACAGACATATATGATTATCAGATTGTATCATGAGAAGGTTTTTAAACATATCATCTCTATCGTACCCTTCTGTTGTTATAAAATTGTATTCCATCATCAAATAACTTAGGAGTAGGGATATTTTAGTTTATAGAGCTTATTCTTATGTAATTCTTTCATAGTGTAATGATATGATGACTTGTATAGTGTTTGTACCCTAGAGGTGATAGTTAGCATTGGCATTAGAATAATAACCCATTGTGGATGATTTCCCTGTTATTTATAATACCTACCAGTTTCCATATAGGATGTTAGTATGCCATACAGCCTTGATGATTTGTTATTATTTTTTTCCTTACCCTTCCCAGTATGGCACCCATGACCAGAGCCTGTCCTTGAGTGTAGTTGTAGTTTCACCTAAGACTGAGAGGTCTATATATATAGATAGATTGTAGATGATATTGGCATATGGGATATGGGTTGGTTGGTATCTATAGGCCATTGTTGTATAGGGTTATAGACATGTTGTTTAGCCTATAGTTGGTTCAGTTTTCTATTTTAGTTAAGTTCTCTTTGTGTTGAGTTCAGTCATGTTTGATCAACCTTTACAGGCAGTATACAGACCCTTCACTAGATACCGTATCCCCTTGGTTCAGACTTGTACAAGTTGTTTACTGCACTCACCATTTCATTACCTACCATATTGCATCATAGATTTCACTGGACCATTGTTCAGACCCCAATTATTGACTCACCAATATAACCATCAACCCCTTATCATATTCTGCATATCTGGAGAGTTAGTATTACACATATTAGAGGTCTGCACTCATCCCTACTTTCTGTACATGGTGACATGTTGCAACTCTTAACATTTTACTTTACTTGATAGCCTTGAAATACCCTTCAGTATAACCTGCAGTACCTGCCCTACAGTGAAGTTTAAACTTTTCTTGGGCATGGTTGTTCAGTCCATTTAGGATAGTTGTATACATTGGGGGTATAATATGGGTTGTTAATAAGAGTTCTCCCTTAATCATTTGTTCTGTCCTTCTTTCATTTTATTAGATACAGATGATACCTGTCTAGACTATCTTTCCAGATACATGTCCAAACCCTTCCATTTCATTGTTGGTTCAGTTATCCAAAGCCTCTACCTTAGCATTAGTTCATTTTTCATATGTATGTGGCCTACCTATCATTGCCCTACATATGATTGTCCTGCATCTTTATGTACAGCCATGCTACACCACTGTTCTGTCCCAACACACCCTACAGTATCATTGGAGTGATAGGCATGTAGTAGGGAGTGGGAGTTGTTAGACTTTGAGTAGAGTTGAGGTGATGAGAGTTAAATATATATAGCTTGTATATATGTAATGTATTTTTATTTGGTATGTGGCCTGCACTCATTTGCAGTATACTGCCTATGTATTCCCTGCACACGAGTTTGGTTCACTTCTTTTAGACCACTGTCCTGCATGTAGTTAGTAGGTGTTCAGTCCAGATAGTGAGGAGAGGCCAGATTTGATCTAAAGGCATGTTTCAATCACCATGTAAGTTTTCTTTCACTTTGACTTTACAAGTTGGACCCTAATGAAATGTCCTTTTTGCCTTATAAATTCAGTCTCCTTAGCATCATTTCCTTTTGCCCACATTGAGGATTCAGACCATTCATCCTTAGCCTAAATTCTAAGCAATTGTTTAGTTCCTTATGAGTTTAGTCTACTTTAACCCTTTAATGAACAGTTATATATGTATATATATATAGATGATATACTTAGAATATATGTAATAGGTTGTTGTTGTTGAGCTTATGTATATGTGGTATTTAGGATTTGTGTGCTTAGCTTATAGGTATTTAGTTATGGGTGACTTGATAGGATTGGGAAGTTAAGAGTTAGTCTATTATAGAGTATTTTCTTTTTTTTAATTTCTAGTTGCCAACACCTAGATAGCTAGCATAGGTAAAACCCTAAGAAGTTGACTAGTTGTTGACCAGTAGTTGACCATTGACTATGCTTGACTTAGTTGACTGGAGATAGGATTAGAAGCAGGTTGTTGTTGTGTTATTGATCATGTTTGATTATTTAGTAATTAGAGACCTTGTTTGTGTTTAGGTCGAAAACATGGTTTTCTGAGGATATCTCCGACTCGTGGTACCATACATTTTGGTGGAGGTGGGAAGCTTAGCCCGCGCTTCATCGGATCTTTCGTGATTAGCGGGAGAGTCGGTGACGTGGCATACAGGCTAGACTTGCCACCTGCACTAGTGGGTGACCACAACGTATTCCATGTATCACTGTTGAGGCGGTATGTGGCTGACCCTAGCCATGTACTTGACCATTCGGAGATTGAGCTGGGACCTACTCTTAGTTATCCAGATTAGCCAGCGGAGATTCTGGATCACCGAGAGAAGGTACTGAGAAACCAGGTGATACCCTTGGTACGCGTCGCATGGAGGCATCATTTTCCAGGAGAATCTACCTGGGAGCGGGAGGATGAGATGCGCGAGCGATACCCATATCTTTTTGGACCATGAGGTATGATTGCGTATCCTTCTCATCAGTTTAGTTTCGCCTTTTAATTTCGAGGACGAAATTATTTTAAGGAGGGTAGATTTGTCACTACCACATTTTAGCTTGAGGTTAATTTTGAACTTTTGTAAAAGTTTATTATTTAATAATAGGATTTATGATTTATGGGATTTTTTTATTAATTTAATACTATTTAAAATTGGTGAATTATAATTTTGATATGTTAGCTAGTGAACCCTAGAACTGTTGAGCCTAGAGACTAACCATGACCATGGGGACCTAACCATGTGATTAGAATGACTATATACAACTTTTTAGGCTAAGGGTATTTTGGTCATTTTGTGACTTTTGAATTATTTAGGATTTTGATTAATTGGTGAATTTTAGATTATTTTAATAATATTTAAATTGATGTATTATGATTTTGGTCATTTTTTATATTTTAATATTTTGGGAAAATTTTATATTTTTAATATTGTTTTTTATTGGATTTGTTTAGTCGGGTTTGAGTTTCGTCTCGTTCCGACTTGTATTGTGACCCGGGTAGCTTAAACTCTAGATGGGACCCAATATTAAGTTAAGCATGGCCCACAAAACCCAACATTTAAGTTAGTTAGTTAGACTAATTTTTATCATGTTAGAATGGTTAAGTTAGAGACTCAAAACTATATCCTTTTGACGCCAAACTTGAACCTAGTCTAGACTTAACCATATGAGACTAGAGAGGGGCAATTAGGACATTTTCCATTAGCCCTAATGGACTCTTTATGGCAGCCACCTTTAGGAGAGAATGATTCATTTCATTCATTACAATCTTGCCTCTTTTATTTTCCTTTTGTTCTTCCCTAATTTTAGAGAGCCTTCCCTTTCATTTGATCTCCAAATCAAATCATTCCTTCACCAAATCTTCCCTCAATCATTCCCATTCTCCAAGGGAAGGGTGCTACCAAGGATTGGAAGAGAAGTGCAAGGAGGAGTGTCCACTTTGAGGGATCTTCGTATCGGAGCCGTGTCCTAAAGGATTTTATTGGAATTCCACTCCTAATAGGTAAAATCCATCCTCTAAATCGATTTTCTTTGCCTATAAATTAGTTTTGAATCCATAGGATCCATCCCCATGCATGTACCCCATTTACATTCAAATTTGAGGCCATTTGGAGCTCTCTTGAGGATTTTAGATATGTGTCTTGTGTCCTACTTGATAGATCCCAAATTAGGATATCCCATGTGTATGTATGTATGATAATAGTTTAAAAAGATATTTAAATTCAGTTTTAGAATAGTTAGAGAGGATTGATCTTAGTTAGGATGGTTATAATGAGTTTCATTTGGATACCTATGTTGGTACCCAAGTATCTTGGTCCAAAACAACTCAAATTCGTCATAATATTCATCCACGTTTTTATTAACCAAAGCAAATTAGAAATGTCATAACTTTTAGCTTAGAACTCCGTTTAATCTCCTTTTTTTTTAAAAAGAAGCGTATCAAAGTTAGCTTTCCAAATATATATTTTAATAAGCTAAAATCATTCTGAAACTTTTTGTAAAATTATTTGAGTGTCAGCTGTCCGAAAGACAAATGTGTTTCGATGTTTTCGCGATTCCGGGAGCTTTCGGACACGAAAATGCGATCCGTTTGAAGTTTCGGAAAGCTAACACGAAGGGCTACGACATTAATCCTAGAATTTAGTGAAGGCCCAATTGGTACAGTATTGGTTTTAAGTAGAAGAGTGACTATACGACATAGACATTTTTGAGCCTATGTAGTATGGATATTAAATGAATGTAGAGTATGTAATGCATGATATGTTAGATGAATGAAATGATATATATATATGATATGTATCATCTTTACATTAATGTATATATGGTTGAATGCAAGCATGTTGGAATGCAATCAATGTAATGTATGTATTCACATATATTTTGAGTTAAATATATGAGTTTGTATGCATATATTATATGTATGCATGTATGCAGGAATAAATGTAATATAATGTAGAGTATGCATATATGAATATAATGTATTCAAGTACACTACACCAAAATAGGCATTTATGAACACTTTTTGTATGTACCTAATAATTTTAGGAACATTTGGAAACCATTCCTAAAAGTGGCGTTGCAATTATTGGAACGGTTCTAACGCGTTCCTATATTTCGTTTGGAACGGTTATCAAACGTTCCTAAATTAGATTTTGAAACACATATAATATGCTCCTAAAATAGTTTTGGAATGACTTTGAAATGTTCCTAAAATTAGATTTTGCTACACATATAATGTGTTTCTAAAGTATTTTTTTGGAACACCTTTGAATTGTTTCTAACTATCAGTTTGAAACGTTATATATTCGTTCCTAAATGTAATTTGCAACACTATTTGCAATATTCATGTGACTAGTATTGAAATGCTTTATTAACGTTCATATGCATTTTTTAAAATTTCAATTCCACAGAATTTTTGTAGTTTGAACCACAAATATGATTATTCATGAAATTACCATTAAACACAATAAATGGTGCATTCCACACATTCCCTGAATCAACATCCAAGAGGTCCACTAAATTAATCAAAGTTGTCAACTTAATGCAAAACAACTAATAACATATATATCCCAAATGTTAATCGTTAAAATGTTTTTAAAATTATAAATAAATTAAAAGTTACATATAATAAAATGTAGCTCGATCACAAAAGATAATATGTTTACAAATTTTAGTTCTCTAAAAGATGATCCCAAAAATTATTCTCAAACCGAATGATGGAGATTTGAACGACGACAACTAGCTAGCACCACCTGGATAAAACATTATAAAACAAGTAAGTTAAAATCAGGAAATTGAAGAGTAGGATACTAAGATAACCAAAATCTACTATGTTCAAGAAATTGAAGAATAAGAGACTGTATAATTCAATCTCGATGCCAAACAGCTCAAAACATTGAACCAAACAAACAACTCAAAACAATGAACCAAAAAATAGCTACCAGATCCATTTTTTAGTTATAATAAAAACCAAATATCATATCCAAATTTTGATACATATGCAAGTAAACTACCAAATATAAGAAAAATATAAGATCCAAATTTTGATACATAAGCAGTAGAATCCAATACATAAATCATCCGACTTTCATGAGTTCATAAGAGAGACTTCCGACTTTAACAAGTTCATAAGGGGATGCTAGTTAATTGTTTATACCAGATCAAAGAAGTTGAATAAACTCCTTGCAAGATTTCAGTAACTTCTATGAAAATGCAAGAGTTAAACTAGTTCTGTTGCATACACATACATCTCTGATGTCTGCATATCCTAGCAGCCCTACTCTCCCCATTGTCTGTATATTATAGCAATTGTTGCACTGCTCTCAGTGGATGTTGCTGCCTTGTTTCAGCCTAATAGCAATGCTATTGCTGCTAACCCTTGCACACAAGTAGTTTACAACTGCTACTATCAAATCTGTAGCTTGAAATTGAAATTCCTGCATATTCTAATGTGTCTTGACACACATGTACTATTAGAATCTGGGCTTCATATAATACAGCATATAAATTGAGTATTAGAGCCTGTGTCAGAGCTAAAGGCTACTTCACAATGTCAAGTGTACCACCACTTAGCAGCCATATCAGAGCATCAGTTATTTGAACAAACTTTAACCTAAAGCTTGAAAGATAGAGATGGAGATAACTGATCATGGAAAACATATGAAAAGGACCTACATAAAATTTATTTGCATCGGCATTATGAGAATGCTCTTATTACTGGAAAAATATAAGGCCAAAATTAAATGGCTAAAGTCTGTTTTCAGCACCTGGAGATTACCATGTGCCAAAATATAAGACCTACATAAAATTTATTTGCATAGTACTGCCTACTTATTTTGTGAAGATTTGAATGTCGAGTTTTAAACATTGTTTGTATGTTTTCTTATGTGAATTTAGAATATAAGCAGACTATCTTTGCTTGATAATAGTAACAAATCTTCGCAATCCACAAAATATTTCACTTTTCCAAATATTTTTCCTAACATGATATTACATTGAATTCCAGACTATCTTCGAAAGATAATTGCACAGGGAAGATCCTCAAAAGGCACAAAAGTAGGAGAAATCATGACATATGAGGTCTATTATTTTACTCTGAACATTCAAATAATTTAAATACAGAGCCATAGTTCCTGAGTATCTTATTTTCTTTTGTTTTACAGAAAAAGCTCATAATAGTATCTTCAGATACAAACATTTTCCAAGCTATGGAGATGATGACAGGTGAGTTATACCCCCTATTTTTTGCTTTTGCCTAAAGTTATAACTAGAAAAAACTTACAAGTATTTATTGCGTTTATTGATCATTTGTGTCAACAGACAACATTCGGCACGTCCCTGTGATAGATCAAAAGGTGGCAGGGATTATTTCTATCGTGGATGTCGTTCGGGCAGTAGTGGAACAAAAACATGAGGAAATGAAGCGTTTTGAATGACTAAATCAAATATGACTACTATTAGGACTTACTCTATTTCTTTTCACATATATATTAACATATGAAAGGCCTCAAGAGCAAGAAAGCATAATGTATAGTCTAGACCATTTCTCAAGGATCTGGAACGAAGATGACTCTCTTTTTAGTTAGTTTTCTGCCAATATCACTGTAAAATTCTTATTTGTCCTTCCCACTAATACACTAATAAAAAGAATGATGCTTATTCAAAAGTTGGCACCAGTTAGATTAAATTCCTTTATATGAAGTTCTTAGTTATGCTACATGGATAACATGATAAGACCAAAAAACTGTAAACAAATGCATAAAAAGAAGAAAAGTAGATGTAGAGTTTAACATCGACAATTGTGCCATAGCATCCTTAATGAGAAATTACTTGGTACTTTGGAATTGGGTTAAGTGCCACCGACACAGCTGCTTCGTCATTTGTTAGTCATTATTCCCATCTTTGCCAATTCCGATGAGTAGTATCAATAACTTTTACCTTAGAGATGAATACGTGAAAATTGGGTTAAGTGTCACCAACACAACTGCTTTCGGTTGTATAAATTGTTGTTTAAGTTCTCGTACAAGTTTGAAAAGACTAACCGGGAATTGGTTGAAAACATCAAGTACAACTTACTAAAGACATTGTTATCTCATCAGTGTAAACTACTATAATAATTCAGCACTATAACCGCTAAGCATGATCATTTGCTATAGAAAAGATCAGCACTAAGAAAGCTGCAAGTTCTCTAAAATATTTAGTAGAATTGTCATGTTGGCTAGAACCACTATCATAAAACTTGGTAGTCTTCCGACAGAGTAGCCAAGGGTAAATTTTCAATTCAATCCAAAACCCTTTGCAATGGATATGCCTAGTATCTTTCTCGCACTTGGTATAAAAGATTTGCTTATGCACTATGTAGTTTGGGAATGCATGCCATGTACAAAAATAACTTTGACAACCAACATAGAATTGTAGATAGAACAGAATTAAGAAATATAATAGAAATGGTCATATGCAAAGCACCATAAAGAACATCAAATACAAATAACATTTTGGAAGGAAAAAAACTATGAAATTACATGGGATTAGTTCTGGATAAAGAGATATGAACCTACCCAACTGGCTTAACAAGCTCCATAGTTTTTATCGCTTGCAATAGCATTGACAAGACCAAACTTATTCATAATATAAACTAATGAACATAAATTATGGTTGCTACATAAATATTCATTTAGTCTAGTTGGGGAACAGAGTATCCCAAGATAGAATAAAGTTTAGTTAGAAGTTCACAAACTATGATAATGAAACTCCATTTTCGCTAGTCAGAGTTATATGTAAGCTAGCACATGTTTACAAACAAGAATGTAAGATTCCAAATTTACAAGGAAAAGAGAAAGGGTTAGGAGTTAGAAATGGAGTTCCAACCTCGCTCGTAAGAACTCCCAAAAGGGTTAGGCGTTGTTTCACAATGGAACCTCATTGCCACGCATAGTTTTGCGCAATCTTACATTATTACTACTATTGCAAATCCAATATATGGTTGGATGTAGATGATGTTGTGTGTAGCATTTTTTGTTGTTGTAAACTCCAGTAGGGAAGTCGTTGGCCGGAATAATCTATAACCAACACATTTGGTTTTCTCAGGACACCAACCACACCCCACCCTGGCCTATCTATAACATGGATGTAAAAGGTTACAACAAATATTGCAAATGACGAAATGTGCATTTACTGCTATCCCTTGCAACATCGTGTTTCATGTCCATTTCTTGCCGCGACAAGTGATAATATCCACCAATTTTTAATTTGCTATTACTTACCGCAATGGAAGGGGAAAGAAACCCTTCGGTCTCATAAGAAAATTAACATGAGTTAAAAGGAAAGATTCAAAGGGCCTTGAGGTTGTGGAAGCCGTCGCCGGCCCGTATAGAGATCTTGCTGGGTGTATTGCTCTCGTCAAGCTTGAAGTCCACATACAGAACCACCAATTGGATACATAAAATATTCAAAAAAAAGTTCCCCACAGAGAGAATAGAACAAGCAGGAGAAGAGCGTGGAAGTTCCAACTGTAAGGTGTTATTCGATTATATCCATGTGCACAGTTACAAACCTAGGCACCTTATTCTCTGCTATTCTATTGCTAAAAAAATATTCTCTCATTCCCTACACTTCACTCCTCCTTCTTCAACACTGCTCATGTTCCAATCGATGATTTTTGCGAAAGAAACAGACAGTTTCTGTAATAGAAAACTCTATAAACAAATCTGCCATTCATCTCATCTACCATTGACAAAACTATCTAATTTTTTTTACTATATAAAATTATTTGGCAATTGAACTGAACGTATGATTCGATCATCATCTAAATGATTTAGGCATGAAAAAAATTAGACTTACACGATATATAGACATCTCACTAGTATCTGATGTCTCACTAATACTAAAAAGAAATCAAAAGGAAAAAATCAATAAACAAGAAAAAGAATAGAACCCATCTGAGAGAAGAAAACACAATATATTACCATCTGTTAACGTCGATCCGTTTGGTTGCATCATCAAGGGTGAAGGATACATCTGTTATCCTCTCCCCCTTGCTCATCATAAGACCCATTTGTCTCACCTGCCAAACTCCCATCATAATTAAAAAATCGATAGAACAGTAAAGAAAGGCACTGACGATTAAAAATTAGGGGTAGGGTTTTAGTTGAGTGATCAAAACTTGTGTGCTTGTGTTCAAATGTTATCGTGTTCATATTTGTGTCGGTGCTTATAATGGAGAAGTCGATGTCATTGACTGTAAATTTGTACTCGTCGTTATTGGCGTTGGCGTGGTAGGCCTTGTGATGTACTTCACCATAAACGGGAGAGCGTCGTAGGCTTCCCGGACCTAAAGACAACAAATTTTATAGAGAGGTAGGAAACCCTTACCAAGCCAAAACCTAGCCTTGGTGGAGGAGGAGGAGGAGGAGTAATCAATGTTCTGTAGGGCTTGGGATTACATGAAACCGACATCGAAAAATATAAAGCTGGCTGAGGGTGCGGAGGAGGGTTGTAGTTTTGGCGACAGAGGGGCAGTGCGGAGAAGGTAGGGAAGGGATGGAGAGGAGTCGGGGCCATGGAGGCTGAGGAAGGAGAGGAGCTGGGGGCGATACAAGCGGAGGGAAAGGAGGAAGAGCTCTGTGGGAGGAAGGGGTTTGGTGATTTATTTCTTGGACTTTTTTTGGGTTAGGGGAGGAAAAGTTCCTGGAACATTTTTCTTATCAATCATGTGAGAAGCTCGTGTAATTTTAAAATTAAAACATTTCTTTGTTGTTCCGAAAAATACAATGCATGATTAACTTTAGAATAAATAATTTTAGAAACATTTAACCCCTTTGGAACGGATAAAATATGTTCCAACACCTAGGAACATTTATAAACCGTTTCAAAGTCCAAAATTCTACATGTTTCAAATTGTCCTTTTTGGTGTAGTGGCATATAATGTATTCAAATATGTATGTATGCATCTATGTAAGTATGTATAGGTGAATGAATAAATGCAAGTATGCATATATGATATGTATGTAGGCAATTATACAATGTATGTATGCATACATGATATGTATGTATGCATGTATGCAATATAAGCATGTATGAATGTATACATGTATGTTATGTATCCATGTATATATTTGTGGATACATGAATCAAGTATGTATATAGTGATAACATGAATGAATGAATGTATAAATGCATGAATGAATGTCATATATGAATGAATGAATGAATCAATCAAAGGTATAAATAAAATATAATGCATTATAATGAATGTTAACATATATAGTATAAAAGTATGTATTTAAATGTGCATGAATGATATATCTATGTAACTATATAAATACGCATGATGTAACATATGCTATATATATAAAAATGTTTGTAATGTGGATATGCATGTATGTATGAAGGTATGTATTTATATATAGTATCTATTTTATATTATGTATTGTTGTGGTTCACATTGCCTTGTGATTGTGTGAGTGCTAGCCTAGGCTTGGTTAGGCCTAGTGAGACTTGTTAGACTTGTTTGGGCTAGGACTTGACCTAGTTGACCTAGTTTGACTAGTGTGGTTGACTAGAGTTGACCAAGTGTTGACTTTAGTCTAGCTTGACCTAGACAGCATGTAGATGCATTATAGCAGTCTACTTTACTATTTTGAACATGTAGTGACTTGTATTGTTCAATATGAGCCAGACACCACTCCTCGGACAGTATATTCTCTTCAGATATTCGGGATACCAGGCGAGTACATTCTCTGATCATTTCATAACTTGCTTAAGATTATATTCCTGCTCTAGATTACCTTATTTGATGTTGTCACGATATTACCACGGATTGGTACTATATGGATCCCTAAATGAGATGTTATCCCCCTCGGGAGCATCGGATACTTCATGTCATGTGTTTTATCTATATCATGTATTCCTCGCTCTCATGTTATTCATGTTTTTCATGTGCTTCATGCTCGTTGATGCACGCTCGTGTACTCTCATGTGCTCTCATGTTCGGTCATGTTTCTCGTGTACTTCATGTATAACCTATACTTCATGTGCACCCATTTATGGGCCTTCATATGAAATTCATGTGAACTCATTTATGAGCCCTCATATATACTTCATGTGCACCCATTTATGGGCTTTCATGTGAAAATCATGTGCGTAACAAAACGTGTCTAGATCCTTGTGTATTGATTGGGGTATGGGGGAGTATTAATTGTCATGTGAATAATTCCAAAATAGTATAACCATGTGTGCCTCTTTAGTATATTCATGTGCAAATCCAGCCGTTCACATGTCGACTTTGTACTCTAAATCACTAGTCACTGATAGTTCTCTACTTATAGTAGATATTTCCATTACAGTTCTCTCTATTTACATCATGTACATTCTTTCAGTTTTATGTATCGTACACTCTTGCATGTTTATATTTTCAAACCTGTTATGATCTGCGTGAGATGTATTGTGCTCGCTCCTGTCCTGACTGGACCTGTTGAAAATTTTACAGAGGATGATGAGGCTCTGGTGTTTACCTATTATGGTGCAGCTATAGACAACACTTGTGACTTGGACCCACTTACTGTAGAGGATCTGCCACCAGTGGTTTAGACTGCTAGCTTAGACTCTTACCTTGTCGTCTCATTGATGCATCATTGTATATATTGGGAGTTTGTTTTATCTGGATGTTTGTGGAGGTGTTATCATAGACACTTAGACTTCTTTCTATTGTATCTCTTGTGTGGATTCATTTCTATCTATCTATCTTATCGTTTTCTGCCTTAGATGTGATTGAGACTGTATTCTGTTATGTCACCTCCATTCGGAGTGTATATACTGTACGGATACCTTATATATTGTTAGATGATTGACTTAGGACAGCGTTCTACCGTCGACACTGCGGCGTAGGGTGGACGTACCCACTTCTCGTGCCCTTACTCTAGGGTGCGGGTCGTGACACCTCCTCCTATTAAGGAACAAGAATCGATGTGCCTCTACGGGGTGGACCCTCCCAACAGCCTTCATTAGAACTGAGTGTCCGACCCGTTGGGTATCCTTTACGGGTAAGCCTTAGTATATTCTTTTTAGGATTTTATTCTATAGTTTCTGTTTATCGCTACTTTGCTTGTGCAGGCAGGACCCATATGGTCTAAAAGGTAGGGATCTTCCTGAGGAACCCGCCCTAGAGGTGTCCCGAGTCGTAAGGACTGAGGGGGAGACTGCAGCTGATAAAACTACCGACCCAGAAGGTGTCTCTCCTCCTGCTCCCTTCGAGTATAAGACTATAGTCACTTCGGAGTCATTGGCTTCGCTCCAACAGAAGACTTTCATAGGGTCGATTAAGGACAAGCCCATAGATGTCCCCAAGGTTGGCGTGGTGGCAGTCGAGGCGGTATCCCAGAGTCTGTACCCGTGATAGGCCAGGTAGACCTGGATGCCGAAGATTTTACCCAGAACCTTTCCACCGTGCCTCCTCTCCATATCGGAAGAAGGGTTGAGGATAATTCTGATACACAGGGCGGCGACGGAGATCGTCAGGCTGAGGAGCTACCTTTGGTGAATTTCGGGGACTTGTCTCATCGGCTGGTCAAAGATCCCCTGTAAGGATTGACGACGAAGGCTGTCGAAGCATTAGCCGGTCGAACTGTTAGAGGACCGGCAAGAATGACGGTCGAACAACTGGTTAACAAGGTCATTCTGAAAGTCGTCGAGGAGGCGATTGAGGAGTTGGCTGGTATGGTCCTCGGAGAGACGACTGAGGAGACCAACATAGAATAAGTCGACGTGGCTACCAACGAGCCGATAACTGAGGTTCCAACCGAGGGGGCCCTTGAGACGATGGTCGATAGTACTGCTGATGAGCCCGCTGATGAAACTACCAGGATTTCGGTCAAAGGGACTGTGGAATAATCGTCCGAGAAGATTGCTGACGAGCCGGTTGCTGAAGCGCCGACTAAGCAGACCACTGAGGAGTTGGTCACACCGACCGTTAAAAAAACAGTCGCTAAGGTTGCTCATACTCCGATTCTTATGGCTTTAGTTACGTAGGCGGTTGAAGCACTAGTGAAGGAGCCTGTTGAAGAACAAGTTATACCTCAGACAATGTTGGATGTACCGCCGATCGTTTCTGTTATAGTCATGGCACCACCTGTTCCGACGGTAATACCTAGATGCATGTTAGCATCCGTTGCCACCCCGGGACCTTCTATTGCAGCACCTCCAGTGACCCCAATGAGTTTGGCCGACAGTACATACAATATCAGTCTCATTCTGGACACCATTCATCAAGCTTTGATGTATGGCATAGAGGGTGTCTTACGGGGTAGCCAATCGCTCAGACGGGCCCGATCTGTGGTGGGGGCCCAATTGGTGGCCTTGTGCGACTATCCGGAGTATGAGGCACCGGTAGACGCAATTGACGATCTGCTGGCCGAGTTGGAAGACACAGCCTCGGAGTTTCAAAATCTCGAGCGCAGTTTTTCGCCTCTAGCTGCTGTAGAGCTAGAGAGGATGGCCTCTGAAATGTCCCAGTACGAACAGAGACATCGGGCTTTAAACAACCAACTTGTCGAAGTTGAGGTTGCAATTGAGGAGGCGATCAATGCTGAAGTGGCTTATATCCACCGTCGTATAGCCACGGAGGAACAGTACAAGACCCTCCGGGAGCAGATCCGAAGACTGGAAGAGACTTTAGCCCTCGCGGAGAGCATTCTGGAGAAGTCGATGGATGAGGGGGAGGCCCTTTGTTAGCGCTCCAAGATCCTGGTCCGAGAGAAGGAAAGTATTGGTGTACGCCAGGCAGAGATGGCTTTTCTGCGCTAAAACCTATCTCTAATTGAAGATGAAGCTGCTTGACGTCAGGAGGCCGAGCGTCGAGCCCAAGCGTTGGTTGGCCCCCAGATTGCTCTTTTGAGGAGCCAACTAGAAGGACTTATGCATCGGTCTTCTCGGTTTTGACCTTCTTTTTGTCTTCTTGTCTCTTGAATTGGTTTGTGAGGGACCATTTTCGTAAGCATAGAAAGAAAACCCTTTCATTCTATAAATAAAAATTTGGTTTCGCTTGTCTTTTTGCTATGAGCTTTTCTTGTACAAGAGTGAAAATTTCCTTAGAGGTAGTACGCCATGAGGGAACGGAGGTAACTCCGCTGGGAATAGGGTATTTTAATCAGAGGTAATATGGACATGGTAAACACGAAATTTTTTGTGATATGATCTTTCTTACTCAGAGGTAATATAGACATGGCAAGGATAGACTATATGGGTGTATAGGATGATTCAGAGATAGTATGGACGTAAAAGGTTCTATAGATAATTATGACAATTATGGGGTATTGTCATGGTATGAATGTCTACTCAGAGGTAATATGGACATGGTAGGCACAATCTTCGCTAGGGTGTAGAATAATAATTCAGATGTAGTATGGACGTAAATAGTTTTCTAGATAGTTGTGACAACACAAGGTTATCATAGAAGAGATGACTACTCAGAGGTAATATATACGTGGTAGACGTGAACTTCAATAGGGTGTAGAATAACAACTCAGAGGTAGTATGGACGTAAAAGGTTTTATATTATAAGAGTTATGAAAGAGGTTAACTCAATAATAGAATTCACGGACACCCGCGGGGGATGTGGGGGCCTATGCTGATTTAAAGTTCAGACATAGTATTGCTCAGAAACTTGCCATTGATTGGAATCATTAGCAAGTCATCGTTAGTTTTGGCCAGTCGGTAGGCCCCATTGGAGTAGACTGTCTCTATGACGAACGGTCATTCCCACTTGGGTTCAAACTTTCCAGTTGTCTTGTAAGTCATCACCATCGATCTTCGAACTGATAAGACGAGGTCACCCACTTCAAATGTCCTTTCCCGAACCATTTTGTTGAAGGCCCCAGAAATTCAAGCTTAGTAAAGTTCGATTCGTTGTTAAGCTAGCAGACGTTTTTCATCCAACGCCTCTAACTCATGTAGCCGTCGGCGTTGATTATCTTTGTTAGTCAGCTGGTTGGTGATGGCTACCCGTAGAGATGGGATCTGGATCTCTAAGGGAAGCACAGACTCGCTTCCATAAACTAGAGAGAATGGTGTGTTGCTAGTGGGTATCCAAACAGTGGTACGATAAGCCCACAAGCATTCATCGAGCTTGTCATTCTAGTTGTGCTTATTAGAGGAAACGACTTTTTTAAGCAGCTTGACGATAGTCTTGTTGAATGCTTCGACCAGTCCGTTTGCCGCCGGATTGTAAACCGTTGATTCTATATTTTGTATTTGGTTCTTATCGCAGAACCGATGGAATGCGTGGCTCACGAACTGAGGACCATTGTCATGAATAATCCTTTTGGGTACCCGAATCGGTTTATAATGTGATGCTTGAAAAAACTGATCATGTTCAAGGTTTTAACCTCAGCCAGAGGTACTGCTTCCGCCCACATAGAAAAGTAGTCGATGATGGCGAGTATGAACCATTGTCCTTTGAAGGAAGGTGGACTGATCGGCCCGATAATATCTATTCCCCATGCTTCAAATGGCCAGGGGGTGCTGTGGAGTGTAGAAACTCAGAAGGTTGGTGAATGAAATCAGCATGCAACTGACATACTCGACACTCTTTTCATAATCAACGGCCTCTTCTATTATAGTGGGCCAGTAGTAACCCATGCGTCGCAATTGATCCTATAACTTAGGACCTGGCTGATGGGATCCGTAGGTGCCATCATGTGCCTCCCTGAGTGCCTCTTGCGCTTCTGTCTTGGATAAACATCGCAGTAGAAGCCCGTCGTATGAATGATGATACAATATTTTGGTAGTCGAGTCGTAGAAGAACCGGAGCGAGCGTCTCCTGACAGAAGTAGCTTCCTTCGGATCTTTGGGTAGGACTCCCTTGACTACATAGTCTATAAACGGGAATCGCCAATCACGAATGTCAACATTGGTGTCTGTTTGTACTGAGTAACTAAGACACATACATAGGTTGTTCTTGGGGTAAACTAACTCTCGACCCATCACCGTGACGATATATTCGGTTCCAGCAGGAGCTACCAGAGAAGCGGCGAGGCCAGCGAGTGCATCAGCCACCAGGTTTTGCAATCGAGGTACATGTTCTATAAAGAACCCTGTGAAGGTAGAAATTATATCGATTGCTGCCTGGTGGTAAGGAACCATATCTTCATGACGAACCTCGTATTGTCCTCGAACCTAGTTAACGATCAGTTTTGAGTCTCTATAGGCCTCGATGCAGTCAACCCCCAACTGTTTAGCGAGCAGGAGTTCGATGATGAGAGCATTATACTCAGCCATGTTATTGGTACACGACTCCATGAAAGAATATGAACGGTGGATGGTCAGGATATCGTGAGTGATTGTTGACCCAAACCGGATCTCAGTCAACCTAATCTTGACAATTAATAAAACAATATTTAGCATAGTCCAATTTGACACATCAAGCTCTAAATCGATCAACCCATCACATCTGTTCAAGACAACAGCTGCCTGAAGATTTACTACTTTGTGTATTCTGGAGTCTGTAAATTTTATTGTTTTTTAGTATAGGCAAATGTATGTTGGGTCATACTGAGCAACTTTGGGCTAAACTTAACCTTTATAGGTTCACTTAGCCAATAGCCAAAACAGCCCAACAAGCCATAGCCCATAAAAGAACTTTCTGTCCATAAGAGACAGAGTTCGGGCCGAACTCTGTCTCTACACAGAGTTCGGGCCGAACTCTGTCTCTACACAGAGTTCGGGCCGAACTCTACCCCCTAAATTACAGGAAGCTGATTTTTAGGGTTTAATCACTGCTAGTTGTCCAACGGCCAAAAATTTGAATTCTGGCCACAGAATTCTGGCCGAATTCTGCCTACCCATAACCCTACAAATAGGCCTTGAATTCTAACATTTCAATCCATCCAATCTTTTCTTCTTCTTCTCTTACATAGCCTACATATTAAAGAGCTCTACCTTCCCATCCAACTTAGCTTTCAAACTTCCCAACCGTCCAAGTTGCTCAGTACGATTCAGCTAGAAGTTTGAAGTGCAAGAAGTTGTAAGTCACTTGAAAAAGTCCAAGTTTCGCCACAGCGATCATTGAAAGAAGTTTGGCGTGCTCTTCTGTGAAAAGGCACGTAGTTGTAACCCTATTTCATAAATAGTGGATTTCAATTCTGAGCTAGAGTTCTCAGGCCTGGACTAGTCCTCCACGAGGGAAACCAGGTTAAAAATCTTGCTGTGTTTGTGCTTGCTCTTTGACTACTTTATTTTCGCATTTATATTACTCTGATTATTTTGTTCGTGAAAAGAGTTTAAGTTTTAATTGATCATTTTCATTATAAACTCTATTCACCCCCCCTCTAGAGTTGCCTACATCTACTTCAATTGGTATTAGAGCTCTGTTCGCCTTTCAAGGACTAACATCCTAGAGCTGATTCATGGCAACCACACAACCTATGTTTTCCAACCATGATGAAGGACAGTCCACTCATAGGCTACCCCTATTTGATGAACCAACTACACCTATTGGAAAACTAGGATGAGTTTCTATCTCAAGTCTCTAGACTTCGACCTGTGGACCATTGTCACTGATGGTTACAAAAAGCCCGCCAGGGTAGTTGTCATTGGAGATCTCGTCGAGAAACCCAACGACAAATATTCTGACGAGGAAAAGAAACAGGCGAGTCAAGATACTAGAGCTATTAATGCTCTCTTTTGTGCAATAGACAGGAATGAATTTAACAGGGTCTCGACATGCACAACCTTGTACGAAGTATGGAAGCTTCTAGAAGTGACGCATGAAGGAACCACTCAAGTCAAGGAATCAAAAATCAGTCGTCTCACTCAAGAATATGAGGCATTCAAGATGAAGCCTAATGAGACAATCACCCAAATATTTACAAGGTTCCTTGACGTCATCAACCCTCTATCATCTCTTGGTAAATAATATACAAATCATGAGAAGATTCGCAAGTTACTTAGGGGGCTACCGAAGATTTGGACAGCTATCATAGAAGGCAATGATCTCACCACAATGTCTATGGAAACTTTGATGGGAAAGATGATGACTCACGAACTTGACCTCAAAGACTTCGACGAACCTGTTCCAAAGGCAAAAGAAATTGCCCTAAAAGCTCATCGTCGCAGGGCTGATCCCGAAGAGAATGACGACGACAAATCTGATGGTGATGATCAAGCTCTTCTAGTCCACAACTTCAAGAAGTTCCTTCGCTTCAATCGAAGAAAGAAGGAACAACAAGAAGACGATGGGGAAGAACCAACGTGCTACGGCTGCAAAAAGACTGGACACGTTCGAAAGGATAGTCCCTTCGCAAAGAAAGACAACAGATATGAGAAGTCCTACAAGAAGCCTTCTTTAAAAAAGTATGCCAACACTAGTATTTGGCACGAAAGCGAAGCAAATGACTCCGAGAAAGAAAATGACTATCCTCAAGACACCGCCAATGTCTTCCTAATGGCAACATCCGAGAAGGTATCCAACGAAACTCTCGATGACTTTACCTTTGATGAACTTGGCGATGCTTTTAATGATTTACTAAATGACAACAAGAAAGTCATTAGTAAATGTAAGCATGCCAGGAGAAAATCAAAGGATATGAAATAGAGATTCAAAAACTCTCTTCCTTACTTGATAATTTTAGAGACACCACCCACGGAAGTTACTGATAAGGTATCCAAGCTTAAGTTAAGCTTACACGATGCCGAAGTACTTATTGAAAAGCAAACACGTAAGATCACAGCACTCAACAATGAGATTGCTGAAGAAAAGAACAAACACAAGATCTCTATTACTAAGATTGATGGTTTAAATGCTAAATGTAATGAACTGCATGATGCCTCTAAGAAATTAGAGATTAGATTGGGAAAACAGGTTGCTCAACCTCAAACCCAATCACACAGACACAAAACACACACAAAACACAAGACCACTCATAATAGTAAAACATGTCACCCACATGCAGCACGTAAACATGCCTATATGTATACGTACTCCCATGCAGCACGTAAACCATATACACATAGACATCATAACCATTATCCTTTTACTACACATAGTCAATATCCTACTAACCACCACCATGCTGCACATAGACATAACTATCACCCTACTACCACATATAGTCACCATCCTGTTGCTCCACACAACTATCACCATACTGCATATAGACATCACTATCAACCTGCTCCAAACACAAATAGACATGCTACTTGCACATATTATGGATTACATGGACATATCTCACCACAATGTAGAATTAGGAGATTAGTAGATACTAATCTATATGCATGGGTGCCAAAGACTAACATTTCAGGACCCACAAAAACTTGGGTACCAAAGGTCACATCTACTCTTGATATAGGTGGACCTTCCTTCCTCAACTAAAAGCAAGTGGATTCTCGATAGTGGACGCTCGCGACGTATGACGGGAGACGCAAATCTTTTTGCATCACTATCGATGAAGAGGGAAGGGTATGTATCCTTCGGTAACAACTTAAAGGGGTACATCATAGGAAATGGTACTATTGGTCATCATCATTCTCCTGTAATAAAGGATGTTTGCCTAGTGACCGACTTAAAGCATAACCTGCTCAGCATAAGTCACCTTGCTGATCATAGATATGATTTTAACTTTAGATAATATAAATGCTATATTTATGATAGGTCAACGGGAGATATTGCTTTTGAAGGAATAAGGGAGGATAACATTTATATTTTCTATCTATCTAGAAATACTAATAGTGCAGGAAGATGCCTCTACGCCCACAAGAATGAGAGACTGTTGTGGCAACAGCATCTTGGTCATGCCAATATGAATATTATATCCAGGATATTGACAAAGAAGCTAGTAAGAGGTCTGCCCGACATCACATTCAAGAAAGATACGGTATGTGCCGAATGTGAACTAAATAAGGCAACCAAATCTTTATTTCATTCCATAAACACTGTAAATACTACTAGACCCTTGTAATTACTGCACATGGACTTATTTGGTCTGAGTAGAGTAGTCAGTCTTGGTGGAAAACTCTATGCTTTTGTTATAGTAGATGATTTTTCTAGATTCATTTAGGTTTTCTTTCTCTCAAACAAAAGCAACGCGATTTCTGTTTTCAAAATTTTTGCTAAAAGGTTTCAAAACGAAAAAGGCTACATGATTACTCGAATCTAAAGTGATCATGGAGGTGAATTTAAAAATTCCGATTTTGAAAAGTTTTGTGATTCAAATAGTTTTGATCATAAGTTTTCTTGTCCTAGAACTCCTCAACAAAATGGTATTGTGGAGCAGAAGAATAGGACTCTTGGCGATACGGCTAGAGTCATGTTGAATAAATTTTCACTTCCGAAATATTTTTGGCTGAAGCTGTCTGTACAGCGTGCCATATTTTAAATAGGGTGCTTATTCGACCTATTTCGAAGAAAACACCCTACGAGCTTTGGTTTGGTAGGACTCCAAATGTTTCATATTTTAGAGTGTTCGGTTGTCCCTGCTTTATCCTCAATACCAAAGATAACTTAGGCAAATTTGATGCCAAAGCTGATGATGGTATTTTTCTTGGCTATGCCGCCAAGGGTAAGGGATATCGAGTGTTCAACAAACGCTCCATGATAGTAGATGAATCTACTAATGTTACTTTTGATAAGGAAAATAGTACAGCTACCATCCCCAACGATGATGATGAACCATCAACTTCTACGCCGATGACTACTAATCCTGAAGCCAACTCTCTGGAAGGCCTACAAAGTAATTCGAGTTCAAACCGTTACACCCAGAAAACTTGGTAATAGGTGAGGTATCTCGTGGAGTAAGTACTCGTTCATCCTTAAGAGATTCTATTGCTAGCACTGCTTTTATTTCTCAAATTGAGCCTAAAAATGTTTTTGAAGCCTTTAATGATGAATTTTGGATTTCTGCCATGCAAGAAGAACTCAACCAATTCGAAAGGAGCCAGTTCTGGAAACTTGTTCCTAGGCCAGCTAATAATTCGATTATTGGTACTAAATGGGTTTTTTGCAACAAAGTAAATGAAGATGGATCAGTTACACGCAACAAAGCTCGTCTAGTAGCTCAAGGATACAACCAAGAGGAAGGTATCGACTACGATGAGACGTATGCTCCTGTTGTAAGACTGGAATCCATTCGGATGCTTTGTGCATTTGCAAACTTTCAAAATTTTAAACTTTTTCAAATGGATGTCAAAAGTGCCTTTTTGAATAGTTTTATTAAGGAGGAAGTTTTTGTAAAACAACCCCCTGGTTTTAAAAATCACAAATTTTTCGACCATGTTTTCAAACTCAAGAAAGCACTTTATGGCCTCAAATAAGCCCACAGAGCTTGTGTCACCCTCATTCCCGTATTTCTCGTATTTCGTATTTATACTCGTGTCTGGATTTTGGCATGTATTTTATTTTTCTCAAGCTTGTGGAATTTCGGTATTTTTTGTATTTTGGGTTTTGGCATGGCTCGGTTTTATTGGGTTGGTTTGGTTTATAGGTTTTGGATCACCTTAGCTTATGCTACCCCTCATCCCCACCGCAACTCCCCCACTTTATATCCCCACCTACCACTCTCTCTCCTCATAACTTCCACCATTAATTTCCTTCTTCTTCTTCTCCATCCTCCACAACTCTCCTAACCCTAGGCAAGTGCATCTTGCCACTACATGAGAACCCTCTTTTATTTGTCCATTTGCTAGATTAGGACATAGTGACCAACATTAGAACTTGGTATTTTGTGATTTGGAGCCTCCATTGTTGTAGATCTAAGTTATATCTATTTTTGGATTTTGTATGGTTTGAGCTACTTAAGTTGGATTTTATGGGTTTTTGATGTTTCCATGTGGGAGAGCATTCAGTTTCACTCTAGTTGAAACTTTAGAAATCTGGATTTGGAGTTCGGATGGCCAAGTTATGATGCTTTGAAGCCTTGGGTTCATCCATGGTGTTCCTGCTGTTTGGAGAAGACAGTAAGCAGTGTGCAGAGCTGTTTAGCTTACGCACCCTGAGCTACGCGCGCTCTTTAGCGCTGCGTATGCTGCTTCCTCGAGCGTGCCTGACTTTTTACGCAGCTGCTCCCCTGTAGCGTGCGTGACTTTCACGCAGCTGCTTCCTTGAGCGTGCGTGACTTTCACGCAGCTGCTTCCTTGAGCGTGCGTGACTTTCACGCAGCTGCTCCCTTCCCTCGAGCGTGCGTGACTTTTCACGCAGCTGCTCCCTGTAGCGTGCGTAACTTTTCACGCAGCTGCTCCCTGTAGCGTGCGTGACTTTTCACGCAGCTGCTTCCTGTAGCGTGCGTGACTTTTCACGCAGCTGCTCCCTGTAGCGTGCATGACTTTTCACGCAGCTGCTTCCTTGAGCGTGCGTGACTTTTCACGCAGCTACTCCCTGTAGTGTGCGTGACTTTTCACGCAGCTACTCCCTGTAGCGTGCGTGACTTTTCACGCAGCTGCTCCCTGTAGCGTGCGTGACTTTTCACGCAGCTGCTCCCTGTAGCGTGCGTGACTTTTCACGCAGCTGCTTCCTTGAGCGTGCGTGAATTTTCACGCAGCTGCTCCCCTCGAGCGTGCGTGACTTTCACGCAGCTGCTCCCTTGAGCGTGCGTGACTTTCACATACACTGCTCCCTGTAGCGTGCGTGACTTTCACGTACACTGCTCCCTTAAGCGTGCATGACTTTTCGTACGCTGCTCCCCTGACCCCTTGCTTAACCCACAGGCTCTTGGAGTTTGGTCTTATTTCTTTAAGCTTGGCTTTTCTATAGTCCTGTATATTAATATTTTATTAGATATTTTATGCCCATTTTATATCCTTACGCCTTTTGTCATGAACTTGATTTTACTTAATATGTTTGGAATGACTTTTGTACATGGCATGATATGACAAGGAACTAGCATAACACGACAGTGACCCTTGGTGGTGCATTCCTGACATGACCAACCTGACATGATAGTGGCCCGTCGTGGCACACTCCTGACAAGTACCCTGGCCTGATTTATCTTGATAATTTAACTTGACCTGTCTTGACACCGTGTGTGGTTCTTCTTGCTTGCTTGATAAATCTACTTGTCCTATTTTGCATCATGTCTAGGAGGGGACTCCTGAGTACCACGGTCAGGAGTACCTACTAAAATGGATTAAGATTAATAACTAGAATAACTTAGTAGTCATGAAGAGATGACACAGCTACAGGCAATCCCGTTACCTGGGCGCTCTTGGGATCTGTAGCCTGCCGTCGAGTAGGGCACATTTCCAGCGCACCGTCGAGTGTTGCACCCTCTAAGTCACCTAAGGGTACATGTGTCTCCTGGATGATGTACCCACCTGAATTCAACCCTAATCTTTTATTCTGGATAGCCTGGATGGTCTGCAGGGCTTGTGGCTGTGGAACAATCTCACTACATCTTGCTAGTAATTAGGCCTGTGATAACCCTAGTTAGTTAAATTAGTAAACCGTAGGATCTGCTTGGCCGTGATTGATTGAATGAGGTATAACCAGTCTAGTCATGTCTTGATCCCATGCAAGATTGCTTCCTGTCTTGATTACTTACATTACTTATCTTGCCGATAAATGGTGGGAAACCAAGCTCTGTTCAGATGAAGGGTTACAACCCCGGTCCTTGTTTGGTTTACGGGTTGTAACCTGGCTATCGGAATAGTTCCATGGTTATCTCGTCGTATATCATCCTGACATGTTTTCGTAATTCTAGTTTTAATGTTAGATTTTCTGTGCTGATTGCTGGCTTTTGTTCTTATTTCGTAGCCCCCTTGTGGCACTTGCTCTTTCTGGGGTTGACCCAGCTGGTTTTGTGTGGCCAGATTTCGGAGCAGCTCCCGAGGATCTTCCGAACCTCCAGCCCGATGGTGGCGACTAGAAGGAACCCGGGCTACGAGTGGGTTTTCTATTTTGTTTCGCTCACTCTATTGTAAAATTATTCTTTTGAGGCGTTTAGCCGACGAGCACCTGTTAGCTCGATACACTTTACTTACTGTCTGTCTACGGGCTGTAAATATGATTAACAAATCCTAGGGTTGATCATGTATGACTTAACTCTTGCTAGTCCCCGTATTTTGTACGACTAGCTTCATGATCAGCTGAATATGTAATATTTGGGATGCCTTACTATTGTATATTTAATGATCATGCATCTTGCGACCTTACTTACTTGCTTGTGATTGAGACATTAGGCTTGTTCATGACCATAAGAGACTGTTGGCTTGTAGTAAACCATCATATTTTTAGACAGCCGTGACCGTATATCGAGGTGGTTTCTATTTTAATATACGTAGCTGGCTGTGTCTGCCCCCGCTCTCCAGTATTCTGGTTCTGGGGCGTGACACAGTTTAAGTGGTGGCCCATGCAGGTCTTGTCAATCAAAAAATATGAGGGTTTACCGAATAGATGTCTCAATCAGTATTCGCCCTTGATCTCCGCCCGTATTTTCAATTCCCTGAAATTCTTGCCCTGATTACATGCTTATATCGTTGATCTGTCCTGGTCCTTCCTTATTGTTTCCCTGTGTCGTCTTCTTCAGCGGCACTGTACCTGACCCTGCCGATCAGCAAGGAAGAGCACCTCCCGTAGACCAGCAGCAACCTGGAGATCAAGCCCAGCATTCCGGAGTCGCCTCCAGAGTGATACCTACTGGAGGAGAGTCACCAGTTCGGCCCGTCCAGCCCGCAGAGCCAGATGATGGTACCTTAGTAGGCCTCATCAGAACCTTGATAGCTTTCCAGGATCGTCGAAGCGACGTCCTGCACCAGACGGTTCAAGATGCTTTGACCCGAGGCGGACATCCAGGGAACCAGGCGGCGAACAGCTTCAAGCGATTGAACCCTCCTTTCTTCGATGGCACCGAGAATGCGATTACCGCGGATGCATGGCTTCAGGATACCGAGGTGATTCTGGAAGCAGCTAGGACACCCGAGAATGAGAAGGTGGCGGTGGTACGCTTGCAGTTGTTGGACTTGGCTCGCAGTTGGTGGGCGGCACAAGCCATGGGATTGGTGGCTCCCATTGCTTGGGCAGTATTTAGAGAGAGATTCCAGACGAAGTATTTCGATGTTGTGGCTCGGTACGACCTGCAGACCAGATTCACCAACTTGAAGCAAGGAGGCAGAACAGTCGACAGTTATGCATCGAAGTTTTCTAGACTCAGTAGGTTTGCCTCCACCTTGGTGGCGACCGAGTTTGATAGGACCCAGCGGTTCCAACAGGGACTGCACTTGGAGATCTTATTGGCGGTTGAGCAGTTCGAGCACCAGACGTTCGATGCAGTCTTGAGAGCAGCTAGGAGGCATGAGTACACCTTTCAGAGGATCGTGGATAGGATCGGAGGTAGAAAGCGGTCCCATAGTCAGATGCACCAATCATCAGCTCCAGTCCCGACAGCTAGGGGATTGACCATTGGAACTCCGAGGTGGGCGGCCTCAGTAACGTCGGTTCAGCATTCGACCCCGATGTACCCGCAGCAGCAGAAGCAGAAGCAGACTTCCGCGATAGGATGGTCTCATTGCGGGAAGCCAGGACATGTGGTGGCAGATTATCGCAGGGCACAGGGATTATGCCTGGCTTGTGGAGCAGCAGATCATAGGGTTGGGGCTTGCCCGAATAGGGGTGGTTCATCTGCATCCAACCCTTCTAGCTCTTCGGTGAGAGGACCGGCCCCAGCACCAGTTCAGCAGCAGCAGTATCAGTCTTCGAGGTCCTTGCCGCCTCAGTCTCAGGCATTCCAGCAACAGCACCCCCAGCAGTATGCACAAGCCCAAGCTCAGACCCAGAATAGGCAGAGAGGTTTCCAGCAGAGGGGACCAGCAGCCAGAGGACAAGGTCAGGCCATGATGATGGCTATAGAAGAAGAAGTTACACCAGGTGAGGTAGTGGCAGGTACTATTCTCGTCAACTCCTTTCCGGCTTCGGTATTATTTGATTCTGGTGCATCGCATTCATTCATGTCTGCACGATTCGCGACACAGATAGGATTGGAGCCCGAGTCAATATCAGTGAGGCTTAATATACTTACTGGTAATGGTCTTGTGGGAGTAGATCGAGTGTTTTCCTCGTGTCGGATCGTAGTTAGCGGTAGGGAGTTCCCCGCTAGATTTATAGAGTTTCCTATGGCAGACTATGATATAGTCCTAGGCATGGATTGGTTGAGGAACCAGTATGCTAGGATAGACTGCCATATTGGCAGAGTTGTCTTTAGTATCCCCGGCGAGCCAGAGTTTTCGTTTTCCAGAGGTGCAGTGGAGCCATCTTCTCCAGCATTGCGGATGGCAGTAGCAGCAGTACAGTTACCCCGGATAGTTGAAGAGTTTCCAGATGTCTTTCCAGAGGAGCTTCCAGGAATACCGCCAGAGCAGGTGATTGAGTTCACTATAGACTTGATTCCCGGGACAGCACCAGTGTTAGAGCGAGTCTACAGGATGGCGCCTTCAGAGTTGGAGATTTTGTACAAGATGATTAAAGAACTGAGGACCAAGGGATTCATCCGTGCAAGTGGATCGCCTTAGGGAGCCCCGATGCTTCTTGTAAAAAAGAAGGATGGTACGTCCAGGCTATGTGTTGATTATCGTACCTTGAATTCGGTGACAATCAAGAACAGATACCCTCTTCCAAGGATAGATGACTTGTTTGATCAGCTCAGAGGGGCTTCAGTGTTCTCGAAGATCGACTTGCGGTCGGGATACCGCCAGATCAGAGTCAGAGAGCAGGACATCCCGAAGACAGCATTCAGATCGAGGTATGGACATTGGGAGTTCCTTGTTATGCCCTTTGGAGCAACCAATGCGCCGGCCGTATTCATGGACCTCATGAATCGCATTTTTATGCCTTACTTGGATCAGTTCGTGATCGTGTTCCTAGATGACATCCTGGTCTACAGCAAGAATGAAGCAGAGAATGAGCAGCATCTCAGAGTCGTCCTCCAGGCGCTTAAGGAGCATCAGTTGTACGCCAAGTTCAGTAAATGCGAGTTCTGGCTCGATCGTATTTTGTACTTGGGTCACATCATTACCCGAAGAGGAGTGGAAGTGGATCCCCAGAAGATTGTGGCTATCGAGTCATGGCCGGTACCCAGCTCAGTGGCAGAGGTTCACAGCTTCCTTGGATTGGCCGGCTACTACCGGCGGTTCGTTTCAGATTTCGCGAGGATTTCAGCGCCGATGACCCAGTTGACCCGCAAGGATGTGCCATTTGTTTGGACAGCAGAGTGTCAGGAATCATTTGAGAAGTTGAAGCGAGGTTTGATAACGGCTCCCATTCTCACCCTTCCAGATGGAATCGGAGGATTCACAGTTTATTACGACACTTCAGGCAGAGGATTGGGGTGTGTCTTGATACAGTATGGGAAGGTAATATCTTATGCGTCACGTCAACTACGTGATCATGAGAAGAATTACCCGACCCACGACTTGGAATTGGCGGCGGTAGTGTTTGCTTTGAAGTTGTGGAGACACTACTTGTACGGAGATAGAGTGGAGATCTTTACTGATCATAAGAGCCTGAAGTATGTTTTCACCCAGAAGAACCTTAATATGCGACAGAGAAGATGGCTCGAGCTACTAGTGGATTATGATGTAGATTTGCAGTATCATCCCGGAAAGGCCAACGTTGTAGCAGATGCATTGAGCAGGAGAGCCGGAGTTTATTTCCTGACAACATAACCAGAATTATTGACAGATCTTCAGAAGATGGGAATTGAGGTGGTTCTTCCAACTAATATGGCATTGATGGCCAGTCTACAGGTTCAGTCCAGCATAGTTGAGAGGATCCGGATAGCGCAGTCAGCAGATTCCAAGATCCAACGACTCAGAGCAGAGTGTGAAGCAGAAAGGAGGCCAGAGTTATGTATCCATGAAGACGGTACACTTCGGCACGGCACTCGTCTTTGTGTACCTAGTGGAGATATCAGATAGGAAGTCATGGCAGAAGCCCACAGTTCGCAATATTCTATTCATCCGGGTGGTACGAAGATGTACCGTGATATTCGTCAGTATTTCTGATGGAATGGAATGAAGAGGGAGATAGCCCAGTTTGTCTCTCGGTGTTTGGTTTGCCAACAGGTTAAAGCTGAACATCAGAGGCCCGCTGGACTTCTTCAACCCTTACCGATCCCAGAATGGAAATGGGAACATATAACCATGGATTTCGTGACCGGATTGCCCAGATCTCCGGCCGACAGAGATGCTATTTGGGTAATTGTGGACAGACATACCAAGGTGGCACACTTTCTCCCATTCTGAGTTGGACAGTCGACGGCGCAGTTAGCAGAGATATATCTCAGGCAGATCGTCAGGCTTCACGGTGTGCCAGTCAGCATCACCTCGGACAGGGATTCAAGATTCATATCACACTTTTGGCATAGCTTGCAGAAGAGTTTGGGGACTCGTCTTTAATTCAGCTCAGCTTATCACCCGCAGACGGATGGTCAGTCAGAGCGCACAATCCAGACCCTTGAGGATATGTTGAGATCCTGTACCCTTGACTTCGGTAATTCATGGGAGAATCATCTGCACCTGGTAGAATTCTCATACAACAACAGTTATCAGGCCAGTATCCAGATGGCACCCTTCGAGGCTCTTTATGACAGAAAGTGCAGATCCCCGCTAGCATGGGACGATGTCGGAGAGAGGCAGATGCTCGGTCCCGAATTAATTTCCCAGACGATTGAAGTGGTCAGGAAGGTCAGAGATCACCTCCGAGTTGCCCAGGACCGCCAGCGCCATTAGGCCGATGCTCATCGGTGTCTCTTAGAATTTGCTGTCGACGACCATGTAATCCTTAGGATCTCGCCTAACCGCGGCGTCATTCGCTTTGGCGTGCGGAGAAAGCTTAGTCCTAGGTATATAGGGTCGTTCGATGTTCTAGAGCGAGTAGGAGATGTATCCTATCGTCTCGCTCTTTCGCCGTCGCTAAGTGAGGTGCATGATGTATTCCATGTGTCCCAATTACGACGGTATATTCCGGACCCGTGCCACATCCTAGACCATTCGGAATTGGTTGTTGGTACCAACCATTCGTATGAGGAGAGGCCCGTGTCTATATTGGACCGGAGGGAGAAGATACTCAAGAACAAGACTATTAAATTAGTCCGTGTTGCTTGGGGTCATCACTCTCTAGGTGAGTCAACGTGGGAGCGTGAGGACGACATCCGATCGCGATATCCCTACCTGTTTGACTCGTGAGGTATACCGTCTTTCTTATACCTTATGTTTTCCCTTCCTTGCTTGCATTGTATGATTGTATGATTGGACTGCTTAGTGTAGCTTGCATGTGCTTAGTGTAGCTTGTCGTGGCAATCTCTAGCTCCTTGATTAAATTTCGAGGACGGAATTCTTTTAAGGTGGGTAGAGTTGTCACCCTCATTCCCGTATTTCCCGTATTTCGTATTTATACTCGTGTCTGGATTTTGGCATGTATTTTATTTTTTTCAAGCTTGTGGAATTTCGGTATTTCTCGTATTTTGGGTTTTGGCATGGCTCGGTTTTGTTGGGTTGGTTTGGTTTATAGGTTTTGGATCACCTTAGCTTATGCTACCCCTCATCCCCACCGCAACTCCCCCACTTTATATCCCCACCTACCACTCTCTCTCCTCATAACTTCCACCATTAATTTTCTTCTTCATCTTCTTCTCCATCCTCCACAACTCTCCTAACCCTAGGCAAGTGCATCTTGCCACTACATGAGAACCCTCTTTTATTTGTCCATTTGCTAGATTAGGACATGGTGACCAACATTAGAACTTGGTATTTTGTGATTTGGAGCCTCCATTGTTGTAGATCTAAGTTATATCTATTTTCGGATTTTGCATGGTTTGAGCTACTTAAGTTGGATTTTATAGGTTTTTGATGTTTCCATGTGGGAGAGCATTCAATTTTACTCCAGTTGGAACTTTGGAAATCTGGATTTGGAGTTCGGATGGCCAAGTTATGATGCTTTGAAGCCTTGGGTTCATCCATGGTGTTCCTGCTGTTTGGAGAAGACAGTGAGCAGTGTGCAGAGCTATTTAGCTTACGCACCCTGAGCTACGTGCGCTCTTTAGCGCTGTGTACGCTGCTTCCTCGAGCGTGCATGACTTTTCACGCAGCTGCTCCCCTGTAGCGTGCGTGACTTTCACGCAGCTGCTTCCTTGAGCGTGCGTGACTTTCACGCAGCTGCTTCCTTGAGCGTGCGTGACTTTGACGCAGCTGCTCCCTTCCCTCGAGCGTGCGTGTTCACGCAGCTGCTCCCCTCGAGCGTGCGTGACTTTCACGCAGCTGCTCCCTTGAGCGTGCGTGACTTTCACGTACACTGCTCCCTGTAGCGTGCGTGACTTTCACGTACACTGCTCCCTTGAGCGTGCGTGACTTTTCGTACGCTGCTCCCCTGACCCCTTGCTTAACCCACAGGCGCTTGGAGTTTGGTCTTATTTCTTTAAGCTTGGCTTTTCTATAGTCCTGTATATTAATATTTTATTAGATATTTTGTGCCCATTTTATATCCTTACGCCTTTTGTCATGAACTTGATTTTACTTAATATGTTTGGAATGACTTTTGTACATGGCATGATATGACAAGGAACTAGCATAACACGACAGTGACCTATGGTGGTGCATTCCTGACATGACCAACCTGACATGATAGTGGCCCGTCGTGGCGCACTCCTGACAAGTACCCTGACCTGATTTATCTTGATAATTTAACTTGACCTGCCTTGACACCGTGGGTGGTTCTTCTTGCTTGCTTGATAAATCCACTTGTCCTGTCTTGCATCATGTCTAGGAGGGGACTCCTGAGTACCACGGTCAGGAGTACCTACTAAAATGGATTAAGGTTAATAACTAGAATAACTCAGTAGTCATGAAGAGATGACACAGCTACAGGCAATCCCGTTACCTGGGCGCTCTTGGGATCTGTAGCCTGCCGTCGAGTAGGGCACATTTCCAGTGCACCGTCGAGTGTTGCACCCTCTAAGTCACCTAAGGGTACATGTGTCTCCTGGACGATGTACCTACCTGAATTCAACCCTAATCTTTCGTCCTGGGTAGCCTGGATGGTCTGTAGGACTTATGGCTGTGGAACAATCTCACTGCATCTTGCTAGTAATTAGGCCTGTGATAACCCTAGTTAGTTAAAGTAGTAAGCCGTAGGATCTGCTTGGCCGTGATTGATTGAATGAGGTATAACCAGTCTAGTCATGTCTTGATCCCATGCAAGATTGCTTACTGTCTTGATTACTTACATTACTTATCTTGCCGATAAATGGTTGGAAAGCAAGCTCTGTTCAGTTGAAGGGTTACAACCCCGATCCTTGTTTGGTTTACGGGTTGTAACCTGGCTATCGGAATAGTTCCATGGTTATCTCGTCGTATATCATTCTGACATATTTTCGTAATTCTAGTTTTAATGTTAGATTTTCTGTGCTGATTGCTGGCTTTTGTTCTTATTTCGTGGCCCCCTTGTGGCACTTGCTCTTTCTGGGGTTGACCCAGCTGGTTTTGTGTGGCCAGATTTCGGAGCAGCTCCCGAGGATCTTCCGAACCTCCAGCCCGATGGTGGCGACTAGAAGGAACCCGGGCTACGAGTGGGTTTTCTATTTTGTTTCGCTCACTCTATTGTAAAATTATTCTTTTAAGGCGTTTAGCCGACGAGCACCTGTTAGCTCGATGCACTTTACTTACTGTCTGCCTACGGGCTGTAAACATGATTAACAAATCCTAGGGTTGATCATGTATGACTTAACTCTTGCTAGTCCCCGTATTTTGTACGACTAGCTTCATGATCAGCTGAATATGTAATATTTGGGACGCCTTACTATTGTATATTTAATGATCATACATCTTGCGACCTTACTTACTTGCTCGTGATTGAGACATTAGGCTTGTTCATGACCATAAGAGACTGTTGGCTTGTAGTAGACTCTCATATTTTTAGACAGCCGTGACCGTATATCGAGGTGGTTTCCATTTCAATATACGTAGCTGGCTGTGTCTGCTCCCGCTCTCCAGTATTCTGGTTCTGGGGCGTGACAGCTTGGTATGAACGCCTAAGTACTTTCTTATTAGATAAAGGTTTCTCAAAAGGGAAAATTGACACTACATACTTTATAAAATCTTTCAAAGACACTATTCTTTTAGTACAAATTTATGTTGATGATATCATATTCGGATCTACTGATGAAACTCTCTGTCAAGATTTTGCTAAGGGTATACAGAACGAGTTTGAGATGAGCATGATGGGGGAGCTAAATTACTTCCTTGGACTGCAAGTCAAATAAACATCGCATGGAACTTTCATCTGTCAGTTAAAGTATACAAAGGATATGCTAAAGAAGTTTGACCTTGACAACATCAAACCAATTGGCACTCCAATGGCTACTATAACCAAAATAGAACCAGATGAAAGCGACAAACCTGTGGATCAATATAAGTATCGAGGTATGATAGGCAGTCTACTTTATTTAACTGCTAGTCGCCCTGATATTATGTTTAGTGTTTGCCTGTGTGCTCGCTATCAAGCTAGTCCTAAGGAATCACACATGTCCGCCGTTAAGCGTATCTTTCGATACCTTAAGGGTACTGTTACAGTGGGATTATGGTATCCCAAATCAACATCCTTTGACCTTATTGGCTATTCGGATGCTGATTTCGCAGGATGCAAAGTCGACCGTAAAAGTACTAGCGGTACGTGTCATTTATTAGGCAAGGCTCTAGTCTCTTAGTTTGGCAAGAAGCAGAATTTTGTCGCACTATCCACAACAGAAACTGAATATATCGCAGCTGGTCGTTGTTGTGCACAAATTCTGTAGATGAAGCAAACCTTTGCAGACTACAACCTATCTTTTATGCACATTCCTATATTCTGTGATAACACTAGTGCTATCAACCTTACTAAGAACCTATATGTCACTCACGCACGAAATACATTGAAATTCGTCACCACTTTTTGCGTGATCATCAACAGAATGACACTATAAATTTAGAATTTATTGACACTGATCATCAGCTGGCCGATTTCTTTACAAAACGACTATCCGAGGAGCGATTCAACTTTCTTTGTCATAAATTAGGAATTTTAGATAAAACGGTTATTCATTAAATTGGTCTGCATAAATATCGATTATGTCACGATTCTCTATGATGACTTTGCTATGGGTACAAGTCGAAAGGGTCCTTCTGAGAATAAGGCTTAACAGCCTAAGCGACACAGTGCACTAGTCTTCGAACTATCACTAGCTGGGATCCGGCCATGCAGCTACCCCATGGCAGTTTTACCATATTGATTTATGTCATAACTCTATGTTTATTATATGGTTAATTTTTATTTATAACTTGCCCCATTTAAATTTTCTACCTTCATTGCATTTCCTAAATTCATTATCCATTTTACAAAATTTTCTACTTGAACATTCATTAGTCATATTCTTCCTATTTTAGTTCTCTTTTCTGCTTGAAGTTCTGGTCCAAGGGACCAGAACACTGGCCGAACTCTGCCCCTATATAGAGTTCGGGCCGAGTTCGGCCTCCTTGTTCCAGAACCTCGGGTGGCTCTCAGCCCTTCATTTTTTTGTGATCCAATAGCTCAGATTCAACCCGACCAGCCGACCAACCCCTCTTAAACTCGGGATTCTCTCTCTCTCTCTCCTCTCCATTGTCTTCTCCAAACCTCTCTAAACTATTTTCTTTCAAAACCCTAACCCTAGAAGTCCCCAATCCTTGGGAAATTTCTTTCCAAACTCAAGGAGATCAATCTTGGGATCATTCTCTTCCATCTTGGGTCTCTCTTTTTGAGGTATATCACCTTTCTTTCTCTCAATTTTATTCATGGCACCTAGGTTGCTTGGTAGAGGAAAGAGACCAAGGAGAAGTGTAGGTGAATCCTCCACTAATCCTCCACCCAATCCTCCACCACATCTTCCACCAAACCCGCAACCTATTCCTCATCGTAGATGCTTTTAATGCATGGTTCGCCGACTTTCGTCATCGTAGTATGTTTGTCGGACACCCTATTAAGTTCACAGTGCTCTCGGACTATCTTCCTAACTTTCATGACTTGTGTCTCGATGAGCTTGTTGCAATTCGTGAACCAATTTATGTGAATGCCATTCAAATGTTCTATTGTAACATGAATTATGACCGCAACCGTATCTACTCACATGTCGCCGGTATCAACATCTCATTTGATGATTTTGAGTTAGCCGATCTTCTTGGTTTGCCCGACCCTAATACTTGGGAACGGCTTGATGATGCCCAGGATTTTGTCTTCCCCGGTGAGACCAGTTTGAAAAGTTTCCAGGATGATCTATGCTCTCCTAATGCCCATCCTCGAAAACTCAAGACTAAACATCTCAATAATCACTTTTATGAGCTTCATCGCATTATCTTTTCCTCGGTCTTGCCGAAAGCGGGATCGACTGATGAAGTCACTTACTATGAGATCACTGCTCTTTTCTTTCTGCATTTTTGTGTCACTTTCTACTTTTTCCGCACGATGATGGATTGGATGATTCCTGCTCGGCCTAAACCAAAGTCCTTGGTTTATGCCATGTATCTTCCTATGATCTTTCGTGCCTTTCATGTCCCATTAGATCAGTACTAGTCTTTGTCCCCTCCTACCTATCTGACCAAGGCATGGAGAACTGTTACGGCTGCGGCCTCCTCTGAATCCGATGCCGCTGAGGAGCCTGACTCTCCTGCACCCTTTGCTGCTCCTGATTTCCCAGCACCCGAGTCCACCGCTACACTTGACTCTATCCAGACTATGCTTCGCGATCGCTTCCGTTTGGAGGACGAGCGCTGGGCGGAGATAGACGATCGCTGGACGCAGACGGACTATCACACCACCCTGCAAATGAGTGTGCTCAACAAGTCCATCCATGACATTCAGTATTCGATGGCCTCCCATCCGACGATGCCAATTTCGATGATGCGTGATCCGTCCTGCGATGGTTATCGCATTAATGATTCTTGGGTCCGTTGCTATCTTAATCTGACCTCAGCATTTGTTGATCCCCGACGTACCGGTTCTGATGGTGCGGGGCCTTCCTATGCTCAATGATGGAAATGGCTTTTGTATTGCAACTGATGCTTAGGACTATTTTCATTTCAGCACTATGTTTATTTTGATTATGCATTTATGTTTTTATTAGCCTTGTTAAACTCTATGGCTCTGTTTAGACTTGTTCAAAACTGCTGATAGCTTATTACTCTTCATTATGTGGATGGTCTCTACACTTCTATGTTCTTCATTTTGATTTTTGTCAAAAGGGGGAGAACACTTGATATTTGTCTTGGTTTAATGCATTGTGTTATGAGTTATATATATCGTATACTTGGATGAGAACCTGTCACAGGTAATATCCTTTTATGGGGGAGCAAACTTGTTCAAGTACGGGGGAGCAATAATGTGTCCAGGTATGAATATTGAGACATGTAAATATCATATTTTGTCAATTATCAAAATGGGGGAGATTGTTAACCCAAATCGGATAACAGTCAACCTAATCTTGACAATTAACAAAATAATATTTGTCATAGTCCAATTTGACACATCAAGCTCTAAATCGATCAACTCATCACATCAGTTCAAGATAACAGCTGCCTGAAGATTTACTACTTTGTGTATTCTGGAGTCTGTAAATTTTATTGTTTTTGAGTATAGGCAAATGTACGTTGGGTCATACTGAGCAACTTTGGGCTAAACTTAACCTTTATAGGTTCACTTAGCCAATAGCCAAAACAGCCCAACAAGCCATAGCCCATAAAAGAACTTTCTGTCCATAGGAGACAGAGTTCGGGCCGAACTCTGCCTCCACACAGAGTTCGGGCCGAACTTTGCCCCCTAAATTACAGGAAGCTGATTTTTAGGGTTTAGTCACTGCTAGTTGTCCAACGGCCAAAAATTTAAATTCTAGACACATAATTCTGGCCGAATTCTGCCTACCAAGAACCCTATAAATAGGCCTTGAATTCTCTAATTTCAATCCATCCAATCTTCTCTTCTTCTTCTCTTACATAGCCTAGATATTAAAGAGCTCTACCTTCCCATCCAACTTAGCTTTCAAACTTCCCAACCGTCCAAGTTGCTCAGTACAATTCAGCTAGAAGTTTGAAGTGCAAGAAGTTGTAAGTCACTTGAAAAAGTCCAAGTTTTGCCACAGCGATCATTGAAAGAAGTTTGGCGTGCTCTTCTGTGAAAAGGCACGTGGTTGTAACCCTATTTCATAAATAGTGGATTTCAATTATGAGCTAGAGTTCTCAGGCCTGGACTAGTCCTCCACGAGGGAACCAGGTTAAAAATCTTGCTGTATTTGTGCTTGCTCTTTGACTACTTTATTTCCGCATTTATATTACTCTAATTATTTTGTTCGTGAAAAGAGTTTAAGTTTTAATTGATTATTTTCGTTATAAACTCTATTCACCCCCCCTCTAGAGTTGCCTACCTGTACTTCAGTGATGAGAACGACTCTAACCCCTGCGATGATATCGCCTTTGGGTCATGTTCTTGAAGAGCCGTCACAGAACATGCGCCAAACCAAGTTATCTGAGATGACATTGGACTCTAGGACTTCATCGGGAATGTCGTCATAGAGCTTCGATGTCTCTGGCACAGGATGTACCGCCAAGAAGTCGGCCAATGCTTGGCCTTTAACTGCCTCTTGTGGGACGAACACCATGTCATAAGGAGTCAAGAGTATCACCCACGTGGCTAATGCAAGTTTAAAGCCCCTGGCTTAGTTATGAGGACATTGAGGGGGTTGACTCGAGAGATAACATGGATTGTCTGTCTGGCCATGTAGTATCGGGTCTTCTAGATGGCGAAGAGCGAAGCAAGACACTCCTTCTCCATAGGATTATACCGATGCTCGACCCCAATTATGGTCCTGCTGAGACAGTAGATCGTATGTTCATGGCCTTCATTACTTTTTTGGGCTAAGAAATTACCGAGAGAATGGTCCATAGCTCGGACGTATAGCAGGAAGGGTCTCCCCACGACCGGTGCTACTAGTACTGGGGGTCTAGTGAGGTAGTTCTTGATGTCGTCGAACGCACGCTGGCATTCTTCGGTCCATACATAAGAAACCCTTTCTTCATCAGTTTGGTAAAGGTTTAACATCGACTAGAGAGATTTGCTATGAATCTTCTGATGTATGCCAGACATCCTTGTAGGCCTCGAAGCTCACGGAGATTTTCTTGGGGAGCCATATCCAAGATCGCCTTAGTCATTTTAGGGTCAATATCAATACCCTTAGCTGTGACAATAAAGCCCAGGAACTTGCCACTGGAAACCCCTAAGAAAGACTTAGTTGGGTTTGTTTTTAGTCGATGTGTTCGCATTAAGTCGAATATCGTCCTTAGGTCATCCAAATGACTGGATTTCTTTTTGCTCTTGACGACAATATCATCAACCTAACATTCTACCATCTTTCGGAGGTGCTTGCGGAATATGGTGCTCATAGCCTGCTGGTATGTCGCTCCCGTATTCTTCAACCCAAAGGGCATCACTGTTTAACAGTATACTCCTTTTGGAGTCCGAAACGAAGTATGCTTCTCATCATCGGAGAATATTTTGATCTGGTTGTATCCCGAAAAACCATCCATGAAGGACATGCACTCGAAGCCACACGTAATGTCGATCATCGCATTGTTGATTGGGAGGGGAAACTCGTCTTTTGGATAGGCCGAGTTGAGATCCTGAAGTCTATACAGATCCAAATTTTCTCGTTCTTCTTCGTGACTGGGACAATATTGACCACCCAATCCGGGTGTTGCTCTTCGTGGATGAAGCCACTCTCTATGAGTTTGTCGACTTCTTTCTCAATAACATCCATGATATTAGGTCGAAAACGACGTTGTTGTTGTTTGACCGGCTTAGCATCGGGTAAGATGTTGAGAAGGTGCATGGCGACTTGCGGGTCTAGACCCGGCATGTCCTCATAGCTCCAATTAAAGACATCGATATATTTTTGGATAAGCTGTATCAAAGATTCCTTGCCTTCTCCTGTCAAACTTTTGCTGATGAAGATGGGTTTTAGGGAAGCCTCCTCTCCTGGCTCGACTTGGATGACTTCATCTTTAGTGGGAGGTTCACGTTGTTCGAAGCACAATTCCTATTGGGATCCCAGGCGTTGTGCCCAGGGTTCATCTTTAAAGAATTCAAGTATTTGGCCTTCCTTCTCGACTGGGGGATCTGCCGAGACCATGTTGAAGGATAATATTTTTTTGAAAGCTCGGTCGATGTATCGGGGTCCCAATTTGAGGAGTCAGAAGAGTGTGAATGCACTAAGACCTCCGACTCTGAACTCTCCGAAGTTGTTGTGGGTGTAACGTAACCCAACCCCCGGCGAATGCATTGGTAGTAATTTTGGGACTTTTTCTTTGGAGCACGAAGTCGTAGGGGAAGGCGTCGGTATTTTCTATAGTTCATCCCTCTGTTACTGTTCAAGTCGTAGCCCATCTTCTAGATAAGGTGTTTGGCTTGAGTAGTGTAACGGTAGAGTTGCATCTTGCCATTATCGGGTTATGGTGCAGCCGGAGCTAGTCGCTGAGGATGCTCCAATCGATCGAAGATGATGGGTTCCTCCTCCTTCTTCCTTGTTTGAACCAAGAAGTAGGTGCCTTGAGGAGGGACAACTCGGCTTACGAGGCTAGCGGTTGTCACTTGTGTTTGCAGCATATGTAGAGCATTGTATAAGAAATACCTAGTGTTCCAATACGCACAAGAATAATTCAAAGACAACTTCCTATTAATGAAATGAGAAATTTTATCCCGAGGGATTACATCATCTAAAGAGTGTGCCTCAGTACTGGCACACACGTAGTCTCCCAACTCTTCATCTGTGAGCACTAGGGCTATTGCGAGAGAAGGTAGATGAGGTTTTCCCTTCAACTTGACTACCAAGGGAGGTATAGTCGGAGGTCCCTGTGACTTCAGAGTTGGCTTTGGCACCTTCCGGGGAAGCCTTATTTGCATAGGCTCCTGGCAAACGGCTGATACTGTCGAGGGTGACCGAACCGGAGCCTTGCCTCGAAGCTTGATAAAGGTAGGAGCTGATGTTTTGGAAGTTTTCCCTTCAATCGAACCTTCAATGGTTCTTTCGCGATAGTTATGCTTTTCGATAAAGTATCTGTCTTGTCATCGGTATTATTGGCATCATCATCCCATGGAACTGACTTGTACAGCTCAGCATCTATACAATATGCTTTGAGTCCTCGGAATGGGTCAATATCAGCGAACTCGATTTTGATGGTCCTATCGTTGGCCACATACTTCATGCATTGATAGAAAGTGGAGGGCATGATCATGTACTCGTGGATCCATGGTCGTCCCAACAGCATGTTGTAGTTTATATCGGCGTCAATGACGTAGCAAGTTACATCAGTCTGGAGATTACCTATTTGTCATTTCAGGCAAATCTTGCCTAGGGGCTCACTCTTTTCGGCGTTGAAACCTCCGATTATGGTGTTTGATGCAGTTAGTCGATGCATCAAGATCCCCAAAGCTTAGAGTAAACTCCGAGGGATGATGTTAAGAGAAGATCCATAGTCAATGTAGATGTAATCGACCTTATTGGCACCAATATACCCTGTGTAGTACAGGGGCCTATTGTGCCAGTTGTTCTTCAGCAACATGTCCTGTTGGGTGAAAGAGATGTTAGGAATCACCATAGCCATACTGTGACAATGGAGACATACAGCAGGGTCTTCCTTTGGCGGTTTCACCTGAGTGAGGAAGGAGTCAGCATTCTGTAAAGCTTCGCTGAGGGCATCTCGAGTCTCTTTGGAGAGAGGAAGAGTTCGAAGAGTGACAATCGAGCCCGAGTATTGGCTATCTGTGCCAATATGTCGAAGTTGTAGGGCTTGATTGGCCCTACTGTCAAGTCTTTTCTCAGAGGTTTATCAAAGCGAAGCTCATTCTGCCTCTACTTATCTGTTGTAGGGGCTTAAGATGGACCAGCTTTTGATGTATCAGGGGTGGTGGCCGCAATACGTGAAGGTGTTTCCTTCTTCGGAGCCTGATTTTTTTCTCGCTGGTGAGCCAAGCGAGTGGAAACTAGAGTGTCATCAGCCGATTTAGAGACCATACGCCTCTCCTTGACAGAGGAAGCTGCAGGCGCTACCATGCCTGGGGTGAGATCAGGATGGATCCACATCACTTTGCCTCGCGATGTTGTAAATGGGATGAGGCCTTGAACGTTGTCACGGGCCAATAAAAGATTGACTACTTCTATCGTTTCTCTCAGGATGGGGACTACTCCGTCTTGAGCCTATGTTCTCGAAAAACTTTCGAACTGGAGAGTGACCATGTTAGCAGTAATAGTCTTTTCCTCATAGTCGAGCAAAATGACCTTGGCGTCGATGAGGCGCTGGATCTTGCTTTTCAACACGTAGCAGTCACGTGTCGAATGGTTAACATACCGGTGGTAGTGGCAGTATTTTGGATTGTCCACCTATCCCATTTCATCGGAACGCTTAGGAGGTGGGAGCTGAAGCTTGCCACCCTTGGTCAGCATATCGAAGAGTTCTAATGTGTATTCGTCGTTGAAGGAGTAGGTCTCTTTCGGCATTTGTGCTTCGTACATCTTAGGGTTCATTATTGCTGAACCCTTGGAGATGTTGATGGTCATGGCTTGTTTCCCTTTACATTCCTTGGGATCGGGATTGTTGCTAGATGGGCGCCTCCCTTTGTCTTAGAATGATGGAAAACTCAATCCCAATAGCTGTGCATCTTGAGTTTTTCTTTCCGCGACGTCTGCCTCTGTAATGAAGGGCGTCCACTCTATACAAGGAGAACTGTGCCACAATTTGATTACAAAAAGCAAGTTTTTGCGGCAGGAGTCCATAAACATGGGCTCTGGTATACCAGAGGGTAATCTCAGAGCGGCCTGGCGGAAGTGCTCAATGTATGCGTGTACAGGTTTCTTCTCCTTCTGGACAATGTCCATGAGAGTCGATATTGTTATGTCCATTTCCCCTTCATAGAATCGATTAACGAATAGGCACTTCAAGACTTCGAATAACGAAATATAGTTGTTCGGGAGGCTACAAAACCATTCATAGGCTACCCCCTGTCGTGCTCCTACGAATAGCATCGTCTTTTGGTAGATGTCCTGTTAATGAGACAAAGTAGCTCAAGTATCGATGAGGAGACTACTTTGCATCAAGCGACGTGAGCGTTTGCATATTGTATTTGGGAGGATAGATCATATTTTCCCATTCGACAGGATATGGTTGCCGAATCTTCATCTTTTGGAGTAATTCTTACTTTTCTCTGGTATCGTGGCGAGCGTACAACTCTTTGAAGGCCTGTTGTACTTTATTCGATATTGAAGGTCCTGTTGTTGATGGAGTAGATGATGGGGGCGTTGCTTGGCTCAGGATGTAGGGCGCATTGGACCCGTCGTTAGTCTCCGGGTTTTGGTTCGCATGAGCGGAGACAGCAGGTGTCAATTTCTCCTTGATCTCCAAGCTGACGGAAGCAAAGACTTTATAGTATCGTTCAACATATTTAGGCCCGTCTCAAGGACTTCTATACGTTTCTGTTGACTGGATCCTTCGCTGTTGTCCACGTTGTCGCCTTCGGTCATGAACACGGACATCATGTGCGGATGGGTAGAAGGGATAGTAGATCTTTTGCTCTCCGGATCAGATGTCTGAGTCCCATCATCTTGAGGATAAACTGGTAGGTTGCAATCATCCTTAGATTTGTTGTAATTGCTACCCCAAGCTTTTTGGCTACCTGCGTCCACGGAGGTATCTGTGTCATACAGTCCCTCATTGGATTGGAAGGCGGGATTATCATGAATGGTGGAGGGCTGGCCACCCTAGCTAATGTTGCATCCGTAGCGTCACCTCCTTGCGCTAAGGATCCAGATTTGGCACGCATGCCTTGGAATACACCCGTACTGGGTATCGTTGTCTTGCTACCCCAGGCCAGTATTTGGGCTTAATGGCCGACACAGGAGGATTCTTGGAAAGCTTCTTGAGAGACGGAGAACCTCGTATCGTGCTGCATGAAGCAATACGGAGTTCATCTTCTTCTTCACCCGATATTATCGGTTGCAGTCTTTGGAAGATGGACCGCCTCTTTGGTGGTGATGCGACTGTTTGGCAATAGCAGCAGTTGATGGTGATCCGGGTGCAGTTGTGCCTTAGTTTAGACACACCTTGTGTCGCAGATCCCTTTCTCGTTTTACGCTTGTGGGGAGTTGTTGAGGTCTCCACTCTTGTACTCCTTTCATGCATGTAGGAAAGCTGCGCACAGGAGTGAGGATGTAGAGATAGCTTCTCCCTTCTTAGTTCCTGCTTGTGAGACACGCTTAGTTTCTGATTAGAGAGTTGCTGATGAGGGAGACTCCTTCCGTGCTTACAGGAATACTGTTCATATGATCTATCTTGTTATTAGGTACCCTTGGCTTGAATCGTATGCATGAGCGCTTAAGTGACAGTCAGGCTTCACCGGTCGAGACATCGAAGCACTCGGACCAGTTTTGTATACCCTTCTATTGGCTGCACGCGTGACTATCAACGTAGGCCTTTGGTCTGCTGTCGGCATAGCACTTTGATTGCACGAAGCACATGCTGGCTTGGATTTCTTCCAACTACCCCTAGAAGGTGCGTAGTATTCAGAGTCCAACAGAGTGGTTGGCATAGCACTTTGGCTGTGTAAGGCACGTGCACCTTGGACCTCTTTGCGTTATCCATAGATGGTGTATAACATTCAGAAATCAACGTAGCCTTATCCGATGGGTAGGCAATTCTGTCAAAGACAGAAGTTCTCTCCTGTGCGGCCTCCTCCATTCGTGGGTGGACCACGGCGCGTTTCTTCCGGTATTGCGCTTTTGTCAGACCTGCCGTAGAGTAGCCTTTCTCCTTGTTGTGTTTTTTTGAAGTGGGAACTGAGTGAGGCGGCCTGTCAGCAGCAACCAAAATCTTCTTCTGGGCTTTGTCGTTCAGGGATTCTGGAATGTTGTCCCCTCCGTCGTGCTACTTGTTACAGTCGCCTTTGGCACCCAGGTGCGTCAAGTTTTCTTCGGTTTCACGAACCGCTTCGAAGGACTCGACTTCTTCTCAGAAATGAGATCTTCGAAAGCTTGTTGGTCGAAACGTACGACCAAAGTCTTCTGAGAAGATCCTAGCAAGTTGTCGTCAAATTGTGCTACCACCTTCTCATTGGAGGAGAAGGAAGTCCCCAGCAGAGTCGTCATCTTGTTTGCCATAATAAAAGGTTATGCGAACTTTTTGTATATTAAATGTAAAAAAAAGTACAATCAATTCCTAAAAAGAAGATCTAAGTACAAAGTTTTTTGGAAAAGTGTGGCGGTGGAGATCGAGTACTACAGCGGCGCCTTTACTCCGTTGATGATCTGACGACGAGTTAAACTTGCTCTGACTTTCGGGTGCTTGTGATTGGAACTCTGGAGTTGCCAATCTAGAAGATATCGAATTTATGAAGATTTCGAAACCTCTTTATCGAAGGAAAACTCCTTCTAATTATAGGGAAGCACATATACGATGTGCATAAGGATGGTGCAGGAATGCTATACGTAGAGATATGAGAGAATCTCGAAGTTGCATGGTGAGGGCTGCTACTGAGCTGACACGTGGCAGACCTTGGGATTCTCTTTTATCAAGATCTTGGAAGAATTATCAACATGACCGAATAAACGACACATAGCGTGTGTTTACTGTTAATCGGATGAACCTGAGCAGATTCTATTCCTATCCCTGAAGTTGAATTTTGTCTTATCTTAGGGGGTCATTGGTTTAAACAAACCAACTGGATATGGCCCTCGTCTAAAAGAACAAATTCTGTCCTTATCTGTGGTTTAAACAAACCGATAGGATATTGCTCTTATCAACAGAACCAAACTCTATCCTATCTTAAGAGTGGTGGTTTTTAAACAAACCAATCTGAAAAGGACATAAACACCCGTCTGGCTACGTAGAACCACGTCACCCTGCAAGACTGTGCTTCTATACGAGCTTCACTTCTGGCGAGGCTTTGAGATCACTACGCTTCTGGGCGATAAGTAGACTGTGCTTCAGGCGATGGAGTCACTATACTTTTAGAGCGACGAGTGGACAAGTGCTTCAGGCAATGGAGTCACTACACTTTTAAAGCAACGAGTGAACTTGTGCCTTAGGCAATGGAGTCACTGCACTTTTAGAGCGATGAGTGGACTTGTGCTTTGGGCAACAAAGTCACTATGCTTGAGGGTGTCGAGTTGACTTGTGACAATAAAGTGTCAGATAAAGGAGCAATGGGCTGTACTTTTGGATAGGATGGAGGGTGCTGTACTTCTAGGTTGAAGCGGGAGCGCAGTGAACTGGCTGCACTTCTGATTCGAAGGAGCTAGTTTTTGTCGAAGTCATAAGAACAATTAATGACTGCTCTTTTGATGGACGAGTCGGTCATCCTCTTCTTTAATTATCGTCGTCATTTAGGAAATTCAAGAAGTCAGTAGCCTAGGATTCAGTCGAATGAACATATTAAATAAGATTCATTGTGTTGAGTCTTAGGTTAATCCCATTAATTGGGAAGTCTTTGACCGATGGCCACATGGCATATGGATTGGACCACACTCACCCGATAAGCTTTTCCAAAGGGTTGTGTCTTCTTAACATTCCCACTGTCATGCTCGATCCTAACTTAGCTTCGAACGGCCGTTGGCCTTGTGTAAGTCGAATGTTGGTTGTGGATCCCTTCGTTCAAGGAAGTTGTGTTCTTGTCGAAGAACTGCTACTGAGTTTCGAGATGCACTTGAGCGTTTGGCGTAAGGAGTTCAAACCTGAACAACGTCTTGGATGTCTTCGAGATCCAAGCTTCGGTTTTGGATTGATTGCCAATACGAAGAGCCACAGGTTGTGCTTTGCCCTGCTCAATAGCGGTGGCATAGCCTATGATGTAGATTGAGTTCTTGTTCGGGCCAATAGCTGCTTCAGGAAGTGGCTCGCTCTAATAGTACTGTGCGTCTAGGGGGCTGCACATTTGTGAAGATTAACCCCCTTGTTCTTTTTACGCATTTTAGTTCTTTTTATGACGAATCTGTAATAGATCCTTGTAGAAAAGAAGTTCTTTTCATGTAATCATGACGAATCTGTAATAGGTCCTTGTAGACATGATTTTAATAAAGAAGTCTTTATGAACCATCTGTTTTGATTATCTGTCTGCGCTTCTGGGGTACCTGTACTTTTGTGAAGCCATGTGTAGTGGGGACGCCACCTGTGCTTTTGATATGTCTCCGCTTTTTCATGCTTCTACAGATACCTAAAAGATGGTTAGATTGTTTTGGTGTTTAAAATCTAGGGCTAGGATTAAATGAGGCTTAATATGGCATGTAGGGGATGTCATCTACCTATATGGGCTACTATTCAAATACTCAGGCATGGGTTTAATTGGTTACAAAGATGGAAGGTGCATAGGATTTAATTCTACCAAAAAAAGAAATTAAATTTTCAAAAACTCAGATGGTTGCCATATGTGGTTTTGTGTGTGAAAATAGATGTTTGGTGTGTTGTAGAGTAAGGGATGGGTGTGGGGCATTATGAATGAGTCATAGAAGCTGGTTTGAGGGTCCAGATTAGGTATTTGGGCTTGGTTAAGGGCGATTACAAAATAGGTGTCGCATAAGGCAACGAATTTAGTCATGGTGGTTTATAATATTTGTAGAGCATGCGAGAGCTCAAATAAATGGGACACAAGTGTCATGTATGTAGTAGGTCCAGTTAAGCTATCAAATTTATTATAAGAATAAAATCGGTGTTACGTATTAAAATCATCCACAATAGAAAAGGGTATATGTGTCATTTTTCTTAAAATGTCTTGTAAAAGTTGTACGACAAAATAAAACATGTGGAGATAAGTTTGTGAGTGATAGTCATGGCATGAGCATAATGTGGCTCGACTAAGTCAAGAATGCAAAGTTGGTTGGAAGGAAAAGGCATAAATCCTTCTTGTTTAGAAATTCCATAAATAACCCTACACTAAAACCATATAGCTTACACCACTCTTCTATGCTAGCAGTGCACTAAGAGAATGATCCATAACACGAATATACAACAGGAATGGTTTCCCCGCAACAGGAGTTACCTAGACTGGAGGGTTTGTCAAATATTGCTTCATATCATCAAAAGCTAGTTGGCATACTTAGTTCCAGACGAACGTTATGCCTTTCTTAATAAGTTAAGTACATGGTTGACATCGACTAAAGAGATTTGATATGAATCTCCTGATAGCCAATGTTCTTTAGAGACCTCAAAGCTTTTTGAGGTTCCTCAAAGGATGTATGTCGAGGATAGCTTTGACATTTTCAGGGTCAAGGTGAACACCATTTGATGTGATGATAAATCCAAGGATCGTTGGAGACTCCCAGAAAGGACTTACTTGAATTCATCTTGAGTTAGTGTGCACACATATCTTCGATGTTGTTTGAGATAACTTTTGACAATAATATCATCTACGTAGCATTCTACCTATTTATGCAAATATTCATAAAAAATTGTGCTCATAGCTCGTTGGTATGTCGTACCTGCATTTACAGTCTGAATGACATCATCGTGTAGCAGTATACCCCAAGAAGTCTTTGGAATGATGTGCGCTTCTCATCATCTGGGACATTTTAATTTAGATGTAGCCAGAGAAACCGTCCATAAACGACATCAGTTCAAAACAGCACGCATTATCGATCATAATATCAGTAATAGGTAGAAGAAATTAATCTCTCGGATAGGAAGAGAAAAATCATCTTTCGGACAGGTAGCGTTCAGATCACGATAGTCAATGCAGACCCACCCTAATCTTCAAATTTTTTTTTATAATAAACAATATTGGCCACCCAATCCAGGTGTTGCTCCTTACGAATGGAGCCACTTGCTATAATATTTTTTACTTTTATTTCGATAGCTTCCATGACGTCTGGACGAAACCATCGTTGTTGTTGCTTGACCATCTTGGCATTTGGAAGAATGTTCAATCGGTGCATTTCTACTTGTGGATCCAGACATGACATATCTTTATAGCAATAGGTGAAGATGTCAATAAATTCTCTTAGAAGGTATATAAGAGATTGCTTCTCTTCTTTAGGAAGGCTATTACTGATGAAGATGGGTTTAGGAGAAGACTCGTCTCCCAAATCAACTTGGATGACTTCATTTTTTGTAGGTGGTTCACGTTGTTCGAATCATAATTCCTACTGTGATTCTATCCTTTGAGCCCAAGTATCAGCTTTGAAGGGTTCTAAATTTTGGTTATCTTTATCTAATACTTGGTTAATTGATGTCATATTGACAGACAAGGATATTCGGAAGACATCTCTGATACTAGCATGCAGTCCCAAATAGAGGATTACGAAGAATGTGAATGTGCTTATTCTTCTTCGACTTCTGAGTGTATAGGAGTTGTAGGAGAAGTGTCATATCAAGTCCTCGACGAGTGGGATGATAATAGTCTTCGACTTTCCCTTTTGGAGCAAAATGATGTATTGACAAACGTCGCCCTTTGCCGAAGTTGAGACCTATGTTCTTTTTTAAGTCATAGCCTATCTTTTTAATGATGTTCCTGGTTGGTTGACTATAATGATAAAGTTGAATCTTTCCGGTATCTGGTTCAGGAGATTCTTTGGACAAACTCCTATGACGTTCTGTTTGACCAAAGATTATAGGTTTCTGATCCTATTCCTTTCGAGGAACAAGGAACTAAGAATACTCGAATGGGAGGCATGATCCTTCTTCTTACAAAGCAGTCGATACCAGTATATATAATGATTTATGAGAATACAAGGAAGACATAGCTTGCCTAAGCTTATTATCAACAATAGAGTAATTAAAAGCATTACCTTTATTCATGTAATAAAAGATTTCTTCTTCAAAAATTAGATCATCTAATAGGCCAGCATCATAGCCTGACTACTAAGATAACCCACAAATAGCTTATCAACAGGTGTTGCAGGATCAGAGATGTCAAACACAAAAGGTTGACTAAGAGCGGAGGTATGATCTAATAAGTCTACCATATTGGTTGATTTGAAGTGCTCACTCTGCCAAGGCGCAAACCGCTGAGGTTAACTATGAAACATTCCGTATTATGGGAATTATTTTCATTATAACCCTCAATATAGATCTCCAAAGGATTATTATCATCGATCGTATCGACTTCTGCCTCGTCATCAGCCTCGTTGTCATTCTCTTCTTCAGGGTACTATTGTCATTCTCTTCTTCAGGGTACTAATGTTTTGCATATGTGCATGTCTCGCATATGCGCTTGCTGCTGCTATACATTTCTCCCATATGCACATGTTGGTGCTAAGCACCTGTCTCACATATGCGTCTGGCTATGCTATGTGCCCGATTGTCATACGCCAGGTTAGACTTGCATACCTTGGTGTGCTTATGGCATAGGAGCCTACGTTATTCATGTGCTTGTCTTCTCATGCGCCTATTTCACTTTTAGACCTAAGATGATCAAGCGCACATCTAGCCTATGCGCCTGAGACCTCTATGTGCCTGCTTTTGTTGGATTTACATTTTAATTGGTTTTGCTGTTTTCTCTTGGTGACTTGATTTTATGCCGTAACCACTAGCATACTATGAGTAACTTATACTTTATGACTTATGCGCCTATGTGACCTATGTGCCAGAAGATTTTCATGTGACTACTTGACTTGACCATGTTCCTGACTTGATTATATATACATGTACTGGTACAATTCTATGTGTATACTAAGGTACAATCTATGTTATCACTGAGGTGTTATTCTATGTGTGTACTGAGGTACTATTCTATGTACTATGTAATCCTACGCATTATATGTCAGTACATTCATAATTTCCAACACAGTCATCGTAAATTGTCAAACATTGAAGTGGTATTACGATTATTTGTTTTATGCATTACACTAAGGATGGATCTAGATATAGGACTCTATGAGCCGATGTGGATTCTACTTAGGGTACATGTACTAAGATACGACATCTAGCAGGATGATCATATGACCACGACATGTGATTCCAAGACCAACATAGGGTTAAACTAAGCAACTTGAATTGATATACGCATTAGAAGGAAATAAAATCTCGAGATCGTACATGACAACCACCCCAGGCCATGTCTTGACGTGTCGAATTGTCCACCAAGAAAATTTTATATTCATCCGCACTAGTGGAGTACAGTAACTGATTATATGTGCCGAAGTAGTACCTTCTTATAGGAAGGCTGGAACAAAAACTAATCTATTTAGCACGGTAGCCTTATTAGGGACCGGTGTATTTTATGTGTTATGTGATATGTGTTATTATTGGTTAAGCTAGCCCTGCTTGGACATGGCAAGATCAGAGGATTCTTATATATAAGCACTACTAGGATAATCCAGCAAAACTATATAAACTGACTTGCTTGTGATCTATTTCTTCTGTTAGTAGTCGAAGAACAAGAAATGTCATAGTGCGTGGTCCAACCCATGTTGTTGTTTGGTTGTTGGACTGAGCTATTGTGCTATGATAGACTATGGACCAAAGTTGTAAAGCAGAACCCAATAACCTAACCATGGTTATAGGACGTATTTTATATCGGCACAATATTGGCACCTTTGTCCCTGTTTGGTTGTAAGAGTGTCGCATTGCCTCGATGATATGGTATAATCCTATAATCTTTGGCCCAGTTGCTTGGGTTTTGTCTCATTCATATATGCTCCTTGTGGTATTTATTAATCGGGGCCTGACCCCACTAGTTTTGTTTGGCCAGATCTCATAGCTGAACCTGAGGATACAGCTTTCTTTCCTAACTGTGGTGCATACTAGAAGCATGGCTCTCCGAGGACTCGAGTGGGTTTTTTTTTCCACCACTCTGATATCATCAATTTTGTACTTGGAGTTTAGCCACCGGCACATGTTTAGTCGGTTGTTCTGAACATTTAATTTCCTTAGATAATTGTAATTAGTCAAGCTACAGCTGACTATGGTTATGTACTGTTGACTCTTGTGCTAGCAGACATTTTGTATAGATAGTTCATATGAATCATTTTGATGAAGCATCGGTGGACGCCTTACTACTTTATCTTATATGTTCATTAATTACTGCTTCTTGTTTAACTGATTGAGACATAGATGTGCTGAGTGACCCTAGGAGACTTGATTGTAGCATGCACCCCCACGTCTAGTGATAGTCGTGATCGTCGTATGACGTCTTCATACCTTATACGGGGTAGCTGGCCATGTTCGTCTCTGCAGTACTTTGGCGTAACAATTACATAACATGTTGCCTCCATGTGCAGATCGCCTATCTGATTCTTCAGGTGAACCTTCCTAAGTGGGTATCACCATCTTGCATTAAAGCCAAGAATTTTCGTGTTGGTCGCTGCCAACCCGATGCATTTGAATCCCTAAGGCTTGCAATAGGATCATTAGCATGATACTGAAGGAAGAACCGGAATCGATGTACATACGATCCACCTTGATAGCCCTAATATACCCAGTATAGTATAAGGGTCGATTATGTCGATTATTCTTGAGGAACATATCTTTATGGGATATGTTGGCCCAAATAGTCATTGGTCAATCTCATTTTGATATTGATCAAAACATGCCTTGATATGACTCGATACAACATAATCTGCACATCAGTCAGCACGTCAACACAAAGTCAGCACTATACATCATATCATTTCTCGTACATCAAGATGTCTGGATTTTATCATTTGTTATGTATTTTACCTTTGTTTTATAGAAACAAATGTGCATTGGGTCGTGTTGGCACTAGGAAGCTCATACCACAGCCTAAACTATATTCCTAGTCCACAAAATAAATCTGACCTAAACCTAAACTTTTCTAGTAATAACTCGGTAGGAACTCTGGGAGAACTCTACCCGAACTCTGCCACATTCAAACCTCAAGTCATTCTGAACCAAAATGAACCTTGAAACCCTAGTAACCGAACTCGGGCCAAATTTGCCCCAAACTTGGACTGAACTCGGTCATCCTGAATTCCCTCCTGGTCAGAATAAAATACCTATTCACTTGGCTCCAATGGTTCAAAATTTGAACGTTAAGGCATCCGAGTTATGTCCGAACTCTGACTTAGAAAATGCTATTAAAAGCAATGAATTTCCCATTTTTAATCACTCATTTAATCTTCTTATCTATTCCTGAGCCAAAGCCTTCTCCATCCCCAAGATCAACTCCCAGCCTTCTAGTGCCAATGCAGTTCCAATTTTAGAAGTCTGATCGAGTTGTAAAGCTTGGATTTCAAAGTGTTGTCTCTACTCTTGTTATTGTGAAGTCGCGATTCTTCGTATTAAAGCTCATGGTTGAAGTCGTCATGCCCTTCGGATAAAAGCACGAGGTTGTAAGAAGTCGTACGCCCTTCGGATTAAAGCACGTGATGTAACTGCTATTTCAAATAGTGGATTAATAGCGAGCAAGAGTTCTCGCGATTGGACTATTCCTCTCAGAGGAAAACCAATATAAACCTCGGTGTTTGCGTTTGCTCTTCTCAACTTATTTACTTTACGCATTTACTTTTATACTGCATGTTTCATATTTATTTTTTTACTGCCATAAATATTTTTAAGTGGTGATTATTATTCCGCTGCACATACGCACTCTATTCACCCCCTCTAAAGGTGGTCAACGGTCTAACAATTGGTATCAGAGCAAGGACTCTATTATTTGGCTTAACATCCTTAGAGTAGATCCTTATTATCAATTGTTACCCTCTGATTCCAATTTCTAACAATTGGTATCAAAGCGGGATATATTCATATATAACACTCTAGAGAGTACATATGGCAGCCATGAAATCAATGTTCACAAGTAAAGGGCAATCTACAAATAGACTCCCGTTATTTGATGGAACCAACTATACGTACTGAAAAACACGAATAAGCTTGTATCTGAAGTCTCTAGACTCTGACTTATGGTCAATTGTTATCAATAGCTACAAGAAGCCTACTATCACCTCTACTCTCACTTCTTCTATTATTAACAAGCCTTATGATAGTTACACTGAGGAAGAGAAGAAGTTTCCCAGCCCTGATGCAAAAGCAATGCATGCTTTATATTGTGCTGTAGACATAAATCTATTCAATCTTATTACTACTTGCACCACATCTCATAAAATTTGAAAACTTCTTAAAGCTACTTACGAGTGCAGGTATGAAAGAAAAGCTAGGAACTCCAGAGAGGATGATAGTGCTCATAATGATGGAAATGTGTGCATGATGGCATCAAAATTTAAGGTACAATCCCTTATATGAAGAAGAGATTGTATGCCACAACTGCATAAGATCAGGCTAAATCATAGAATATTGTCCAACTACTACTAAAGAGGAGAATTGCTATAAACGACTAAATGAGGAAAGATCGTTGTCTCGTAAGTACGCTAACACGAGCATTTGGTGTAAAAACGAAGCAAGCGACTCAGAAGAGGAAGAGAGACCTTGCCAAGCTGTAAATATATGTGCAATGGTATTATCTAATGAGGTACAATAATCTTATTTATGAAGAGAGTAGATTTTCTTATGATGAGTTATCTGATACTTTTAGTGATATGTTGAAAGAACACAAGAAATTATTAGATAAGTATAAGCAAGCTAGAAAGGATATTCTATCCTATAAAGCTTGAGAATGAAAAGCTTACTTGCTTATTGAATGATGCTAGAAATATTTCTACTTTTGATAATTCTACTAAGATTTTTACACTTGAGTTTAAATTGCATGAGGCACTTGATTGCATCGAGAAAAGCACTCAAAAAAATGCTAAACTTAAGGAGGAATTAGAATCAAAAAAAAAGTATTCTATTACTTCATAAAGAATTGATACACGTACTGCTAAACACGATGATTTGATTGTATGCTCTAAAAAGTTGGAGATAAAGTTGGGTAAACAAGTTATTCAATCCAAGACACAGTCATACACAAGGCATGTGACACAACCCAAGATTCAAAAGGGATCTGGCACAGCTAAGGTTAAACATAACCATGTTTTTTATTATAGTTAATCACGCAAGACATATCATACCAAATCATGTTCTCAAACTGCTGCACATAACACAAATGTTAATACTTTTTTGTCATTATTATGGTATGGAAGGACATATTTCTAGTTAATGTCATATTAGAAAACTTATTGATATGAACTTGTGCAAATGGATTTCAATATCTAACAAATGTGGATCTAAGTTTTGGATACCAAATTCTTTGCATCGTAGTGCAGGTGAAGCTTCTTATATCAAATAGAACTATGGAATATGTTGGTGATTGCAAAGCTATAAAGGTCATCTTCCAAGTAATTACACCAACATAAATGTGGTCACTAGAACCACTTTGGTAACATGCTAAACGATTCTTTCTAAATGGCTAAATTTCTAAAATCTTGCATGTTATTAATAGCTTTCTACTAGCTCTCATTTGATATCTTATAGTTGTTTTATCTCTTTAATTATGATTTTAAGAGAAGTTGTTTATTTGTATCTTGCATATGACCATATAAATGAATATTTATTTATGAGCCACATTTTTTATGGGTTATCCTGATATATTTATAACTACACATTTATACTATATTTTTATCTCTATAGTGCACTATGAAATTTTTTTTGAAAAATAGTTTTTAGTATCTTAATCTTGATGATCATTCTTTGGGTATTTAATTCTCTTATATTTAGGAATTCTGCATTTCGATGTTGTTTGATGATACTGAATATATTCCTTTAAATCGAAGTTCTTAAAAGTAGAGATCATTTTAGGTACAAGCCGAAAGGGTTCTTCTGTCATACAGGTGTAAATAGCCTGAAGCGACACGGTGTACTAGTATTCGGATTACCGCTAGCTGGGAACCGGTCCCTACAGCTAATCCAAAGTGATCAATACTTTATAGACTTAAGATTTATTAAGGTCCACATGGAACTATTGTCTAGTTCGGGATCCAGGGCACTGAACCCAGTTCCCTAGGTTCCATTATACATCAGCGTATCTAGGTCCTACATTTTGAGTTATAAATGCTTTATATCTTAATGTTACCCAATAATTTTATAGAATATATAAGGATACATGTAATTGATTCATCTTATGCTTATAGCTACAAATGACTTGAATTTTTTTATTGTTTGAGACCTTTCGATTCCAGTGGATACAATTATATCGTCATAATATTTTGTATTCCCTAAATCGATCTATAATCTTATATTGATCTTAATTCTAAGAAAATAGATATGGATTTCGTCTTTAGAATTGGACTTTCAATTTTAATGGACAATATTATCAATTAATATTTTCACAAAAGGTAACATATGATGATCTATCTTGTCGATTGTGAGATACTATTGCATAGATCAATTTATGTCGTCTTCTGACCTATATGATTATTCATCGTATTTTGTTTTATATATGCTAAATTGAAATATTTTTTGATTGTTTCATCATAAGTGTTTATTTAACGCATATTACCTCTTTTGTCTAAAGATGATTGTTTTTCGTATTCATTATACTCATTTTATTAAGTTTTTTATTCTCCTCTTATTCAAGTTAATAACTGCCTATAACACTAATTCTTTGCTGGGAAGAAGTCAGGCATATTGAATTCCTCTCTTCCTCAAAGCGTTTCTTTTCTTTAACCCTACGGTTATCAGATAGACACCGGGCTAAGGTTTTAAAAGGAAAAAAATAAACTTTGATAAAAAGACCTTATATGTTGATGAATTAGTTTCCTACTTTTGGAAATATTTATCTGAATTTAAATTTGTCAAATTTTGGATATACCCATAAAAAAGGGAAGCAATTAATTGGTTCAAATCAATTATTCTCCTGACATGCCATATATCTGGAATACTATTTACTTTGGCATTTATCTAGTCCTGTTTTATTTATTCAATACAATTTATGATATATGGATTCCTTTGTGAAAGTTGTTTCCATGATACAAGAATTTGAATCTTCAACTTGCAGTCTGAGGACCAAACGGACGCATTTGAAGATTATTTTAAGACAGCTTTTCATAATAAAATACGTATTTCAAAAGTCTTTTGATTTCTCTATAATATTTTGAATATGTTCGTTACTCGAATGCTAGTATTAAGACGGTTTTCAAAATGTCTTTACCGTTTGAAATCATTTTTATTATTTAAATATTTCTTATATTTTTGGAGATATATTTGGTTTGTTCATCTTTAAGAGTTTGATTTTTGGATATTTATTTCACTTGCCTAAAGATGATATTTTGTTTTAAGTTTTGAAATTTATATGCATTGATCAAAGGAAAGAAAGATACATATATCAGATATTCCTTAGATCTTGTTATTATTTATTATATCTATTTTATGCATATAAATGCTTTTAAACTAGATACACATGTTTTAAGGAAAAACAAATTAATTGTTTTAGTTCATTTATACCCTTAATATGTAGCATACCTAGCTCATCATGAACTTGTAGTCCTTTATTCTTATTCTTTTATAGTGTTCATGATTATTTGTGATTTTATGAGAGAATATATGATAGTTCTTATTGTAACGTCCCAGTCCCAAATAATTAGGACTAAGAACGTAGACATGCCAGCTGTATATATACGAAGCATACTCCAATATATGGAACCCTAGTATGTATACATAAGCTGTAAAATACAGTAGAAACCATAACAACTAATCTCATCCACAGAATAAAGAAATAAAAGATATCGTATAATCAACTATAAAATGTCTTTGTACAATATGTTGGGCGGAGACAAATCTACTACCAACTGTTTAAAAGAGAGGAATACATGAACAATGGAAGATTTTGATAACGAAGTGAAGGATGATCCAAAATCAATCATCTTCGAAGGGTTATTGAAGATCATGGCCTTGGCTAGAACACCTGCGAAAAGGCAATAGCACACACCTTGAGAGATCACCAGGTCCTCAGAGGACGTAATAAAATACATAATATCATGTCATATAAACTGCTCAATAATAAGTCAAATCGGATTATAACATGGTCTAATACTCCACCCTTGAACTAGAGTACCATCCCCCTAACCAAACAATGACAGGAGATGGCACACTAATCCACGATGAAGTATCTTTCCAAGCTATAAATTCGATATGGTATCCGAACCCCAACAAGGTTCAGTACCTTCTCATTGGAGTAGTGAGCCACACCTAAAACCAAACAAGAACAAGATGTGACAAACTAGTCCATGACAAGTTACTATTCCAAGCCGCGATCAGATATTGTAACGACCATGGTTCGTATTACGTATTTTGGTATACGTGTACGTATTTTTACCTGTTTCATGGCATGGTTTATTATGGTATCTCCTTGCTTGGTTCGGCTTGGTTGGCTTGGTTCGGTTTGGATTGGTTTTCATGAGAACCAACCCCACCTACCACCCCTTTTTCCTTTATTAGCCTCCCAACTCACTCTCTCTCTCCTCATTACTTCTTCTTCATTAATTCTTCTTCTCCACCATTACTCTTCCACCTAACAGGAGGCTTAGGCAAGTGCAGCATGCTTCATGGAGGAATTCAGTTTTTATTGTTCCATTTTCTTCTCCACGAGATTCTAAGACACTTTAATACTTGGCATTTTTAATTTCCATGGTTCCATTTGTGTAGATCTAAGTTTATTGTATTTTCAGATTTCTTGGGTTTTGATCCATTTAACTTTGTTATTTCCAAGTTTTGATGGTTCCATATTGTAGAGAATTTGATTCTGCCCCATTTCGACCTATGGAAGTCCGAATTTTGACCTTGGATGAAGGATTTATAGAGTTTTGAAGCCATGGACTTCATGGCTCTTCTTCTCGGACAAGCAGAGAAGAAGAACAGCTTCTGAGCCGCATGGCAGCCTTATTCGCATGACTTTCATGTGGCAAGTCTCCATTGCCACATGGCCTTGTTGGCTTCTTAGCCGCATGGCCTTGTTGGCTTCTTAGCCGCATAAGCTCATCTCTCCATGGCCGCATAACCCGCGTCTTCCATAGCCGCATATGCATGATTACCATTGAGTCGCATGAGCGCGCATCCATTCAGCCGCATGAGCTCGCAGTCCCTCCAACCGCATAGGCCATGTTTCCCTGCTGCATATAATCCCATTGCCGTATAAGCCCGCGTTCCCTCTCAGCCGCATGGCACCGCATCTCCCGAGCCGTATACCCTTGTTCCCCTCCTGGCCGCATGAAGTCATTTCTCCTTGCCGTATGGCGTTGCTCCCCCACGCAGCCGCATATGCACGCAGTTCCAGCCGCATGAACTTGTTGCCTTAAGCCGCATGCGCCCCGCATCCGTAGCCGCATGCGCCTCGCATCTTCAGCCGCATGCGCCTGTGTTCCCTGAGCCGCATGAGACCCGCATCCTTAGCCGCATGTGCCCTTTCCCTTCAGCCACATGGCACTGCTTCCCCGCTGCCGCATGAGCTTATATTCCCTTAGCCGTATGGCTCCTTCCATAGTCCTTATCCTCATTTATTATTATATTATCCTTATTATTATATTGGAATGTTACGTTATGCTCATATTTCCTCTGTGAATGCTTATACTATGTAAATTCTGATATGTTCATGAACACGATAGTGGTCCGCCGTGGCACACTCTTGACAAGTAAACCTAATATGACATACCTCGATATGCTATTACAACAGTTAGCCTAACATGACAAGTATGAATGACCTGGACACCATGGGCGATTGTGTTTGTACAAATAAAATAATATTGTCTTGCATCATGTCTAGGATAGGGATCCCTGAATACCACGGTCAGGGGTACCTACTGAATTGACTAAGGCAAATAAATAGAGAATCCAGTAGTCATAGAGAGATTTCCCAGCTACAGGCAATCCCGTTATCTGGGCGCCCCATCATGGGATTTGTAGCCTACCGTCGAGTAGGGCACATTTCCAGCACACTGACATGTGTTGCAACCACCAAACTACTTAAGGGTACATGCGTTTCTTGGACGATGTACCCACGTGAATTTAATCCCCTAATTGTGTCTGGTTAACCTGGATGGTCTGCAGGGCTTTTGGATGTTGGAATAATTTCATTGCATCTTGCTAGTAACTAGGCCTATGATAACCCTAGTTAGTTAAAGTATCTAGTCGTACTCTTTGCTGGGCCGTGATTCATTGGATGGAGTCTAGCCCTGATCTTGTACAAGATTGTGACATGACATGATTACTTATGCTTGCCTCAACAATAATGATCATGGGGCTAGTTCTTTTCAGGCGAAGGGTTACAACCCCGTTACTTGTTTGGTTTAAGGGTTGTAACCTGGCTCCCGGAGCAGTTATGTGTCCTCTCTTCGTTTATTATCTTATTGTACCCCATGTCATGCTTGTCATGTTTTACCTTACTTCAATAGCATGATTTTTTCTGCTTGTCTTAACAATAATGATCAGGGGTCAAGTTCTGTTCAGGCGAAGGGTTAGAACCCCGGTCCTTGTTTGGTTTAAGGGTTGTAACCTGGCTCACGGAACAGTTATGTGTCCTCTCTTCGTTTATTGACTTATTACCTTACCAACAGTATTTGAGACGGGTTTCTATTCAGGTGAAGGGTTGCAACCCTAGTCCTTGTTTGGTTTAAGGGTTGCAATCTGGCTACTTGAATGGTTTCTTCGTACTCAATTTATTATTGTTATCCCTGTTATTATCAGTATCTTTATAATTATCTTTAATATTCATTTGTGATATGCTGGTTTAGTTTCTAAGTGAAGCCTCCTTTGTGGTACTTGCTCTTTCTGGGATCTGACCGAGCTGGTTTTGTATGGCCAGATATCGGAGCAGCTTCAGAGGATTTACCTATCTTCCAGCCAGATGGTGACCACCAGGCATAACCCTGGCAACGAGTGGGTTTATTTTTTGCTCTCCCACTCTATTATAAAATTGTTCTTTTGAGGCGTTTAGCCGGCGAGCACGTGTTTAGCTCGATTGCACCTTTTATTTACTGTCTGCCTACGGGCTGTAAAATGATTGGCAAATCCTAGGGTTGATCATGTATGACTGAAACTCTTGCTAGTCCTGACATTTTGTACGACTAGCTTCATGATCATCCAAATTTGTAATGTATGGGACGCCTTACTATTGTATATTTGATGCTCTAACATCTTGTAACTGTTATTACTTGCTTAAGATTGAGACAATAGGCTTGTTTATGACCATAGGAGACTGATGGTTTGTAGTTAAACCCTCATGAATCTAGACAGCCGTGACCGTATAGCGAGGTGGGTTGCACTTCAATATACGTAGCTGGCTATGTACGCCCTCGCTCTTTAGTATTCTGGTTCTGGGGCGTTACAGATATAAGTACTCAAACCAAAAGTACCCATACCTAACAGATAAGAGAGCCTAACCGTTCTATGTGAATGCAGTTTTCAGAACAAACCTCCACGCATGGGCTCTCTGGCTAAAAATGGGATCGGCATAGTCCCTACTTGGGGCACCAGGGGCCTCAAGCATAACCGTTCCTCGAACGTGCAAGCAATGAAATAAATGGGTCGTCAACCCGCATCTCCGGTGGAGCATCCGGTCACAAGGAAAATGTGCATGGTATCCCATACGTTAAGGATGTGTCCTCCCTACCCAATGTCTATATGTTGCCCTAACAACACATAATCTCTATAACCGCTAAGTCAAACTATCATGCAATACTATTAGCGGTTAGCCCTATAGCACGGCTTATACGTGTTGGTGGCCAGCCAGTCACGCATGACCGAGTTCTATATGCGACATACGACTTCGTGGCACAAACGTGTCAAGGCTAATGTATGCAACACAAACAAGGGACCGTGTCAAGGCTAATGTATGCAACACAAACAAGGGCGGTCCCTTAAATCTAAGGTTAATTTACATAAAAATAATAAGTACGGGAAATATAACTACACAGTAAAATCTATCTAATTGTAACAGTGTAGCACAGTTTATTTTACAGAAAAATAAATAATAAATAAATGCATGAATATGAGCTAAAGTAAAATAAACAGCTAATGGAAAGGTATCTTGGCTGGTAGTGACACCTGGTGGGGTGCGATGATCAAGGTGGCACATCACATGATTTCGGTATTACAACTACGACCTCTGATGATAGCACAGATTGTTCCATCGGATCCAGGACAATCAAATTAGCTGAGGTTGCTAGGAGGAGTACAGAATTGGCGAGAGAATATGAAGAAGGAGGTTAGTCATGGACGAGAGGATAATCGAAGAAAAGTGGATAAATAATATATATATGATTTTTATAGAACTATTTATAATTCTTGAAAACTATATGTTTCTATTCTGAAATATTTATAAGTAGTAAAAATTGTTTTAGGTTGAACATTATGATTTACTTGACAAAAATAGTTTACATAGTACTTTGAAAATATATGATGATTGGGAACGACATTTTATTATTCAAAATCTTAAATAATATAAAAATCTTGAAAATATTTTTAGGGCTAATTGAAAGTAATTATTTTGATCAAAGCTTTTAAAATAGATAGAAATAATAATATATTTAGGGTTTTATAAATTCGCCTTTGAAATTAAATGCATGACAATAATTATACGATATCTTTAGCAATACAAAATATATACATAAATTTAGTTAATTTGTAAAGATAACATATATAGTATTAATAAAACTAATAATTAAATAAACGTATACTGAAACATACTAATAATTATAACCAAACATTTGATAATAATAAAATATTATTAAAATAAATAACATAAAATTATAAAACTAATACACCTGGTCTCTTCTCTCCGAGGGAGAGAGAGCCAGCAACACAGCAAAATAAGTGTGTCTAAATGAAGCAGCTACAAACAAACAAAAAAAGAAGAGGAAGGTTTTTTGTGAGAGAGAGAGAGAGGGCGAGAGAGAGTGAGAAGGAAATGAGGAAGGGGAGAGTGAGGAAAAGGGGGCTATCACCTGACGCGGCGGGGGAGACGGAAGCACGAGGAGTTGGGCGGCGTCGGACGGTCTGAGGAGGACGGGGAGGTCCGGGTATAGCTGCGAGGGAGGGCACGGGCTGGTGGAACGCGGCTAGTCACCGGTGATCGACAGAGAGGAGAGGCGGCCTTCCGGTACTCGGGGCCGCAAAGCGTCGGTGTCGCCCTACGGAGGAGACGGCGGAAGGAAAACTTGGGCAAGCGGTAGGAACGTACGGCCGCTGTCACGACCCGCTCCTGAATAATCGGACACGAGTCGGACATGCCCAGCCTTCGTCGTTAGACACGACGAAGTAAGCTGTACCAATATAGGGAAATCTAACCAGATAATCATGAGAAGTACAAATCACAGCATCTATAAACGTATCCCAGAATCAAAGTACATGTCTCAGAATTATTACATTTCAGCAAATGAAAGTAAAGTCTACTAGTCCCAAAATACAAGGAAATGTAAACTGCTAAGGTAATATGCTAGGCTTCCGCAGCCTCTAAGTCAAGAGCAACTCCAGCTGGCTCTACTGCATCTACCGGCTCTCGGCCATAATAGGTATCACACAGTACCTCCAACTCACCTGCAACATATCCTAGTTAGGAGCGGAGCACGGTACAGTTCTAGGTAATGAACAAGAACATGATATGGAAATTAGTACAGGGGTACATGAAAATGAAATACAGGAAATGAACAGGAAAGATACAGAAATGTAAGTACAGAAAAAAAAAGTACAGAAAAATATAAAGTACAAGAATGAAACTATAATCCTGAAAGTACAAGACATGACAAGTGCACCATGTTTGAAATACAACTAGCCTATGTGACCGGCTGGGGTGAGTACAGGAGCATGTACAGGAGTACATAAATATGGTACGGCTTAGGGCCCACATGCACGATGCGATGCCTAAGCTATCTACATGAATATAGTAACCGAAGTTTGGTCACATAGCTAGTGTATTTTTCCACCCGATACAAGTAAGTACAAGAACAAGAAATACAGGAGTACAAGATATCGTGTCATGACGTGTCACAAGAAGAGTACAAGATATGTAAATACACAAGACCTTAGAAAAGTACTTGCCTTGCTCCGGGAAATCAAATTACTAGATGGAGCTAGATGTCCTCCTGTATTTAAATGATTTGATACAAGTTGATTAATATCTAAATTAATTCTAATTTATTTTATCTATTTAACAAAATATACTAGTACCTAAATCAGAATCAATGTACTAGCCAAAGATTTAACTAAATAAGAGTTACTACAAGTGTTATCATCCCTTACCCTGGTACAGAATAGTATTAAAATGCTACACAAATCGTCAAGATGTTTACTGAACTAGACTTCTCTTGTTATAATCACATAATTCACATGGCTCTAAAAGACCCCATTTCTCAGGATTACCCTTGATATCTATACCAAGGTTGCTTGTTGAAGGAATTTGACAAATGGGGCTCTATACTTAAAGAATCTGATGTCTCAAGAATAACCAACTATTGTCATTCAATAGGATCTGATCCTCTATTTAGCCTAGGACTTGTTCTCGAAACCAAGCTTAGCTAAATAATACTCAACTTATTCAAATACACTAATTATAACATAAAATTTGAACTGGGTTGCATCTAAATGGCTAACATGGTTGTATTCATAACAGCAGATAATCCTAATCCACCATCCCAATTCCCTTATCAATCTGAACCAAACCCGATGTTAACCATTTGTAATCGCTTATACACATACACAACCTTCAGTAGTTAAATCAACTATGAATATATATGATCTCAAGCTTGTCAGTACAACTCAATAGACCATTACTGACTCACTTATTCAAATCATAGTTAATCCCAAATGATTTAATGCATTCAGGTTTGCTAGCATAGAATATTTATTCGAAAATAACCATCAGTCATGTTATTACTACACCAAACAGTTACTGCTACCAAGGCTGCTTGTTGAAATGAAACAAAGTAGCTAACGGCACGGCGTTCCCACGTCTGGACTCTAAGTTGAAGCAGTGGGACACGGACACAGCAACTGACACGGTTTGAAAATTACGAACCCATGCCTGGCGTGAACATTCGAACACAAGAATACTGGCAGGTTCAGTTAGCGAACCGATCAGACATGAACTGCAGCAAACGGACCCAATCTAACTTAATACAAAAATTCTAGCTGAAATTGCAGGAGTCAAGGGAACAAGAATTACCTGAGATGAGTCCTTAGTCAAGAGAATTCTCCACAGACTCGGACACAACTTCCTCGTGTCCAATTCACTGCTACTATCCTGTTTGAGATATTGTACCAAAAGGTTACGATCCAAATCGAAACATTAAGATCCTGATTTCTCTCTATTCTTCGAACAGCAAAAATTTGCAGAGATCATTCCTAGGTTCCTATTGGTTATCCAAATCAAAAATTAAACCAAAAACTCAACAAATGATTCATAAGAATTTATACCACAACATTACTCAAACAGAATTAAACTCAAAGAAAGAAACGGAGATCAACCACTCACCTATAGGAATTTGCAGATCAATCAATTACGAGATTGATTGATCCCGTTGTTCGACTAATCTGAACAGAGTTAGGACAGCTCCTATGAAGAACTCGCTAATCCACTACCTATACTCAAGATCCGAGTTTACCAGGAAGATTCAATCACTTATAGAAGCTCAGAAAACAATTTCTAGATCTGGAATTTGAAATTACTAAAATATACTCACCGATTCGATCTTGTAAGAAGAAGATGATAGATCGAGTCCAAGGAACAGAGTTGATACGAATTTTTGCCTACGGACAAGAATCGAATTAAGAATAGATCAAAGAATTCAATTCCTATAGATGTATCCACAACAATGGAGTCGACGTACCTACTGGATCTTGGTGAAGATCAAACTCCACGTTGCCTCGAAGAGATATCCGCCGCAGTTGTCATCTTCGTCGTCGTTGCCATCATCGTCGTCGCCATGGCTGTTCTCCACCGATCTTGACTTAGCGTTTGGAATCGATGGAAGAAAAGGAATTGGGAGAAGCTCAGAATTAAAGAGTCGAATGAGAAATTCAGAGAAGAAGGTTGTTTTAAATAGGCGGTTGAAGCTACTGGCGGGAGAATGGAAAAGCTACAGTAATAGTTTGTTAGAGTAAGAAAGAAATTTAAAAATTTAGATTCTCTAAGTTCAAAAAATAGTAAATACTCATCCTGTTACCCTGGATTGGACCGGATTGGGCTGGTTGAGTTGGGCCAACCAGCTCAATTAATTTGAAAATTAATATATATATTAAATGAGGAATATCCTCTGATTATGAATATATAATTAAAGGAAATTATGTTGGCCCATTCCATGGTCACACCCGATTTTAATAATCGACATGAACTTAAGTCAATACACAAAATATACGAACTGATGCTAATCATTTCAGGACGTGTGAAATCAATATCAACAAGCGTCATACTGCATCATCAAGCATATAAATCATTAATCTAAAGATTACTTTCATTGGGATCCAGTCCGAGTCATTTTTCAATTTATTATGTATTTTATCTTTATTGAGTCTAGAATTTAAATTATAAGATCGACTAGGTAATACTGGCTTCGGTTAATTCCAGTCCATATTTCTAAAAAAAAAACCTATCTATTCCTATTTTATTTTTACCAAAAGTTCAAAATTATGTTTGCAACAGAATTTGACGAATATTTCAAAATTCTCCTAGACAGAACTCAAACCGAGTTCAGTCTGTTTGAATTCAAATATCCGTTGCCTCCAAATCTGCATGCAACGTACATATGCGAAATCTTTGCATCAGAACTCTGCCAGAACTCTGCCCGAGTTCGGTCTCAAAAAACACCTATAAATAGGAGAGTTTTTTATTTCAAATCACTCATTCATTCTTCATCTTCTCTTCTCTATTCAATAAGTGTTTTCACTCGATCAAAAGCTTTCAAATCACACCTATACTTCTCTTAGCCAAAAGCCAGTAATATCTACTTCGATCTAGAGTCTTTTGGTGGTCAAGAGTTGTAAAGAGGTTGTTCAAAGTACAACAATTATCTTTGTTGTGGAGCCGATCGTGCGCTCGTCACCAAGCACGATGTTGTGAAGTTGGTCGTGCACTTGTCACCAAGCACGGCGTTGTAAGAGAGTGCAAGCTCTCAATTAGCTTGTACCTTAGTGGATTAACATCGAACAAAAGCACTCGAGATTGGATTAGTTCTCTCAGAGGGATACCAGTATACATCGTTGTGTCACTGAGTTTGATCTCTCTACCTCTTGCTTTATATTTACTGTCTCTTATTTACTGCCATTATTTAAATTTTAAATTGGTGATTATTTTTCGTTGCACTCGCACTCACTCTATTCACCCCCTCCCTTCTAGAGGTGCTCAACGGTCCTATAATTAGTATCAAAGTAGGTTATATTCTAATATAACATACCTCAGAGAGTATATATGGCAGCCGTGAAATCAATATTCAATGGTGAAGGACAATCCACAAATAGACCTCTACTATTTGATGGAACAAATTATACCTACTGGAAAACACGGATGACTTTCTTCTTAAAGTCTCTTGACTTTGATCTTTGGTCTATAGTTATTGTCGGTTATAAGAAATCGGCATCTACAGTGGTTGAAGGCCAGCTTGTAGACAAGCCTCATGACAAATATACAGAAGCTGAAAAAGCTAAGGCTAGTTTAGACGCTCGTGCTATCAACGCACTGTTCTGTGCAATTGACAAAACGGAGTTCAACAGAGTTTCCACCTGTAAAACGTCTCACAAGATTTGGAAACTTCTTGAGGTAACTCATGAAGGTACTTCCCAAGTGAAGGAATCCAAAATCAGTAGACTAACACAGGAATATGAATCTTATAAGATAAAACCTGGTGAGTCAATTACACAGATGTTCACACGTTTCCTTAATATTACTAATAATTTGCAATCTCTTGGTCAGGATTACAGCAACCATGAGAAGATCAGAAAAGTGCTGCGGGCTCTAACCAAGAAATGGAACCCGAAGGCAACAGCAATCATTGAAGGAAACGATCTCACCACCATGTCTCTGGAAACACTGATGGGCAAGCTCATGACCCATGAGCTTGATCTGCAAGAGTTTGAAGAAGCAACTCCAAAAAAAAATCTATTGCCTTCAAAGCTCAAACCAGAAAATCTACATGCAATAATTCTGATGAAGAATCATCAAGCGGTGATGAACAAGCCCTACTAGTGAAGAACTTCAGGAAATTCCTAAAGTTTGAGAAATCAAACAGATGGAAGAGAGATATCCAAGAAAGCAATGAAGATGAAACCATTTGCTTTGGATGCAAGAAGTCAGGGCACATGAAGAAGGACTGCCCAACTTTAAAGAAAAGCAGTCCATATGACAGATCAAGATCAAGCAGAAAAGCAACAACCAGTCGAAAGTATGCTAACACAAGCATCTGGCATAAAAGTGATGCCAGTGATACAGAGAAAGAAGACAGACCCTGCGGAAATGCCAATATCTGTCTTATGGCATTTGATAAGGTATCCTCAAACCCTCTATATGATGATTTTACTTTCGATGAATTAGAAAAGCCTTTAGCGAATTACTTGAAGAACATAGAACTGTGCTTGACAAGTATAAGCAATCTCAAAAAGAGATTAAGGCATACACAACCGAGATAGCTAGACTGTCCAATCTTATTAAAGATATTAAAGAGACGTCTACTACCAGTAACACGGAAGAGATAGCCAAACTCAAGGTAGACTATCATGAGGCAATCCTCAAGGTTGATAAGAAAGAAAGAGACTATGTTAAAATATAAGAGTTATATGACACAGAGAAGAAGAAGCACTTAGTCACAGAACAAAGACTCTCAGATATGACTGCTAGATATGAAGAGTCTGTTGCGATTTCTGAAAAGTTAGAAATCAAGTTAGGCAAACAGGCAATACCTGTGACACAGCCTAAGTTTAGTCCTAATGCTAACCATACACCTAAGAGGACTAAAAATCAGAAAGCACGGAAGAAACATGACTATCACCATGCTTTCACCTATAGGTTTTCCAAGAAACCAAACAAGCATGTCAACACAGTTTCAACCACCACTGGTTCTAAACTAACTTACATATATTGTGGTACACATAGACACATATCACAGTATTTCTTAGCAAGGAAACTTGTTGACAATCACACTTTATTCTGCAGACCTAAAACTAATCAATATGGACCCTTCAGTAAATGGGTACCAAAGGATTCATCTACTTATTTTGTAGGTGGACCTTCAACCCTCTCATGCTAAAAGCAAGTGGATCCTCGATTGCGGATGTTCGCGGCACATGACTGGTGATGCATCTTTGTTCGTCATGCTATCGATGAAGAAAGAAGGATACGTCTCCTTCGAAAATAATTTGAGAGGGGATATTATTGGTAATGGCACTGTCGGTATTTCTCCTTATCCAGTAATAAAAGATGTTTATCTAGTCACAGAATTGAAACATAACCTACTGAGCATAAGTCATTTGGCTGATAATGGTTATGGTATCAATTTTATAAAAGACAAATGTACCATATATGATATGTCATCTGGTGATCCCGTATATAAAGGGATTAGAGAAGACAACATTTATGTTTTCTTTTTGGGGAGTACTAATAATGCGGGAAGATGCCTAGTAGCTAATCTAGATGAAAGCTGGCTATGGCACATGAGACTAGGGCATGCAAATATGGACACTATCTCACGACTAAGCACTAAGAAGTTGGTAAAAGGACTCCCCGAGATTTCATTCAAGAGAGATATGGTATGTGCTGACTGTGAAAAGAACAAAGCACATAGTTCTACATTTAAATCCATCAACGTTGTAAGTACCTCTAGACCTTTGCAGTTGATTCATATAGATTTATTTGGTCCTAGTAGAGTCGCTAGTCTTGGCGGTAAGCTCTACGCTTTTGTTATTGTTGATGATTTCTCTCGTTTTACTTGGGTTTACTTTTTATCAAACAAAAGTGATGCTACTTTTGAATTTTAGATTTTTTGCAAAAAGGTACAAAACGAAAAAGGCTTCATGATTACTCATATCCGAAGTGATCATGGTGGCGAATTCGTAAATTCTGATTTCAAAAGTTTTATGATGATAGTGGGTATTACCATGAATTTTTCTGTCCTAGAACTCCCCAACAGAATGGTGTTGTGGAGCGGAAGAATCGTACTCTAAGCGAAATGGCTAGAGTCATGCTAGATCAGCATAATCTTCCTATGTATTTTTGGGCAGAAGCTGTTAGCACAGCCTGTCATGTTTTAAATAGGGTGTTAATTTGACCTATCTCGAAGAAAATACCATATAAACTTTGGTTTGAAAGGATTCCAAACATTTCTCATTTCGAAGTTTTTGGATGTCGCTGTTTTATCCTGAACACCAAGGATAACTTGGAAAAGTTCGACTCTAAAACAGATGAAGGAATATTTCTCGGATATGCAGCTAAGAGTAAGGGATATAGAATTTTCAATAAAAGATCTATGACTGTTGAAGAATTAATTAACGTTACTTTTGATGAGCTCAATAGTCACAGATCTAACGACAGTGCTGATGAAGATGTACGAGCAAAAATTGAGAAGAGTCCTGTAGAAGATCTGACTCAAAAATTTGATTCATTAAAGTTCTTACCAGATCATCCAGAGACACTCATCATAGGTGATGTATCAAAAGGTGTAAGTACACGCTCCTCTCTTAGGGATTCTAAAATAGCAGCAAATGTAGCTTTTATTTCTCAAATAGAACCTAAGAATATAGAAGATGCCTTTTCTGATGAGTTTTGGATTAATGACATGCAAGAGGAACTAAATCAATTTGAGAGAAACCAAGTTTGGGAACTCGTTCCTAAACCTATTGGTTAATCAATAATTGGTACCAAATGGGTGTTCCGAAATAAACTTAGTGAAGATGGACAAGTTCTACGCAACAAAGCACGTCTAGTGACACAAGGTTATAATCAAGAATAAGGTATTAATTATGACGAGACATATGCTCATGTTGCTAGACTAGAAGCCATCTGCATGTTTTGTGCATTTTCATGTTTTAATGATTTTAAATTATTTCAAATGGACGTAAAAAGTGCATTTTTGAATGGATTTTTAAAAGAAGAAGTTTTTGTGAAACAACCCCCTGGTTTTGAAGATTTTCAAAAACCTGATCACGTCTTCAAGCTTAAGAAAGCACTTTATGGTCTCAAACAGGCACCTCGTGCTTGGTATGAACGCCTAAGTACCTTCTTACTTGATAATGGTTTTTCAAAAGGAAGAGTTGATACAACTTTGTTTATCAAATCTTTAAATGATGACATTCTTCTTGTACAAATATATATAGATGACATTATATTCGGTTCTACTAATGAAAAACTTTGTCAAGGTTTTGTTAAGTGTATGCAGAGTGAATTTGAGATGAGTATGATGGGAGAGCTAAACTTTTTCCTAGGACTTCAGATCAAATAACACTCAAAGGGAACATTCAACAACCAAGCCAAGTATACGAAGGACATACTGAAAAAGTACAACTTCGATAATGTGAAGCCAATCGGAACTCCAATAGCTACATCCACAAAGCTTGATTCTGATGAAAGTGGCAAACATGTCGACCAGCGTAAGTATCGAGGTATGATTGGTAGCTTATTATATTTAACTGCTAGTCGTCCTGATATTATGTTCAGTATTTGCATCTGTGCACGATACCAGGCAAATCCTAAGGAATCACACCTAAGTGCCGTTAAGCGTATCTTCCGATACCTTAAGGGTGTGTTTGGTAGGAGGAAAAAGTGGGGGGAAGGAAAATAGAGGAGGAAAAAGTGAAGGAAAAGATTTATTTTCTCTTGTTTGGTATGGAAGGAAAATATGAAGGAAGGAAAAATGGAGGGATTACTTTTCCCTCCTAACCTAAGAAATCCAATCCCCCAAAAGTGGAAGGAAAAGTGGAAGAAAAAGTGGAGGTTTGTATTAATTAACAATTATACCCCCATATGAATATATTATTTAAAAATTATTTATGAAGTCAAATGGTAAATAAGTATTTTTAGTTGAGGGTAGAATTGGTAAACCCTATATTTTTTACTTTCTTTCCTTCCCCTTTTTCTTTAATACCAAACAAAGAAAAATGCATCTTTTATCTTTTCCATCCTTGCTACCAAACACAAAGGAAGGAAATGATCTTTCCTTTTCATATGGAAGAAAAATGTATCCTTATCTTTTTCCTTCCTTCCACTTTTCCATCCTTCCTACCAAACACAGCCTAAAGGAACTTCTACAGTCGGCTTGTGGTATTCTAAAACCAAATCCTTTGACCTGATAGGTTACTCGGATGCAGATTTTGCAGGATGCAAAGTAGAACGTAAAAGTACCAGCGGTACGTGTCATTTCCTAGGAAAGGCCTTAGTCTCTTGGTTTAGCAAGAAACAAAATTTCGTAGCATTATCAACTACTGAGGCTGAGTATATCGCCGCAGGACGTTGATGTGCTCAAATTTTATGGATAAAGCAAATCCTAGAAGACTACAATCTGCACTACACTAAGATTCCTATTTATTGTGATAACACTAGCACTATTAATCTGACTAAGAACCATGTATGTCACTCACGCACAAAATATATTGAGATACGTCATCACTTTTTATGTGACCATCAACAACACGGGGATATCTGCTTAGAGTTTATTGACACGGATCATCAACTAGCAGACATTTTCACAAAACCACTGATGGAAGACCGTTTTAACATAATGAGACGAGAGCTCGGTATACTTGAATTTTCAGATTCATAGTGTAGTATGGTAATTAAATTTAATTTTATGACTCGAAACTTCGTAATTTATTTAACAGAAAAATTTTTGGTACAAGCCTACAAAGGGTCTGTCTGTCACCACGACTACGGTCGAAGCGAAGCGGCATTTAAGAGTTCCCCGGTGAACCTTCGTTAGCTGGAACAGTACCCCCACAACTAACCCAAAAATAATAAATGTTATTAAATATAGAAGTCAAAAGTCATAAAATTATAGTTTAAAACACCAAAACTGTATTTATTACCTCAGAAATACAAGTAGTCGAACTCTGACCGAGTTCGGGCCGAGTTCGGTCGGCGCTATTCAGCTTCCAGAACCGAACAGCCGGCCCTAGCCCTTTATAAACCCCTCATCTCTTCATCTTTTTCACACAACTATTTCATGAAAAATCATCTACTCCTCCCAAAAACTCTATCCTACTCTTTTCTTTCAAGTTTTCAAGGAATTCCAGTGGGCTAATCAACTTCATTTTCTTCCTCCTTTTTAAGGCACTTAAATTTTCTTTTATTTTCATCTATGGCTCCCAAACGTCAGAGAAGACAGGGTGATCCCTCACAAGCAGGGTCCTCCTCTTCTGATTATGCTCCCACTAGTCTTTTTAGTCCAGCTAGACCTATAGGGTCAGATGATTTTGATTTCGGTTTATTTCCTGATAAGGAATTCTCTGACCTTTGGTTTGATTCTTTCTCTGGTCGTAAATTATGTGCTGGAGCTTATGTTAACTTTACTATTTTTTCTGAGTATGCTCCCACATTTGACCATCTCGGCTATCGTAATTTCTTTGAAGTAGCCGAGAACATTTACGACAATGATGTCCGTATGTTTTACTGCAACTTGCAGGTAAAACCAAACGGAAACTTCTATTCTTGCGTTGCTGGGCAAGAATTGGAGTTCAGCGCCACTGACATCAGCGAATATTTCTATGTTCCTGATGTGGGTGAAGCTCTTGTGGATATCCATCATATCCAATTCCCAGAAGATGTCACTCTCAACTCTTTCAAAGAACTACTTTGCCATCCACGACCTGTTCCTAGAAGAGTATTTTCAAGAGATCTTAACCAAAACTTCTATGAACTCCATCGTTTTATTTTTTCTGCTCTCCTTCCAAAGAAAGGATCATCTGATGAGATCACTTTCTTAGAGCTGTCTGCTATGTATCATATCCATTTTGGCATTCCTTTTTCTATCCCCAAGACTATGATGGCCTGGATGCTGAACTACAGAAATACAGGACGCAACCTGGTCTATCCTATGCACTTGGCCTCCATCTTTCGCAGGTTCGACATTGATCTTCAAACCTGTGCCTACTCCTCCACAGCCGTAGAGCTCAGCAGATCTTGTCGATACCCTACTCCATCTCTTCCTCTTGGAGCTCAGCCTGCTCCAGATGCTGATGCTGAGGCTCCTCCTCCTGATGCTGCTCCAGCTCATGCTCCAGCCCCTGCTCCGGGTTTCGACCCAGAATTTTATCAGTGGTTCGATGACTTTGTTGCTCTCTCTGCTTAACGTCATTAGAGCTACCTCGACTCGGAGTTCCGCCACATCTATCAGGCTCAGGTGTTACGGAATGGCATTGCTGATCTCTACTGGAGTCTCTCACAGGACCCATCACATCCAGTGACTATCCTTCCTCACCCAGGCTTCCCAGGACCCAGGTTCGGAGATGAGGCGATTTTCCCTTACTTTGATCCTACTGCTGCTTACTTTCCTTCGGATGCTCCTGGCGGTGACGATCCCACTATGTGATGCAGACTTTGCTGGTGGATAGTGGATAGGATGTTAGCTGATGATCTTTGCTATGATGTAGTTTGCATTTTGTTATGTCTAAACTTTTTAGTTTGACATGTTTAGCACTTTATGATTGTATCTTTTTCGTTTTCATTGAGATATTATTATGCATGATATTCTAGTTTATTTCAGTACTAGTTATCTTTTTATGCACTTTGTGTTATTTGGTTATCTCTTTGGCCTTACTTTGTCTGTTTGTTGAAAATTGTTGGCTTCACACATTACGGGGGAGCCAAGGCCATTTTTATATTGACAAAGGGGGAGACAGAGTACATACCAAAAATTAAATCAGAGAAAGCGTACAATCCAAAACACAACTATTTTTTTAGGTACATTTCATTTGTTCTATTTTTTTGATATATTTTGGTATAGACTCAAGTTTGTCAATTATAAAAATGGGGGAGATTGTTGGCCCATTCCATGGTTACACCCGATTTTAATAATCGACATGAACTTAAGTCAATACATAAAATATACGAACTGCTCCTAATCATTTCAGGACGTCTGAAATCAATATCAATAAGCGTCGTACTGCATCATTAAGCATATAAATCATCAATCTGAAGATTACTTTCATTGGGATCCAGTCCGAGTCATTTTAAAATTTATTATGTATTTTATCTTTATTGAGTCTAGGATTTAAATTGTAAGATCGACTAGGTAATACTGGCTTCGGTTAATCCTAGTCCACATTTCTAAAAAAAACCTACCTATTCCTATTTTATTTTTACCAAAAGTTCAAAATCAATTTTGCAACAAAATTTGACAAATATTTCAAAATTCTCCTAGGCAGAACTCAAACCAAGTTCGACCCGAGTTCGGCCCGAACTCTGCCCGAGTTTGGTCTGTTTGAATTCAAATATCCGTTGCCTCCAAATCTGCATGCAACGTACATATGCGAAATCTTTGCATCAGAACTCTGCCTGAGTTCGGTCTCAGAAAACACCTATAAATAGGAGAGAGTTTTTCATTTCAAATCACTCATTCATTCTTCATCTTCTCTTCTCTATTCAATAAGTGTTTTCACTCGATCAAAAGCTTTCAAATCACACCTATACTCCTCTTAGCCAAAAGCCAATAATATCTACTTCGATCTAGAGTCTTTTGGTGGTCAAGAGTTGCAAATAGGTTGTTCAAAGTACAGCAATTATCTTTGTTGTAGAGCCAATTGAGCGCTCGTCACCAAGCACGGTGTTGTGAAGTTGGTCGTGCACTTGTCACCAAGCACGGTATTGTAAGAGACTGCAAGCTCTCAATTAGCTTGTGCCTTAGTGGATTAACATCGAGCAAGAGTACTCGAGACTGGATTAGTTCTCTCAGAGGGATACCAGTATACATCGCTGTGTCACTGAGTTTGATCTCTCTCTTGCTTTATATTTACTGTCTCTTATTTACTGACATTGTTTAAAACTTAAATTGGTGATTATTTTTCGCTGCACTCGCACTCACTCTATTCACCCCCCTCCCTCTAGAGGTGCTCAACGATCCTACAAATTAGACTAGAAAATTATTTTTATATTCTAAAATATGGACAGTGGAGTTACAAATCTTCCCCCCTTGAAAAATTTCATCCCCGAAATTTCAAGGTAAAATAATTCAATTCAAAACTTAAAATAATTTTTCACCAATATAAAATTTTATTGAAAAACCATTGAAACACAGAAATACAATCAGGCAAGTAATCTGGGGTAGCGCTCTCACATCTCGTCCTCGTGCTCTCATGTGGACTCTCCCAGAGAGTGATGTCTCCACATAATGCGGACAAGTGAAATAGTCTGATTCTGCAGGCGCTTTTCCCTCCGATCAAGGATCTCTACTGGCTGCTTCTCATAGGTCAAGCTCGGACCCACCTCTAGCTCTGAATAGTCCACCACATTGCTTGGATCTGGAATGTAGCGTCGAAGCTGGGATACGTGGAAAATGTCGTGCACTCCCTCCAAGCTAGCTGGTAGTGCCAATCGATATGCCACATCGCCAATCCGTACAGTCACGTCGAAAGGCCCGATGAATCTTGGACTAAGCTTCCCGCCTCTGCCGAAACGAATGACGCCTCGGGTTGGCGAGATCTTCAGGAACACCTTATCTCCAACTGCGAACCCCAGTGGTCATCTGTTGCTGTCTGTCCAGTGCTTCTGCCGATCTTGTGCAACTCTGAGACACTTCCTGATCAGTCTGATCTTCTCAGCTGAGTCTACCACCATCTCTGGCCCAAGCAAAGCCCTCTCGCCAACGTCATCCCAAGATAAAGGTGTACGACATCTCCGTCCATACAATACGTCGAACGGGGTCATCTCGATGCTAGCCTGATAACTGTTGTTATAGGCAAACTCCACTAGATGCAAGTGATCCTCCCATGAACCGTAGAAATCAAGTGCGCACACTCGTAACATGTCCTCCAATGTCTGGATGGTCCTCTCGGACTGCCCGTCCGTCTGTGGATGATAGGCGTTGCTGAACTTCAACTGTAAACCCAAGCTCAGCTGTAGACTCCTCCAGAAATATGATGTGAAGCGGCTATCCCTGTCTGAAATGATGCTTACCAGCACCCCACAAATCCTCATGATCTGACGCATGTAGAGGTCTGCAAGCTTCTCGATCGACAGCCCAACCTTGAACGAAATGAAGTGAGCAGACTTCATCAGTCTGTCTACGATAACCCAAATAGCATCCTTGCCACTGGGCGTACGCGGTAAACCAGAGACGAAGTCCATGGTGATGTGCTCCCACTTTCATTCTGGAATTGGTAAAGGCTGGAGTAATCCTGCTGGTCTCTGGCACTCTGCATTAACTTGCTGGCACACAAGGCATCTGGAAACAAATCTAACAACCTCTCTCTTCATCCCATACCACCAAACATACTCTCATAGATCCTTGTACATCTTGGTAGATCCAAGATGAATAGAATACTATGACTGGTGGGCCTCCTGCATCACCTCCTCCCATAAATTCTTGGGCACACAAAACTGGTTCCCGTGCCTCAGGGATCCATCCACTGCAATGGTGAAGTCGTCGAGCAATCCTACATCTATCTGGCCTCTGAGACATCGGAGTCCCTCATCAAGAAACTGGGCCTCCTTGATCTTCTCTAACAGTCCTAACTGAATCTGCATGTGCATCAGCTGTCCTCCAACTCCTGGAAGAACAATCTTGATCCCCAGACTCTCGAGATCCTCTAGAATATGCTGGTCCATAGTGAGAAACATAGCAACATGATATCGACTGAGAGCATCTGCCACCACATTCGCCTTCCCAGGGTGGTACTGCAGATTGATGTCGAAATCCTTCATGAGTTCCAGCCATCTGCGCTGTCTCATATTCAGCTCCTTCTGAGTAAAGACATACTTCAGGCTTTTATGGTCCGTGAAGATGTCCACTCTCTCTCAATACAAGTAGTGCTTCCACAGTTTTAAGGCAAAAATGACTGCTGCAAGCTCCAAGTCATGTGTAGGGTAATACTTCTCATGAGGCCTCAACTGTCTAGAAGCATAAGCAATGACCCTCTTGTTCTGCTCAAGCACACATCCCAAGCCCTTTCCTGAAGCATCGTTGTAGATGAAGAATCCTTCCGATCCAGATGGTAAAGCTAGAACTGGTGTTGTCCTGAGTCTTCTCTTCAATTCTTTAAATGCTGACTGGCAGGCGTCGCTCCAGATGAACTCCTCGTCCTTCTGCATAAGCTTTATCATCGGCTCTGCTATCCTGGCAAAATCCTTTACGAACTTCCTGTAGTATCCTGCTAGCCCCAGGAAACTACGAATCTCTGCTACTGACTTGGGAGGTACCCATGCTTCAACTGCTTTAATCTTCTCAGGATCCACAGAAATCCCCTCTCCAGTCACCACATGCCCCAAGAAACTCCACTATGTCCAGGAAGAACTCACACTTCGAGAGCTTCCCGTACATCTTCTCCTTTCACAAAATCTCTAGAACAATCCACAGGTGTTGCACATGCTCCTCCTCGATCTTCGAATAGATCAGAATGTCATCAAAGAAGACTACAACAAACTTGTCCAAATACTTGTGAAAAACTTTATTCATCAAGATCATAAACACTGCTGGGGCATTGGTGAGTCCGAACGGCATCACCAAGAACTCATACTGGCCGTAACGGGTGTTGAAAGCTGTCTTCAGAATATCCTGCTCCCGAACCTTCATCTGATGATACCCCGACCGAAGGTCAATCTTGGAAAAGACCTTCGCCCCATTGAGCTGGTCAAACAGCTCATCAATCCGCGGTAAAGGGTATTTATTCTTGATGGTGATGTTATTGAGTGCACGGTAATCGATACACATCCTCACAGTCCTATCCTTCTTGGGCACAAAGAGTATCAGTGCTCCCCAGGGTGAAGCACTGGACCGAATAAAACCCTTGCCCTCCAACTCATCAATCTGGGCCTTCAACTCTGCCACTTCCTTCGGGTAGATCTTGTAGAAATGTTGGAACTTCGGTGCTGATCCGGGAACTAAGTCGATGCTGAACTCCACATCTTGATCTTGCGGCAATCCTGGCAACTCCTCGGAGAAGACGTCAAGATACTCTGCAATCAGTGGGTGCGGCAACTCCTGGTCTTCTGTAACTGCTCCGAAGTAGACTCCCCTGGCCTCTCTGTAATCTGTCTGCTGATCTCGAACGGTAGAACTCCAGGCGGGCTGAAAATTACCTTCCCTCTATAGCAGTCTATTATAGCAAACTGCTCGCTCATTCAGTCGATGCCGAGGACTATATCAAATTCGGGCAATGGCATCACTAGAAGTCGAGCCCTAAGCTGCCTCCCAGCTATAGTGATAGGGCAATCTACCATCTCACTAACTGGCACTACCCCTCCTCATGTTATAATCCGATAGTTCCTCCTAGTGGGCTTGGGTGTGAAGCCATGTTTATGCAGAAACTCATATGATACAAAGCTATGGATGGCTCCAGAATCAAACAATGCAATGGCAAAAAATGAATGTAAAAGGATAGAACCTGTGATCACATCTAGAACTGCCTCATCCTCCTCAACTGCGGCCATGACGTACGTACATTCCTGCTATGGTGGTCTCCTCTGCTGCTGGTACTGTGCAAAATACTACTACTGAGTAGGTAAAGCCTGAACCCTCTGTGGTGCAGCTGGTAGAGCTGTGGGTGGTGCAGGTGGTAGTCCTCCAGCTCTACGGGGTCCTCCTCTCAGTCAAGCTGCAGCCTGTAGACAATCCTTCATCTGGTGTGCATCTGATCCGCAGAATAAGCAGAGCCCGAGCCTCTTGCGGCACTCGTCGAAGCGGTGTCCCGGCCGGTAACAGAATGTACAAGTAACTGCCTGCTGCTGTCTCTGGGACTGATGTGCAGGAGCTCTGGCTGGACGGTGGTGCTGCTGTGCCGGCTGATGTGGCCTCGCCTAAATCTGAGTCTAGACCCTCTTCGCTGGTGCCTGGAAACTGCTGCTGCCAATATCCAGGTCCCTCTTCGGCTTCGGCTCTGCCTCCTTCTCTACAGCCTGAGCAATCTTGAGGATGCTCGCATATGTCGTCGTTGACTAATCGCCACCGCGTGCCGCAGCTCCCTGGTAAGGCCCTTCTTGAATCTTCAGGCTCTGTCCTCCGGTGCTCTGACTAGGTTCTCCACGAACCTGTTGAGTCTAGTAAACTCTAAAGTGTACTCCGCAACCGTCATAGTCCCCTGCTGCAGCATCTCGAACTGCATCCGAAGCTCATTCCGCTCCACATCGGGGAAAAACTTCTCCTTGAACAGAGTTTTGAAATCTGCCCAAGAAACCTGGAGCTTAGCTAACTGGGGCTCCTTCCGATACCATGCCCTGGCCAAATCAAAGAGTCGCATGCTCGCCACCTCCACCTTCAGGTCATCCGGGATCCGTGCCATCTTCAATGTCCTCTCCGTATTCTCCAGCCACTCATCCGCATAAACAATCCCCTCGTTGCCCCAAAAATCTATCGGGCAGAGGTTCTGGTAGTCCATGGTCGTCCCTGGTCTCGAAGCTGCAGGTGCTACTGGAGCTGGTGTTGCCGGCTCTCTAGTCCTGAGCGCATCTACAACTGTCGCCCGAACTGCGCTGCCTGGTGGTTCTAGATCTACATGAACTGCTGGAACATGGCTATCACCTGAGCGCCGTCAAAATTCATCGTCGGGGGCAACGGAGGACAAATAGGAGGCGGTGGCAGAAGCTGATCTAACGGAACGTCTAGTGCAGACTGATTCGAGCTTCCTGCAACTCCTGACAGATCAGCGGTCTTCCTCGTAGCGACCATCCTGCAACAAAAGAAAACTTCGTGATTGATAAAAACCTAACCTAAGAGTAAATGTAAATGTTTATATAATATCCATATATACCCGATGTACCCTATTTCCTATGTTGTGATTCAAGTTCCCTAGTTTAAATCAAGTCCCCCAATAGTACACTAATACCTAGGTACTATTATGATAGACATGCATGGGCCACCACTAAAAACAAGTCACGACCCGCTCCCGAATAATCGGACACGAGTCGAATACGTCCAGCCTTCGTCGTTAGACACGACGAAGTAAGCTGTACCAATCTAGGAAAATCTAACCAGATAATCATGACAAGTACAATTCACAGCATCTATAAACGTATCCCAGAATCAAAGTACATGTCTCAGAATTATTACATTCCAGCAAATGAAAGTAAAGTCTACTAGTCAGAAAATACAAAGAAATATAAACTGCTAAGGTAATATGCTAGGCTTCCGCAGCCTCTAAGTCAAGAGCAACTCTAGCTGGCTCTACTGCATCTACCGGCTCTCGGCCATAATAGGTATCACACAGAGCCTCCAACTCACCTGCAATATATCCTAATCAGGAGCGGAGCAAAGTACTGTTCTAGGTAATGAACAAGAACATGATATGGAAATGAGTACAGGGGTACATGAAAATGAAATACATGAAATGAACAGAAAAGATACAGGAATGTAAGTACAGGAAATAAGTACAGGAAAATATAAAGTACAAGAATGAAACTATAATCCTGAAAGTACAAGACATGATAAGTACACCATGTTTGAAATACATCTAGCCTATGTGATCGGCTAGGGTGAGTACAGGAGCATGTACAGGAGTACATGAATATGGTACGGATTAGGGCCCGTTTGCACGATGTGAGGCCTAAGCTATCTACAAGAATATAGTAACCGGGGTTTGGTCACATAGCTAGTGTATTCCCCACCCGACACAAGTAAGTACAAGAACAGGAAATACAGGAGTACAGGATATCGTGTCATGACATGTCACAAGAAGAGTACAAGATATGTAAATGCACAAGACCGTAGAAAAGTACTTGCCTTGCTCCGGAAAATCAAATGTACTAGATGGAGCTAGATGTCCTCATGTATTTAAATGATTTGATACAAGTTGATTAATATCTGAATTAATTATAATTTATTTTATCTATTTAACAAAATATACTACTACCTAAATCAGAATCAATGTACTAGCCAAAGATTTAACTAAATAAGAGTTACTACAAGTGCTATCATCCCTTACCCTGGTACAGAATAGTATTAAAATGCTACACAAATCATGAAGATGTTTACTGAACTAGACTTCTCTTATTATAATCACACAATTCACATGGCTCTAAAAGACCCCATTTCTCAGGATTACCCTTGATATCTATACCAAGGTTGCTTGTTGAAGGAATTTGACAAATGGGGCTCTATACTTAAAGAATCTGATGTCTCAAGAATAACCAAAATATTACACAAGGTACAACTCATGGATAGTAGGTATTCATTAGCCCAAGGTATCAATCACCAACTACTGTCATTCAATAGGATCTGATCCTCTATTTAGTCTAGGACTTGTTCTCGAAACCAAGCTTAGCTAAATTAATACTCAGGTTATTCAAATGCACTAATTGCAACATAAAATTTGAACTGGGTTGCATCTAAATGGCTAACATGGTTGTATTCATAACAGCAGATAATCCTAATCTACCATCCCAATTCCCTTATCAATCTAAACCAAACCCGATGTTAACCATTTGCAATCGCTTATACACATACACAACCTTCAGTAGTTAAATCAACTATGAATATATATAATCTCAAGCTTGTCAGTACAACTCAATAAACCATTACTGACTCACTTATTCAAATCATAGTTAATCCCAAATGATTTAATGCGTTCCGGTTTGCTAGCAGAGAACATTTATCCAAAAATAACCATCAGTCATGTTATTACTACACCAAACAGTTACTGTTACCAAGGCTGTTTGTTGAAATGAAACAAAGTAGCTAATGGCACGGCGTTCCCATGTCTGGACTCTAAGTTGAAGCAGTGGGACACAGACACAGCAACTGACACGGCCTGAAAATCACAAACCTACGAACATTCGGATACAAGAATACTGGCAGGTTATGTTAGCGAACCGATCAGACATGAACTGCAGCAAACGGACCCAATCTAACTTAATACAAAAATTCTAGCTGAAATTACAGAAGTCAAGGGAACAAGAATTACCTGAGATGAGTCCTTAGTCAAAAGAATTCTCCACAGACTCGGACACAACTTCCTCGTGTCCAATTTACTGCTACTATTCTGTTTGAGACATTGTACCAAACAGGTTGCGATTAGAATCGAAACATTAATATCCTGGTTTCTCTCTATTCTTCGAACAACGAAAATTTGCAGAGATCATTCCCAGGTTCCCATTGATTTTCCAAATCGAAAATTAAACCAAAAACTCAACAAATGATTCATAAGAATTTATACCACAACACTACTCAAACAGAATTAAACTCAGAAGAAAAAAAATGGAGATCAACCACTCACCTATAGGAATTTACAGATCGATCAATTACGAGATTGATTGATCCCGTTGTTCGACTAATCTGAACAGAGTTAGGATAGCTCCTATGAAGAACCCGCTAATCTACTACCTATACTTAAGATTTGAGTTTACCAGGAAGATTCAATCACTTATAGAAGCTCAGAAAACAATTTCTAGATCTGGAATTTGAAATTACTAAAATATACTCACCGATCCGATCTTGTAAGAAAAAGATGATCGATCGAGTCCAAGGAACAGAGTTGATACGAATTCTTGCCTACGGACAAGAATCGAATTAAGAATAGATCAAAGAATTCAATTCCTACAGATGTATCCACAACAATGGAGTCGACGTACCTACTGGATCTCGGTGAAGATCAAACTCCACGTTGCCTCGAAGAGATATCCGCCGCAGTTGTCATCCTCGTCGTCGTTGCCATCATCGTCGTCGCCATGGCTGTTCTCCACCGATCTTGACTTAGCGTTTGAAATCGATGGGAGAAAAGGAATTGGGAGAAGCTCAGAATTAAAGAGTCGAATGAGAAATTCAGAGAAGAAGGTGGTTTTAAATAGGCGGTTGAAGCTACTGGCGGGAGAATGGGAAAGCTACAGTAATAGTTTGTTAGAGTAAGAAAGAAATTTGAAAATTTAGATTCTCTAAGTTCAAAAATTAGTAAATACTCATCCTGTCACCCTGGATTGGGCCGGATTGGGCTGGTTGAGTTTGACCAACCAGCTCAATTAATTTGAAAAGTAATATATATATTAAATGAGGATATCCTCTGATTATAAATATACAATTAAAGGAAATTAAACTAGAAAATTATTATTATATTCTAAAATGTGGACAGTGGAGTTGCAGCCGCTGCACGGTTGAGGGTACACAGAGAGTCGATGGTGGGTTTAACAGGTCCACCCGTGGCGAACGCGACGGAGGCCAGGGTTCAGGTGAGTCTCCTTGTTGTTTTGGTTTTTAGTGATGGTGGTGGTGGTGTGCTATTTTGGGGGTTAGCTGGTGTTGGGTTTTCCGGTAGGGTTGGCGGTGGTGTCCGACGAGGTTGGCAGGACGGGTGGAGGTGGTGTGCTATTTTTGGTATATTTGATGGTGGTGACGATAATGGTTTTTGCGTGGTAGTGGTCGGTGGATGTGTGGAGGTGTTGGTGATGGAGAGAGTACAGTGGTGGTGGCTTGGGTGTGATGTCGTGGTTGAGTCGGGCGGTCTGGTACGAATTAATATGGGTAGCGGCGATGGTAGTTGGTCGTGGTGGTGTTGTCCAGGAGGCGGGGTTGTGGTGAGGCAGTTATTGGTGTTGGGGTTCGGGTCTGTGGCGGCAGTGGGGTGGTATCGGTGGGAGTGGCGGCGTGGAGGTTGAAGGTGGCGCTAGTGATGGCGGTGGTTCGGGAGAGGTGAGGCGGTGGTTTGGTGAAGGTGATGTTGATGAAGATGGTGGTGGTCTCCAAGGGTGAGGTTGGAGGTTGTGTTCGGTAGGGGAGAAGGCAGGTGGTGGCTGTGGTAATGATGTGGGGTTGGCCGGGATAAGGAGGAGATGGTCGTACGGAGTGGGATGATGGCTGGGTTCAGTCGTCGGGAAGGAAGGCAGATGATGGCGGAGATTGGGTGCAGGAGGTGGTAGTGTCCGGGATTGTCGGACACGTCAAAAATGTATTTGTAATAGAAGAATAGAGTGGAAGGGAAAGGCGACACGGACACGATGCACGATACTTTGATGGAGGAATTTAGTTTGTGAATTTATGGAAAAAGTGAACCAGGAACCTCTCCTTATATAGGATGTGGTGCTCCTAGATGGATAAGGATTAGTAGTATTTTAAATCCCCGATGGATAATTACATCTTTTAGTTCGAATCGATTTAAACTTTATTCACTCCGATCCGAATCAAATTTAGATAAAACCTCCATTTAATTTAAAGTCTAAAAATAAAATATTTTCTAATTTAAATTATCATATTTAATCAAATATTAACTCAAGCAAAATTTCAAGTATTATTTTCAAAATAATGATAATAATTAATTTCGAAAACCTAATAATTATTTCAATACTTGAAAAAAAATTATACCATGAACAAAATAATTTTGAAAAATAAATTTATACGTAAATTATATTTTATGTATTCACATGAGAAAAGAATATTTATATGAAATGTAGTTTTCTAAATCACTAATAAAATAAACTAGCCTTCTTATAATAATAAAATAAGGTTTTTGAAATATCGACGTGACGTCCTTTTTATAATTTTAAGCAATTAAAAAATATTTATCGCATGTTAAAAAAAACATACTTCTCCTATATAAATAAAATCTATAAAACATTTTCAAAAAAAATATGTACCTCGCACATATTCGCACTCGACGAGAAAATACGAAAAACGCAAATTCACACGCGACATATAAGTACGAAAACAACAATAAAAATCAATACCAATAAAAAAATTATAGCAAAATTTAGGGGATTTACATCCTACCCAACTTATAAGAATTTCATCCTCGAAATTAAGAATAATTAGGGGGGGAATGAGAAGGTGCAAGGGTATATTGATAAGGAAACACGATCAACCATTGGATGAGTCAAGGAAACGACGTTTCACACATACATGCATTAGAAAATCGTGATTTAGATATCTTGAAAAAATAGACTCACGGTTATGGGGGTCTACGAAGAATAATTAAATAAAAGATTTGGGTTTTGAGTAAATCAAGATATCATGAAATAAGTAGATTAAGAGAAACTAACTTGGAGAGTTTGGTGATACGGTTCCTCGGAGAAGATTACATGGTAGACATCTAGGTTGAGGGCACGAATAAGGGGACGATGGGAATCATTCAAGTGATTAGGAGGTCACGATAGTTGGTTTAGGGTCGAGGAAATGACGAGTAGTTTAAGATGAGGATATAGTCACATTGAGTGGTAATGATCATAAGTAATAGGACAGCTAGAGGGACATTTAAGTACAAGTGCTTTCGTCCTTCTAAAATAGGTGAAGGGCGAAAGTAATATATAGTTCGAAGAAGATAATATTGAATACGATTACGTGATTCAAAGACGACTGAATAATTTTAAAAGAGAATTGCCAAGGCAGTCGCGGATGAGATTCTAGGGGGCAAGTTTAACTATGTCTCTATCCACGTAGAACGATATATGAAAAGCGAACCAAAGTACACTCGATTGATCAGACCATCATGCACTTGTTCTGATTAGATAATATGTCAGTGAGCGCGCACTCAATAGCATATATCTTGAACAAGCTCGATAAATGGATAAGCTTGCAAAAACTAGACTATAGTAACAACATTAATCAAGATGGTAAAAACATAAGCACGTGAGATTAAGATTGAAAGAAAGTAGAATTAGTTCAAACTCCATAAGAATCTAAGTAATGTCCTGTGTTGGTGCCTATACAGTCGTCCCACGGTTTTCTTATCCAAGGACTTAGTCGAGAAGATGAGTTAGTGACCTTCCATTATACTACCTTAATGAGTTATAATAACAAAGGGAATACTAGGTAGCGGGCACTCTACCCAACTTACAAGAGTTAAGCTAGTGGTGTGATGGGACAATGAGGCCTACAAGTCATTCTTTTAATCCCTATCAAGCACGAAGGAAAGATAAGATTTACGATAGAAGGATCAAGCAAGATGCAATCAATGAGTCAAGTGAGAGTTCAAAGATGGAATCGAGATGGGAGGTCAAGGATGTGGATGAGATCCTAGACTCTAATCATATATGCAGGCTTACTTAGTACGGTAAAATAACCAAACAATTTATCTCGACCTGCATGGGCCACCATAAAAACATGTAATACCCCAGTCCCAAATACTTAGGACTAATAACGTAGACATGTCAGCTATATGCATACGAAGCATACTCCAATATATGGAACCCTCGTATGTATACATAAGCTATAAAATACAGTAGAAACCATAACAACTAATCTCATCCATAGAATAATGAAATAAAAGATATCATATAATCAACTATGAAATGTCTTTGTACAATATGTTGGGCGGAGACAAATCTACGCTACCAACTATTTAAAAGAGAGGAATACATGAACAATGGAAGAGTTTGATAACGAAGCGAAGGACGATCCAAGAGCAATCATCTTCGAAGGGATATTGAAGATCACGGCCTTGGCTAGAACACCTGCGAAAAGACAATAGAACACACCTGGAAAGATCACCAGGTCCTCAGAGGGACATAACAAGATACATAATATCATGCCATATAAGCTGAATATAAACTGCTCAGTAATAAGTCAAATCGGATTATAACATGGTCCAATACTCCACCCTTGAACTAGCGTACCATCCCCCCAAACAAACAAGGACAGGAGATGGCACACTAACCCACGATGAAGTATCTTTCCAAGCTATGAATCCGATATGGTATCCGGACCCCAACAAGGTTCAGTACCTTCTCATCGGAGTAGTGAGGCACACCTATAACCAAACAAGGACAAGATGTGACAAACTAGTCCGCGATAAATTACTGTTCCAAGCCGCGATCAGATATAAGTACTGAAACCAAAAGTACCCACACCTAACGGATAAGGAAGCCTAACCGTTCTATGTGAATGCAGTTTTAAGAACAAACCTCCATGTATGGGCTCTCTGGCTAAAAATAGGATCGATATAGTCCTACTTAGGGTACCAGGGGCCTCAAGCATAACCGTTCCTCGAACGTGCAAGCAATGAAATAAATGGGTCGTCAACCCGTATCTCCGGCGGAGCGTACAGTCACAAGGGAAATGTGCATGGTAGCCCATACGCTAAGGATATGTCCTTCTCACCCAATGCCTATATGTTGCCTTAACAACACATAACCTCTATAATCGCTAAGTCAAACTATCATGCAATACTACTAGCGGTTTGCCCTATCGCACGGCTTATACGTACTGGTCGCCAGCCAGTCACGCATGTCCGAGTTCTATATGCGACACACGACTTCATGGCACAAACGTATCAAGGCCAATGTATGCAACCCAACCAAGGGTGGTCCCTTAAATCTAAGGTTAATATGCATAAAAATAATAAGTACGGGAAATAGAACTATACAGTAAAATCTATCTAATTATAACAATGTAGCACAGTTTATTTTGTAGAAAAACACAATCAAAATACAGCGCTTTAGCGACGGATGTATTCCATTGCTAATAGCGACGGACTTCCGACGAAACAGCGATGGTCTTCCGTCGAATTGCAGCCAATTATTTTTTTAGTTTTAAGGGTAAACATCGGTCGGAAATCCGTCGCTATATCGTCGGACATATAGCGACGGACAAATAACCCATCGCTATGTCGTCGCCAGTTGTCAATATTTTGTGGGAAAATATTAGAAAACAATGGCGCAAAATTTGGCGACCACATAGCGACGGATTATCCGTCGACAAACTAACATACTGTGCCTTCAGTATAGTGACGGCCTGGCGACAGATGTATCCGTCGCTAAATACTGTGCCCTAACATAAAACGAACCGACGTAGGGGAAATTTTTCACTCCCTCCAAAATATTCTCTCAATACTATCTCTCTCTCTCTCTCTCTCTCTCTCGCGCATGCTCTCTCTCTCTCTCTCTCTCTCACTCAGGTATGTCTCTCTTCCCCTTTCTCTCTCTCTCTCTTTCTCTCTCTCTCTCTTGGTGGTCGGGGGGTGCACCCCGTGGGGGGAATCGTGGCCACGGAGGGGTTTAGGGGAGCGGAGGGAGGGGGGTCGGCAGGTGGGGAAGTCGCGGGGGGGGGGGGGGGGTAGGGGAGCGGAGGGAGGGGGGCCGGCAGGTGTTGGTGGTCAGGACGGGGGAGGAGAGGGGTTTAGGGTAGGGCGGCGGGTGGGGAGGTCGTGGGGCCGGGGGGTCTAGGTGGTCGGGGGGGAGGAGAGGGGGGTGGGGGCCCGGCCGGGGGGGGGAGGGTTTAGGTTGGGGGTCGATGGGGGGTGGGGGTTAGGTTGGGGGCCGGCGGGTGGGAAGGTCGCGGGGGGGAGGGGGTAGGGAAGCAGAGGGGGACCGGGGGGTCTTGGTGGTCGGGGGGGAGGAGGGGGTGTGGGCCCGGGGTGGAGGGGGTGGGGGAGGGGAGGGGTTGCATGGGGTCCGCACGCGCGCCCGTTCGATCCAATGGTTGAGGACGACGGGCTCCCGATCCCCTATATATTTTTCCCATATATATATATATATATATTTTTTTCCCATATATATATATATATATATATATATATATATATATATATATATATATATTTAAAATGAAACTTTTATTGAATCGAAAAGCTCACAGGGAGCAGACAGAACACACAATAGACAAAACAAAATACGAAATTCAAAATACAAACCGAAACACCAACCGCCCACGTAATCCCAGGGGTCACATGCAACCCGAGGAGGGAACACGCGTCCCAAGCGGAACACGCGTCCCGAACGGGCTCGGGACTCGAAGACGTGGAGCCCGAGGAAAGAAAGGGGGGTTCGTCCGCTGGGGAGCCGACGAGGGGCTCGACCCCGACGACTGAGGCGGAGGGGGGGCCACGGACGGAGGTCGCTCGCCGGGGAGCCGGGGAGGGGAGGTCACGACCGCTGTCGGGAGCTCCGGCAGTGGGGTGAGGGGGACGTGGGGCCGCGGCGGACGAGCTCGCCCGGAGGGGGAGGGGAGGACTCGACCGGGGAGGAGGGCCACGAAGAGGATGGGGAGGCCGGGAGGCGAGCCATGGCAGCTGGGCCACGTAGAGGAGAGGAAACCAGGGGAGTGGCAAGGGGCCACGAAGCGCTGGACTGAGCGACGGGGCGGCGAAGAGAAAACCAGGGGGAGAGGAGACCGCCGTGGGGAACCGCCGGGAGAGAGCGGGCACCGGAGGAGAGGGGTAGACCGCGGCAGGGATGGGAGGGTACAGGGCTGAAAGGGGGCGGCCCAGAAAAGCCGCGGAGGGGGAGGGGGCACGGCCCCCGAACCCGGGGAGCCAAGGCGGAGGAGGTGGATGGAGGGGGCTCCCGACCCATGGGGGGGAGCCAAGGCGGAGCAAGAGGAAGGAGGGGGCTCTCGACCCTTGGCGTCCGGCTGAGGATGGAAGCGGAGAAGGCGGCCAGCCGGCGCGCGGCGGCGCCGTTCATCGGCGGTGGGCGGCCCAGGAATACTGGAAGAATGGCAGCGGAGCTGCTGCCGGCGAAGGGAAGAGGGCGACTAGCTCCGCCGGAGGGAAGGCAGCGGAGACTGCAGGGGCCTCCGGCGGAGGGCACGGCGCAGGAGAAGGGGGAGGAGGGCGCTCGACGAAGACAGGGAACATGGGGAGAGGAGATACGGAAGGAGGGGGAGGGGCAATCCGAGCGGGCCAGGAAGCGCGCCCGGCGGAAGGCCGAGGAGGGAAGGTGGCGGAGGGCCTCCAGGGGGGACGAGCGGCGGTGGGGGGCCGGGCACCCTGCACCGAGACCGGAGGCTGCGGAGACGCCGAGAACGACGACGGCGCCGGGTCGGGCGGGAGGGAAGGAGAGAACGGGGGGAGCACAAACGGTGAGCTGACGCCGGAGAGGGGGGTGGGGATCCACCACGGGAGGGGAGGCGACCATGCGGGGGGAGGCTGCCAGGCGAATCCCGGCCAACTGGGGGAGCCGGGGCGGTGGGAAATGAGAGGGCCGCCGAGGGGCTGGGAGGAGGGAGGCGGCGGAGCCAGGCCGAGGATGCCGTCGGGCCACGCAAGCCAGCCGCACACGATGAGGGGGGAGGGGAGAGGCTGCGGCTAGCCAAGGGGCACCGTCTGGTGGAGACCGGAGGAGCCAAGAGGGAGCCAAGATCCCAGCAGCTGCTGCCATTTTTTATATTATATATATATATATATATATATATATATATATTTTATATATATATATATATATATATATATATATATACACACACACTAGTAACTCACAATAAGCTGCAATAAGCTATATCTACACTATTGTTCTGCAGCCTATCAGCAGAACCCCCTTACAAATCTTAATGCACATACATGGATACACACACTAATATGTATACACACACACACACACACACACTCAGCACTCCCACATACCATCTATACACACACTAATACCAAGTACTCTAAATTTCAATTTATACCACACTTTTATGTCTATAAACATCACCCATAAATGACACTCTCACACACAACACACACTTCCCTTATTAAGCACAACACCAATGCACTAACACAATCACAAATACCAAATATCAAACACCCCTCTATTCCTGCACCAACACCATTATGACACCAACATCCAAACCATATATATGAAATTGTAATATATATATATATATATATATATATATATATATATATAAAACAATTAGATCTAGAATAATATTAAGAAATTAACACAAAATAGGCTCCAAAACACATCATGGTGTATCATGACCCAACCACTCAATATACAATTGTGGACACAATAACACAATCATAACTCAAATTGGACAAAAAAAATTCCTTTGGGAACACGTATCGAACACTTGATGGTCAAAATTCGTAAATTAGACAAATTGAGCATAGAATTTATCATTCATCATGGTAAAAATCTAGATCTACCAAATTAAAGGTTTCTAACACCTAGATCTAGCATAAGAGAGTCAATTCCACCTATGGAAGGGTTTCAATGGTTTCAATTTGGGTCACAAGGGTTCAATTCGAGTCAATTCCACCTATGGAAGGGTTCCTATGAGTTTAAGAAACGGTATCGGTATCGGTATCGGACTATTTCTATGAGTATCGGTATTGATCGCTTAGGCGTCTAGACGGTAGGCGGACTCTCTCCGCCGCGCACCCGCCTACCACCGTTTAGAACCTTGTTGATACTGCGAACCTCGGTATAGAGTGAGTATCCTAGAAGGATATATATAAGATATCTTAGTAGTAGCTAGGTAAGTGTTGAAAATTATGGTGTATCATGGCTTCTTCTACCAGAGCATAATATAAAACCAAATGTATGAAGCAGAGCTTCACATTCACAATATTAGAAGGAAAAAATTTATAATGGGTGGTAGGGCGAGCCAGAATCCTTCTGATAGGTCCTGTTCCAGGTCAGAAATATAGTGAAATCATCTTTCCCATTCTTTCCTTGACCCCACTAAGAAGAAAGACGTTCACTTCTTAAAATATCTGATATATGTAGGTAGGAACAGGGAAAGGGGTCAGATTTATCCTGATGGAAGCAAGAGTAACAATACATCCACTATGGTTATTTCATATCCCCCCTGCGGAATAGGAGGATGAGAGAGTCGAATGAGAAGCAGGAAAGTAGAGGGGGTCAAAGATGGGGCCTTCTTGAGAAGTAGGGGAAGTAGAACGACGAAGTAGAGGGGGGTCGGTATCGGACTATTTCTATGAGTATCGGTATTGATCGCTTAGGCGGCGTCTAGGCGGTAGGCGGACTCTCTCCGTCGTGCACCCGCCTACCGCCGTTTAGAACCTTGTCGATACTGCGAACCTTGGTATAGAGTGAGTATCCTAGAAGGATATATATATAAGATATCTTAGTAGTAGCTAGGTAAGTGTTGAAAATTAAATTTGCTTATGCCAAGTCTTTTGGGCCTATCAGAGTAATAGATTTTTTCAGAAATCTAGTATAATATTGATTACCTCAAAATGCTTGCATAAGTAAGAGTGTATAGAGTGTATATCGTAGGCGGATGAGTGTATAGAGTGAGCCTTCCTACTCCCCTTCTTCTCATTCGGGTCATGAGGCATCATATTCCGCATCATATGATATACATCTCAACCAAAGCGTAGAGAGGTGTAAAAATATTAATATTAACCAAGGATCGGTATCAGAATCAGTATCACCATGAATCTCATGGCTTGTTCTACAAGAGCAAAATATAAAACCAAACGTGAAGTAGAGCTTCACATTCACAATAGTAGAAGGAAAAAAATTTTGATTTGTGGTAGGGTGAGCCAGAATACTTTTAAAGGATTCTGGCTCGCCCAACCACCAATCGTAAATTTTTTCCTTTTAATATTTTGAATCTGAAGTTCTGCTTCACACGTTTAGTTTTATATTATGCTCTGGTAGAACAAGCCATAAGATTCATGGTGATACCGTTCTGATACCAATCCTTGGTTAATATTAATATTTTTACACTTCTCTATTTTTTGGTTGAGATGGATATCATATGATGCAGAATAGGAGGCTGAGAGAGTCAAATGAGAAGCAGGGATGTAGAAGGGGGTCAGAGAGGGGGCCTTCTTGAGAAGCAGGGGAAGTAGAGCGACGAAGTAGAGGAGGGTCGGTATCGGACTATATATTTTTAATTGTAATTCTGTTTACTTTGTCTTACGATACAGATTTTCATATCTAATCTGCGATAGATCGTTATTTCGTTGATGTGATAATTGTCGCAATAGATGTTACGAAGAAGTGGTGACTGTGAGAGATCATTTAACCCATAAGGGTTTCGTACGTGATTACGGCCTATGGTCATCGCAAGGTGAACTATATGCGGAAAGACAGGATATGGTGTACGATGCGACAAGGCCTAATTTTGATCCGGAGGATCCTAATCCCGAGGCGAAGGAGTTCTATGATATGTTTCAAGATGCAGATACTCTTCTATATCCTGGTTGTGAGACTCATTATGTACTGTCAGACTATGTCGTTAATGGCTTCAAGTTTAAGACAAGACTGTTGAGGGTCATTCACCATTGGAGGTGGTTACAAGTTCCATATTACACATCTAATCATGTAGAAGAGGTTGAAATATCCGAAGAGAAAAATGAAATAGATGAATGCGAAGATGAGGAGGAAGAGGAAGATAAGGATGCGGAGGACGTCTAATACTGTCATTTCCATACAACAATGAATCTTCTATATTACACGTCTAATACTATCATTTTGTTTAATCTCCATGTTTCCATCAATCTTACCAGATGGCACCCATGATCCGAGGACGTCGCTTGAGAGAGGCACAGATGGCTGCTGAGGAGGTAATGGCACCTCCTGCTGCTGAGGAGGTAATGCTTTCTCTTGCTGTTGAGTCGGTAGTGGTACCTACTACAGAGATGACGGTCAAGGAAGAACTTTCTTCTATTATTCAGGAGGAAGTGATTCCTAAAGCCGAGATTGCTATGAAGGAGGAGGTGACACTAGAGGACAGTTACACCGGGAGTTCCAGTCATCCATCTCCTCTGGATATTGATCTTGCTGGCGTGGATCCTACTTATGCGCAGTGGCTGAGGAGGGAGATCTTTCTGCGCCTACGTAGAGGATAATAGGTATATATATGATATGATTTTTGATCAGATTTGTTTCCGGTAGACTTATTTCTGGGTTTGACTTGGATGGTTTTATAACTCTTGATGTTTTTTATTTTCTAGACATGGTTATTTTCTAGATTTGGAAGTTTTGGATGCTATTATCTAGACTTGTTATTATCTAGAAATTCAACGGAGAATTGCACCGGGGCTCATTGATGTATGTTAGTTTGTGTGATGTATTTGTGATAGTGTAACCCCACTTCTCCAGTTTCATGAATTTTTAACTATTTTAGTATTTTATTGAATGATATTCAAGTTTGTTAGTAATTGTCATACTTGGATATTATAATTGAACTATTATATCATGGTTATTAATTACGAATTTAGAGTAACTAATTTGAAGTATCTCTTAAATTTCTAACTAATTGTGGTCCCCACTCTTTCTAAACCATTTGTAACCTTTTAACATTTTTTTAACTAATTTTTTGTATGATCATGCAAATAGTGAAAAGGGGGAGGGCTTTTCTGCCTAAAGACCATTTTGCGGAGGGGGGCTTTTGTAAAAAAAGTTGATTATTCATATAGGGGAGCTGGAGAGAGAAAGTTTCCATTCTCTTCATTCTCAGCCAATATCATTAACAGCTTAGTTCTTTTTTCCAGTTTCCTTTCCTCAAAGCCAACCAAACCCTAACCCTATTTCTCTCTGGCGATCGGCGTGATGGCGGTTCGCTACGTCGACAAGGGTCGGTGACGTCTCCGACCATGGCGTAGGTGCTCACTTCTCTGGCGATGGCTCTACTCCCTCGGCGGCGCACACGATTCTCCAGCAAGCGCTTCTCCGTCTCCGACGACGACGAAGCGAGCTCATCCCAATGGCGGATCCCCAAATTTCTGACGGTTCTCCCCATAAATTTTTCGATCATGTCGCGTTCTCGTAGGTGAGCAAGAACAAGAAAGTACAAGAACAAGAAATTTTTCTGACGGTTCTCCCCATAAATTTTTCGATCATGTCACGTTCTCCCCATAAATTTTTCTGACGGTTCTCCCCATAGCTAGTGTATTTTTCCACCCGATACAAGTAAGTACAAGAACAAGAAATACAGGAGTACAAGATATCGTGTCATGACGTGTCACAAGAAGAGTACAAGATATGTAAATACACAAGACCTTAGAAAAGTACTTGCCTTGCTCCGGGAAATCAAATTACTAGATGGAGCTAGATGTCCTCCTGTATTTAAATGATTTGATACAAGTTGATTAATATCTAAATTAATTCTAATTTATTTTATCTATTTAACAAAATATACTAGTACCTAAATCAGAATCAATGTACTAGCCAAAGATTTAACTAAATAAGAGTTACTACAAGTGTTATCATCCCTTACCCTGGTACAGAATAGTATTAAAATGCTACACAAATCGTCAAGATGTTTACTGAACTAGACTTCTCTTGTTATAATCACATAATTCACATGGCTCTAAAAGACCCCATTTCTCAGGATTACCCTTGATATCTATACCAAGGTTGCTTGTTGAAGGAATTTGACAAATGGGGCTCTATACTTAAAGAATCTGATGTCTCAAGAATAACCAACTATTGTCATTCAATAGGATCTGATCCTCTATTTAGCCTAGGACTTGTTCTCGAAACCAAGCTTAGCTAAATAATACTCAACTTATTCAAATACACTAATTATAACATAAAATTTGAACTGGGTTGCATCTAAATGGCTAACATGGTTGTATTCATAACAGCAGATAATCCTAATCCACCATCCCAATTCCCTTATCAATCTGAACCAAACCCGATGTTAACCATTTGTAATCGCTTATACACATACACAACCTTCAGTAGTTAAATCAACTATGAATATATATGATCTCAAGCTTGTCAGTACAACTCAATAGACCATTACTGACTCACTTATTCAAATCATAGTTAATCCCAAATGATTTAATGCATTCAGGTTTGCTAGCATAGAATATTTATTCGAAAATAACCATCAGTCATATTATTACTACACCAAACAGTTACTGCTACCAAGGCTGCTTGTTGAAATGAAACAAAGTAGCTAACGGCACGACGTTCCCACGTCTGGACTCTAAGTTGAAGCAGTGGGACACGGACACAGCAACTGACACGGTTTGAAAATTACGAACCCATGCCTGGCGTGAACATTCGAACACAAGAATACTGGCAGGTTCAGTTAGCGAACCGATCAGACATGAACTGCAGCAAACGGACCCAATCTAACTTAATACAAAAATTCTAGCTGAAATTGCAGGAGTCAAGGGAACAAGAATTACCTGAGATGAGTCCTTAGTCAAGAGAATTCTCCACAGACTCGGACACAACTTCCTCGTGTCTAATTCACTGCTACTATCCTGTTTGAGATATTATACCAAAAGGTTACGATCCAAATCGAAACATTAAGATCCTGATTTCTCTCTATTCTTCGAACAGCAAAAATTTGCAGAGATCATTCCTAGGTTCCTATTGGTTATCCAAATCAAAAATTAAACCAAAAACTCAACAAATGATTCATAAGAATTTACACCACAACATTACTCAAACAGAATTAAACTCAAAGAAAGAAACGGAGATCAACCACTCACCTATAGGAATTTGCAGATCAATCAATTACGAGATTGATTGATCCCGTTGTTCGACTAATCTGAACAGAGTTAGGACAGCTCCTATGAAGAACTCGCTAATCCACTACCTATACTCAAGATCCGAGTTTACCAGGAAGATTCAATCACTTATAGAAGCTCAGAAAACAATTTCTAGATCTGGAATTTGAAATTACTAAAATATACTCACCGATTCGATCTTGTAAGAAGAAGATGATAGATCGAGTCCAAGGAACAGAGTTGATACGAATTTTTGCCTACGGACAAGAATCGAATTAAGAATAGATCAAAGAATTCAATTCCTATAGATGTATCCACAACAATGGAGTCGACGTACCTACTGGATCTTGGTGAAGATCAAACTCCACGTTGCCTCGAAGAGATATCCGCCGCAGTTGTCATCTTCGTCGTCGTTGCCATCATCGTCGTCGCCATGGCTGTTCTCCACCGATCTTGACTTAGCGTTTGGAATCGATGGAAGAAAAGGAATTGGGAGAAGCTCAGAATTAAAGAGTCGAATGAGAAATTCAGAGAAGAAGGTTGTTTTAAATAGGCGGTTGAAGCTACTGGCGGGAGAATGGAAAAGCTACAGTAATAGTTTGTTAGAGTAAGAAAGAAATTTAAAAATTTAGATTCTCTAAGTTCAAAAAATAGTAAATACTCATCCTGTTACCCTGGATTGGGCCGGATTGGGCTGGTTGAGTTGGGCCAACCAGCTCAATTAATTTGAAAATTAATATATATATTAAATGAGGAATATCCTCTGATTATGAATATATAATTAAAGGAAATTATGTTGGCCCATTCCATGGTCACACCCGATTTTAATAATCGACATGAACTTAAGTCAATACACAAAATATACGAACTGATGCTAATCATTTCAGGACGTGTGAAATCAATATCAACAAGCGTCATACTGCATCATCAAGCATATAAATCATTAATCTGAAGATTACTTTCATTGGGATCCAGTCCGAGTCATTTTTCAATTTATTATGTATTTTATCTTTATTGAGTCTAGAATTTAAATTATAAGATCGACTAGGTAATACTGGCTTCGGTTAATTCCAGTCCATATTTCTAAAAAAAAAACCTATCTATTCCTATTTTATTTTTACCAAAAGTTCAAAATTATGTTTGCAACAGAATTTGACGAATATTTCAAAATTCTCCTAGACAGAACTCAAACCGAGTTCAGTCTGTTTGAATTCAAATATCCGTTGCCTCCAAATCTGCATACAACGTACATATGCGAAATCTTTGCATCAGAACTCTGCCAGAACTCTGCCCGAGTTCGGTCTCAAAAAACACCTATAAATAGGAGAGTTTTTCATTTCAAATCACTCATTCATTCTTCATCTTCTCTTCTCTATTCAATAAGTGTTTTCACTCGATCAAAAGCTTTCAAATCACACATATACTTCTCTTAGCCAAAAGCCAGTAATATCTACTTCGATCTAGAGTCTTTTGGTGGTCAAGAGTTGTAAAGAGGTTGTTCAAAGTACAACAATTATCTTTGTTGTGGAGCCGATCGTGCGCTCGTCACCAAGCACGATGTTGTGAAGTTGGTCGTGCACTTGTCACCAAGCACGGCGTTGTAAGAGAGTGCAAGCTCTCAATTAGCTTGTACCTTAGTGGATTAACATCGAACAAGAGCACTCGAGATTGGATTAGTTCTCTCAGAGGGATACCAGTATACATCGTTGTGTCACTGAGTTTGATCTCTCTACCTCTTGCTTTATATTTACTGTCTCTTATTTACTGCCATTATTTAAATTTTAAATTGGTGATTATTTTTCGTTGCACTCGCACTCACTCTATTCACCCCCTCCCTTCTAGAGGTGCTCAACGGTCCTATAATTAGTATCAAAGTAGGTTATATTCTAATATAACATACCTCAGAGAGTATATATGGCAGCCGTGAAATCAATATTCAATGGTGAAGGGCAATCCACAAATAGACCTCTACTATTTGATGGAACAAATTATACCTACTGGAAAACACGGATGACTTTCTTCTTAAAGTCTCTTGACTTTGATCTTTGGTCTATAGTTATTGTCGGTTATAAGAAATCGGCATCTACAGTGGTTGAAGGCCAGCTTGTAGACAAGCCTCATGACAAATATACAGAAGCTGAAAAAGCTAAGGCTAGTTTAGACGCTCGTGCTATCAACGCACTGTTCTGTGCAATTGACAAAACGGAGTTCAACAGAGTTTCCACCTGTAAAACGTCTCACAAGATTTGGAAACTTCTTGAGGTAACTCATGAAGGTACTTCCCAAGTGAAGGAATCCAAAATCAGTAGACTAACACAGGAATATGAATCTTATAAGATAAAACCTGGTGAGTCAATTACACAGATGTTCACACGTTTCCTTAATATTACTAATAATTTGCAATCTCTTGGTCAGGATTACAGCAACCATGAGAAGATCAGAAAAGTGCTGCGGGCTCTAACCAAGAAATGGAACCCGAAGGCAACAGCAATCATTGAAGGAAACGATCTCACCACCATGTCTCTGGAAACACTGATGGGCAAGCTCATGACCCATGAGCTTGATCTGCAAGAGTTTGAAGAAGCAACTCCAAAAAAAAATCTATTGCCTTCAAAGCTCAAACCAGAAAATCTACATGCAATAATTCTGATGAAGAATCATCAAGCGGTGATGAACAAGCCCTACTAGTGAAGAACTTCAGGAAATTCCTAAAGTTTGAGAAATCAAACAGATGGAAGAGAGATATCCAAGAAAGCAATGAAGATGAAACCATTTGCTTTGGATGCAAGAAGTCAGGGCACATGAAGAAGGACTGCCCAACTTTAAAGAAAAGCAGTCCATATGACAGATCAAGATCAAGCAGAAAAGCAACAACCAGTCGAAAGTATGCTAACACAAGCATCTGGCATAAAAGTGATGCCAGTGATACAGAGAAAGAAGACAGACCCTGCGGAAATGCCAATATCTGTCTTATGGCATTTGATAAGGTATCCTCAAACCCTCTATATGATGATTTTACTTTCGATGAATTAGAAAAGCCTTTAGCGAATTACTTGAAGAACATAGAACTGTGCTTGACAAGTATAAGCAATCTCAAAAAGAGATTAAGGCATACACAACCGAGATAGCTAGACTGTCCAATCTTATTAAAGATATTAAAGAGACGTCTACTACCAGTAACACGGAAGAGATAGCCAAACTCAAGGTAGACTATCATGAGGCAATCCTCAAGGTTGATAAGAAAGAAAGAGACTATGTTAAAATATAAGAGTTATATGACACAGAGAAGAAGAAGCACTTAGTCACAGAACAAAGACTCTCAGATATGACTGCTAGATATGAAGAGTCTGTTGCGATTTCTGAAAAGTTAGAAATCAAGTTAGGCAAACAGGCAATACCTGTGACACAGCCTAAGTTTAGTCCTAATGCTAACCATACACCTAAGAGGACTAAAAATCAGAAAGCACGGAAGAAACATGACTATCACCATGCTTTCACCTATAGGTTTTCCAAGAAACCAAACAAGCATGTCAACACAGTTTCAACCACCACTGGTTCTAAACTAACTTACATATATTGTGGTACACATAGACACATATCACAGTATTTCTTAGCAAGGAAACTTGTTGACAATCACACTTTATTCTGCAGACCTAAAACTAATCAATATGGACCCTTCAGTAAATGGGTACCAAAGGATTCATCTACTTATTTTGTAGGTGGACCTTCAACCCTCTCATGCTAAAAGCAAGTGGATCCTCGATTGCGGATGTTCGCGGCACATGACTGGTGATGCATCTTTGTTCGTCATGCTATCGATGAAGAAAGAAGGATACGTCTCCTTCGAAAATAATTTGAGAGGGGATATTATTGGTAATGGCACTGTCGGTATTTCTCCTTATCCAGTAATAAAAGATGTTTATCTAGTCACAGAATTGAAACATAACCTACTGAGCATAAGTCATTTGGCTGATAATGGTTATGGTATCAATTTTATAAAAGACAAATGTACCATATATGATATGTCATCTGGTGATCCCGTATATAAAGGGATTAGAGAAGACAACATTTATGTTTTCTTTTTGGGGAGTACTAATAATGCGGGAAGATGCCTAGTAGCTAATCTAGATGAAAGCTGGCTATGGCACATGAGACTAGGGCATGCAAATATGGACACTATCTCACGACTAAGCACTAAGAAGTTGGTAAAAGGACTCCCCGAGATTTCATTCAAGAGAGATATGGTATGTGCTGACTGTGAAAAGAACAAAGCACATAGTTCTACATTTAAATCCATCAACGTTGTAAGTACCTCTAGACCTTTGCAGTTGATTCATATAGATTTATTTGGTCCTAGTAGAGTCGCTAGTCTTGGCGGTAAGCTCTACGCTTTTGTTATTGTTGATGATTTCTCTCGTTTTACTTGGGTTTATTTTTTATCAAACAAAAGTGATGCTACTTTTGAATTTTAGATTTTTTGCAAAAAGGTACAAAACGAAAAAGGCTTCATGATTACTCATATCCGAAGTGATCATGGTGGCGAATTCGTAAATTCTGATTTCAAAAGTTTTATGATGATAGTGGGTATTACCATGAATTTTTCTGTCCTAGAACTCCCCAACAGAATGGTGTTGTGGAGCGGAAGAATCGTACTCTAAGCGAAATGGCTAGAGTCATGCTAGATCAGCATAATCTTCCTATGTATTTTTGGGCAGAAGCTGTTAGCACAGCCTGTCATGTTTTAAATAGGGTGTTAATTTGACCTATCTCGAAGAAAATACCATATAAACTTTGGTTTGAAAGGATTCCAAACATTTCTCATTTCGAAGTTTTTGGATGTCGCTGTTTTATCCTGAACACCAAGGATAACTTGGAAAAGTTCGACTCTAAAACAGATGAAGGAATATTTCTCGGATATGCAGCTAAGAGTAAGGGATATAGAATTTTCAATAAAAGATCTATGACTGTTGAAGAATTAATTAACGTTACTTTTGATGAGCTCAATAGTCACAGATCTAACGACAGTGCTGATGAAGATGTACGAGCAAAAATTGAGAAGAGTCCTGTAGAAGATCTGACTCAAAAATTTGATTCATTAAAGTTCTTACCAGATCATCCAGAGACACTCATCATAGGTGATGTATCAAAAGGTGTAAGTACACGCTCCTCTCTTAGGGATTCTAAAATAGCAGCAAATGTAGCTTTTATTTCTCAAATAGAACCTAAGAATATAGAAGATGCCTTTTCTGATGAGTTTTGGATTAATGACATGCAAGAGGAACTAAATCAATTTGAGAGAAACCAAGTTTGGGAACTCGTTCCTAAACCTATTGGTTAATCAATAATTGGTACCAAATGGGTGTTCCGAAATAAACTTAGTGAAGATGGACAAGTTCTACGCAACAAAGCACGTCTAGTGACACAAGGTTATAATCAAGAATAAGGTATTAATTATGACGAGACATATGCTCATGTTGCTAGACTAGAAGCCATCTGCATGTTTTGTGCATTTGCATGTTTTAATGATTTTAAATTATTTCAAATGGACGTAAAAAGTGCATTTTTGAATGGATTTTTAAAAGAAGAAGTTTTTGTGAAACAACCCCCTGGTTTTGAAGATTTTCAAAAACCTGATCACGTCTTCAAGCTTAAGAAAGCACTTTATGGTCTCAAACAGGCACCTCGTGCTTGGTATGAACGCCTAAGTACCTTCTTACTTGATAATGGTTTTTCAAAAGGAAGAGTTGATACAACTTTGTTTATCAAATCTTTAAATGATGACATTCTTCTTGTACAAATATATATAGATGACATTATATTCGGTTCTACTAATGAAAAACTTTGTCAAAGTTTTGTTAAGTGTATGCAGAGTGAATTTGAGATGAGTATGATGGGAGAGCTAAACTTTTTCCTAGGACTTCAGATCAAATAACACTCAAAGGGAACATTCAACAACCAAGCCAAGTATACGAAGGACATACTGAAAAAGTACAACTTCGATAATGTGAAGCCAATCGGAACTCCAATAGCTACATCCACAAAGCTTGATTCTGATGAAAGTGGCAAACATGTCGACCAGCGTAAGTATCGAGGTATGATTGGTAGCTTATTATATTTAACTGCTAGTCGTCCTGATATTATGTTCAGTATTTGCATCTGTGCACGATACCAGGCAAATCCTAAGGAATCACACCTAAGTGCCGTTAAGCGTATCTTCCGATACCTTAAGGGTGTGTTTGGTAGGAGGAAAAAGTGGGGGGAAGGAAAATAGAGGAGGAAAAAGTGAAGGAAAAGATTTATTTTCTCTTGTTTGGTATGGAAGGAAAATATGAAGGAAGGAAAAATGGAGGGATTACTTTTCCCTCCTAACCTAAGAAATCCAATCCCCCAAAAGTGGAAGGAAAAGTGGAAGAAAAAGTGGAGGTTTGTATTAATTAACAATTATACCCCCATATGAATATATTATTTAAAAATTATTTATGAAGTCAAATGGTAAATAAGTATTTTTAGTTGAGGGTAGAATTGGTAAACCCTATATTTTTTACTTTCTTTCCTTCCACTTTTTCTTTAATACCAAACAAAGAAAAATGCATCTTTTATCTTTTCCATCCTTGCTACCAAACACAAAGGAAGGAAATGATCTTTCCTTTTCATATGGAAGAAAAATGTATCCTTATCTTTTTCCTTCCTTCCACTTTTCCATCCTTCCTACCAAACACAGCCTAAAGGAACTTCTACAGTCGGCTTGTGGTATTCTAAAACCAAATCCTTTGACCTGATAGGTTACTCGGATGCAGATTTTGCAGGATGCAAAGTAGAACGTAAAAGTACCAGCGGTACGTGTCATTTCCTAGGAAAGGCCTTAGTCTCTTGGTTTAGCAAGAAGCAAAATTTCGTAGCATTATCAACTACTGAGGCTGAGTATATCGCCGCAGGACGTTGATGTGCTCAAATTTTATGGATAAAGCAAATCCTAGAAGACTACAATCTGCACTACACTAAGATTCCTATTTATTGTGATAACACTAGCACTATTAATCTGACTAAGAACCATGTATGTCACTCACGCACAAAATATATTGAGATACGTCATCACTTTTTATGTGACCATCAACAACACGGGGATATCTGCTTAGAGTTTATTGACACGGATCATCAACTAGCAGACATTTTCACAAAACCACTGATGGAAGACCGTTTTAACATAATGAGACGAGAGCTCGGTATACTTGAATTTTCAGATTCATAGTGTAGTATGGTAATTAAATTTAATTTTATGACTCGAAACTTCGTAATTTATTTAACAGAAAAATTTTTGGTACAAGCCTACAAAGGGTCTGTCTGTCACCACGACTACGGTCGAAGCGAAGCGGCATTTAAGAGTTCCCCGGTGAACCTTCGTTAGCTGGAACAGTACCCCCACAACTAACCCAAAAATAATAAATGTTATTAAATATAGAAGTCAAAAGTCATAAAATTATAGTTTAAAACACCAAAACTGTATTTATTACCTCAGAAATACAAGTAGTCGAACTCTGACCGAGTTCGGGCCGAGTTCGGTCGGCGCTATTCAGCTTCCAGAACCGAACAGCCGGCCCTAGCCCTTTATAAACCCCTCATCTCTTCATCTTTTTCACACAACTATTTCATGAAAAATCATCTACTCCTCCCAAAAACTCTATCCTACTCTTTTCTTTCAAGTTTTCAAGGAATTCCAGTGGGCTAATCAACTTCATTTTCTTCCTCCTTTTTAAGGCACTTAAATTTTCTTTTATTTTCATCTATGGCTCCCAAACGTCAGAGAAGACAGGGTGATCCCTCACAAGCAGGGTCCTCCTCTTCTGATTATGCTCCCACTAGTCTTTTTAGTCCAGCTAGACCTATAGGGTCAGATGATTTTGATTTCGGTTTATTTCCTGATAAGGAATTCTCTGACCTTTGGTTTGATTCTTTCTCTGGTCGTAAATTATGTGCTGGAGCTTATGTTAACTTTACTATTTTTTCTGAGTATGCTCCCACATTTGACCATCTCGGCTATCGTAATTTCTTTGAAGTAGCCGAGAACATTTACGACAATGATGTCCGTATGTTTTACTGCAACTTGCAGGTAAAACCAAACGGAAACTTCTATTCTTGCGTTGCTGGGCAAGAATTGGAGTTCAGCGCCACTGACATCAGCGAATATTTCTATGTTCCTGATGTGGGTGAAGCTCTTGTGGATATCCATCATATCCAATTCCCAGAAGATGTCACTCTCAACTCTTTCAAAGAACTACTTTGCCATCCACGACCTGTTCCTAGAAGAGTATTTTCAAGAGATCTTAACCAAAACTTCTATGAACTCCATCGTTTTATTTTTTCTGCTCTCCTTCCAAAGAAAGGATCATCTGATGAGATCACTTTCTTAGAGCTGTCTGCTATGTATCATATCCATTTTGGCATTCCTTTTTCTATCCCCAAGACTATGATGGCCTGGATGCTGAACTACAGAAATACAGGACGCAACCTGGTCTATCCTATGCACTTGGCCTCCATCTTTCGCAGGTTCGACATTGATCTTCAAACCTGTGCCTACTCCTCCACAGCCGTAGAGCTCAGCAGATCTTGTCGATACCCTACTCCATCTCTTCCTCTTGGAGCTCAGCCTGCTCCAGATGCTGATGCTGAGGCTCCTCCTCCTGATGCTGCTCCAGCTCATGCTCCAGCCCCTGCTCCGGGTTTCGACCCAGAATTTTATCAGTGGTTCGATGACTTTGTTGCTCTCTCTGCTTAACGTCATTAGAGCTACCTCGACTCGGAGTTCCGCCACATCTATCAGGCTCAGGTGTTACGGAATGGCATTGCTGATCTCTACTGGAGTCTCTCACAGGACCCATCACATCCAGTGACTATCCTTCCTCACCCAGGCTTCCCAGGACCCAGGTTCGGAGATGAGGCGATTTTCCCTTACTTTGATCCTACTGCTGCTTACTTTCCTTCGGATGCTCCTGGCGGTGACGATCCCACTATGTGATGCAGACTTTGCTGGTGGATAGTGGATAGGATGTTAGCTGATGATCTTTGCTATGATGTAGTTTGCATTTTGTTATGTCTAAACTTTTTAGTTTGACATGTTTAGCACTTTATGATTGTATCTTTTTCGTTTTCATTGAGATATTATTATGCATGATATTCTAGTTTATTTCAGTACTAGTTATCTTTTTATGCACTTTGTGTTATTTGGTTATCTCTTTGGCCTTACTTTGTCTGTTTGTTGAAAATTGTTGGCTTCACACATTACGGGGGAGCCAAGGCCATTTTTATATTGACAAAGGGGGAGACAGAGTACATACCAAAAATTAAATCAGAGAAAGCGTACAATCCAAAACACAACTATTTTTTTAGGTACATTTCATTTGTTCTATTTTTTTGATATATTTTGGTATAGACTCAAGTTTGTCAATTATAAAAATGGGGGAGATTGTTGGCCCATTCCATGGTTACACCCGATTTTAATAATCGACATGAACTTAAGTCAATACATAAAATATACGAACTGCTCCTAATCATTTCAGGACGTCTGAAATCAATATCAATAAGCGTCGTACTGCATCATTAAGCATATAAATCATCAATCTGAAGATTACTTTCATTGGGATCCAGTCCGAGTCATTTTAAAATTTATTATGTATTTTATCTTTATTGAGTCTAGGATTTAAATTGTAAGATCGACTAGGTAATACTGGCTTCGGTTAATCCTAGTCCACATTTCTAAAAAAAACCTACCTATTCCTATTTTATTTTTACTAAAAGTTCAAAATCAATTTTGCAACAAAATTTGACAAATATTTCAAAATTCTCCTAGGCAGAACTCAAACCAAGTTCGACCCGAGTTCGGCCCGAACTCTGCCCGAGTTTGGTCTGTTTGAATTCAAATATCCGTTGCCTCCAAATCTGCATGCAACGTACATATGCGAAATCTTTGCATCAGAACTCTGCCTGAGTTCGGTCTCAGAAAACACCTATAAATAGGAGAGAGTTTTTCATTTCAAATCACTCATTCATTCTTCATCTTCTCTTCTCTATTCAATAAGTGTTTTCACTCGATCAAAAGCTTTCAAATCACACCTATACTCCTCTTAGCCAAAAGCCAATAATATCTACTTCGATCTAGAGTCTTTTGGTGGTCAAGAGTTGTAAATAGGTTGTTCAAAGTACAGCAATTATCTTTGTTGTGGAGCCAATTGAGCGCTCGTCACCAAGCACGGTGTTGTGAAGTTGGTCGTGCACTTGTCACCAAGCACGGTATTGTAAGAGACTGCAAGCTCTCAATTAGCTTGTGCCTTAGTGGATTAACATCGAGCAAGAGTACTCGAGACTGGATTAGTTCTCTCAGAGGGATACCAGTATACATCGCTGTGTCACTGAGTTTGATCTCTCTCTTGCTTTATATTTACTGTCTCTTATTTACTGACATTGTTTAAAACTTAAATTGGTGATTATTTTTCGCTGCACTCGCACTCACTCTATTCACCCCCCTCCCTCTAGAGGTGCTCAACGATCCTACAAATTAGACTAGAAAATTATTTTATATTCTAAAATATGGACAGTGGAGTTACAAATCTTCCCCCCTTGAAAAATTTCATCCCCGAAATTTCAAGGTAAAATAATTCAATTCAAAACTTAAAATAATTTTTCACCAATATAAAATTTTATTGAAAAACCATTGAAACACAGAAATACAATCAGGCAAGTAATCTGGGGTAGCGCTCTCACATCTCGTCCTCGTGCTCTCATGTGGACTCTCCCAGAGAGTGATGTCTCCACATAATGCGGATAAGTGAAATAGTCTGATTCTGCAGGCGCTTTTCCCTCCGATCAAGGATCTCTACTGGCTGCTTCTCATAGGTCAAGCTCGGACCCACCTCTAGCTCTGAATAGTCCACCACATTGCTTGGATCTGGAATGTAGCGTCGAAGCTGGGATACGTGGAAAATGTCGTGCACTCCCTCCAAGCTAGCTGGTAGTGCCAATCGATATGCCACATCGCCAATCCGTACAGTCACGTCGAAAGGCCCGATGAATCTTGGACTAAGCTTCCCGCCTCTGCCGAAACGAATGACGCCTCGGGTTGGCGAGATCTTCAGGAACACCTTATCTCCAACTGCGAACCCCAGTGGTCATCTGTTGCTGTCTGTCCAGTGCTTCTGCCGATCTTGTGCAACTCTGAGACGCTTCCTGATCAGTCTGATCTTCTCAGCTGAGTCTACCACCATCTCTGGCCCAAGCAAAGCCCTCTCGCCAACGTCATCCCAAGATAAAGGTGTACGACATCTCCGTCCATACAATACGTCGAACGGGGTCATCTCGATGCTAGCCTGATAACTGTTGTTATAGGCAAACTCCACTAGATGCAAGTGATCCTCCCATGAACCGTAGAAATCAAGTGCGCACACTCGTAACATGTCCTCCAATGTCTGGATGGTCCTCTCGGACTGCCCGTCCGTCTGTGGATGATAGGCGTTGCTGAACTTCAACTGTAAACCCAAGCTCAGCTGTAGACTCCTCCAGAAATATGATATGAAGCGGCTATCCCTGTCTGAAATGATGCTTACCAGCACCCCGCAAATCCTCATGATCTGACGCATGTAGAGGTCTGCAAGCTTCTCGATCGACAGCCCAACCTTGAACGAAATGAAGTGAGCAGACTTCATCAGTCTGTCTACGATAACCCAAATAGCATCCTTGCCACTGGGCGTACGCGGTAAACCAGAGACGAAGTCCATGGTGATGTGCTCCCACTTTCATTCTGGAATTGGTAAAGGCTGGAGTAATCCTGCTGGTCTCTGGCACTCTGCATTAACTTGCTGGCACACAAGGCATCTGGAAACAAATCTAACAACCTCTCTCTTCATCCCATACCACCAAACATACTCTCATAGATCCTTGTACATCTTGGTAGATCCAAGATGAATAGAATACTATGACTGGTGGGCCTCCTGCATCACCTCCTCCCGTAAATTCTTGGGCACACAAAACTGGTTCCCGTGCCTCAGGGATCCATCCACTGCAATGGTGAAGTCGTCGAGCAATCCTACATCTATCTGGCCTCTGAGACATCGGAGTCCCTCATCAAGAAACTGGGCCTCCTTGATCTTCTCTAACAGTCCTAACTGAATCTGCATGTGCATCAGCTGTCCTCCAACTCCTGGAAGAACAATCTTGATCCCCAGACTCTCGAGATCCTCTAGAATATGCTGGTCCATAGTGAGAAACATAGCAACATGATATCGACTGAGAGCATCTGCCACCACATTCGCCTTCCCAGGGTGGTACTGCAGATTGATGTCGAAATCCTTCATGAGTTCCAGCCATCTGCGCTGTCTCATATTCAGCTCCTTCTGAGTAAAGACATACTTCAGGCTTTTATGGTCCGTGAAGATGTCCACTCTCTCTCAATACAAGTAGTGCTTCCACAGTTTTAAGGCAAAAATGACTGCTGCAAGCTCCAAGTCATGTGTAGGGTAATACTTCTCATGAGGCCTCAACTGTCTAGAAGCATAAGCAATGACCCTCTTGTTCTGCTCAAGCACACATCCCAAGCCCTTTCCTGAAGCATCGTTGTAGATGAAGAATCCTTCCGATCCAGATGGTAAAGCTAGAACTGGTGTTGTCCTGAGTCTTCTCTTCAATTCTTTAAATGCTGACTGGCAGGCGTCGCTCCAGATGAACTCCTCGTCCTTCTGCATAAGCTTTATCATCGGCTCTGCTATCCTGGCAAAATCCTTTACGAACTTCCTGTAGTATCCTGCTAGCCCCAGGAAACTACGAATCTCTGCTACTGACTTGGGAGGTACCCATGCTTCAACTGCTTTAATCTTCTCAGGATCCACAGAAATCCCCTCTCCAGTCACCACATGCCCCAAGAAACTCCACTATGTCCAGGAAGAACTCACACTTCGAGAGCTTCCCGTACATCTTCTCCTTTCACAAAATCTCTAGAACAATCCACAGGTGTTGCACATGCTCCTCCTCGATCTTCGAATAGATCAGAATGTCATCAAAGAAGACTACAACAAACTTGTCCAAATACTTGTGAAAAACTTTATTCATCAAGATCATAAACACTGCTGGGGCATTGGTGAGTCCGAACGGCATCACCAAGAACTCATACTGGCCGTAACGGGTGTTGAAAGCTGTCTTCAGAATATCCTGCTCCCGAACCTTCATCTGATGATACCCCGACCGAAGGTCAATCTTGGAAAAGACCTTCGCCCCATTGAGCTGGTCAAACAGCTCATCAATCCGCGGTAAAGGGTATTTATTCTTGATGGTGATGTTATTGAGTGCACGGTAATCGATACACATCCTCACAGTCCTATCCTTCTTGGGCACAAAGAGTATCAGTGCTCCCCAGGGTGAAGCACTGGACCGAATAAAACCCTTGCCCTCCAACTCATCAATCTGGGCCTTCAACTCTGCCACTTCCTTCGGGTAGATCTTGTAGAAATGTTGGAACTTCGGTGCTGATCCGGGAACTAAGTCGATGCTGAACTCCACATCTTGATCTTGCGGCAATCCTGGCAACTCCTCGGAGAAGACGTCAAGATACTCTGCAATCAGTGGGTGCGGCAACTCCTGGTCTTCTGTAACTGCTCCGAAGTAGACTCCCCTGGCCTCTCTGTAATCTGTCTGCTGATCTCGAACGGTAGAACTCCAGGCGGGCTGAAAATTACCTTCCCTCTATAGCAGTCTATTATAGCAAACTGCTCGCTCATTCAGTCGATGCCGAGGACTATATCAAATTCGGGCAATGGCATCACTAGAAGTCGAGCCCTAAGCTGCCTCCCAGCTATAGTGATAGGGCAATCTACCATCTCACTAACTGGCACTACCCCTCCTCATGTTATAATCCGATAGTTCCTCCTAGTGGGCTTGGGTGTGAAGCCATGTTTATGCAGAAACTCATATGATACAAAGCTATGGATGGCTCCAGAATCAAACAATGCAATGGCAAAAAATGAATGTAAAAGGATAGAACCTGTGATCACATCTAGAACTGCCTCATCCTCCTCAACTGCGGCCATGACGTACGTACATTCCTGCTATGGTGGTCTCCTCTGCTGCTGGTACTGTGCAAAATACTACTACTGAGTAGGTAAAGCCTGAACCCTCTGTGGTGCAGCTGGTAGAGCTGTGGGTGGTGCAGGTGGTAGTCCTCCAGCTCTACGGGGTCCTCCTCTCAGTCAAGCTGCAGCCTGTAGACAATCCTTCATCTGGTGTGCATCTGATCCGCAGAATAAGCAGAGCCCGAGCCTCTTGCGGCACTCGTCGAAGCGGTGTCCCGGCCGGTAACAGAATGTACAAGTAACTGCCTGCTGCTGTCTCTGGGACTGATGTGCAGGAGCTCTGGCTGGACGGTGGTGCTGCTGTGCCGGCTGATGTGGCCTCGCCTAAATCTGAGTCTAGACCCTCTTCGCTGGTGCCTGGAAACTGCTGCTGCCAATATCCAGGTCCCTCTTCGGCTTCGGCTCTGCCTCCTTCTCTACAGCCTGAGCAATCTTGAGGATGCTCGCATATGTCGTCGTTGACTAATCGCCACCGCGTGCCGCAGCTCCCTGGTAAGGCCCTTCTTGAATCTTCAGGCTCTGTCCTCCGGTGCTCTGACTAGGTTCTCCACGAACCTGTTGAGTCTAGTAAACTCTAAAGTGTACTCCGCAACCGTCATAGTCCCCTGCTGCAGCATCTCGAACTGCATCCGAAGCTCATTCCGCTCCACATCGGGGAAAAACTTCTCCTTGAACAGAGTTTTGAAATCTGCCCAAGAAACCTGGAGCTTAGCTAACTGGGGCTCCTTCCGATACCATGCCCTGGCCAAATCAAAGAGTCGCATGCTCGCCACCTCCACCTTCAGGTCATCCGGGATCCGTGCCATCTTCAATGTCCTCTCCGTATTCTCCAGCCACTCATCCGCATAAACAATCCCCTCGTTGCCCCAAAAATCTATCGGGCAGAGGTTCTGGTAGTCCATGGTCGTCCCTGGTCTCGAAGCTGCAGGTGCTACTGGAGCTGGTGTTGCCGGCTCTCTAGTCCTGAGCGCATCTACAACTGTCGCCCGAACTGCGCTGCCTGGTGGTTCTAGATCTACATGAACTGCTGGAACATGGCTATCACCTGAGCGCCGTCAAAATTCATCGTCGGGGGCAACGGAGGACAAATAGGAGGCGGTGGCAGAAGCTGATCTAACGGAACGTCTAGTGCAGACTGATTCGAGCTTCCTGCAACTCCTGACAGATCAGCGGTCTTCCTCGTAGCGACCATCCTGCAACAAAAGAAAACTTCGTGATTGATAAAAACCTAACCTAAGAGTAAATGTAAATGTTTATATAATATCCATATATACCCGATGTACCCTATTTCCTATGTTGTGATTCAAGTTCCCTAGTTTAAATCAAGTCCCCCAATAGTACACTAATACCTAGGTACTATTATGATAGACATGCATGGGCCACCACTAAAAACAAGTCACGACCCGCTCCCGAATAATCGGACACGAGTCGAATACGTCCAGCCTTCGTCGTTAGACACGACGAAGTAAGCTGTACCAATCTAGGAAAATCTAACCAGATAATCATGACAAGTACAATTCACAGCATCTATAAACGTATCCCAGAATCAAAGTACATGTCTCAGAATTATTACATTCCAGCAAATGAAAGTAAAGTCTACTAGTCAGAAAATACAAAGAAATATAAACTGCTAAGGTAATATGCTAGGCTTCCGCAGCCTCTAAGTCAAGAGCAACTCTAGCTGGCTCTACTGCATCTACCGGCTCTCGGCCATAATAGGTATCACACAGAGCCTCCAACTCACCTGCAATATATCCTAATCAGGAGCGGAGCAAAGTACTGTTCTAGGTAATGAACAAGAACATGATATGGAAATGAGTACAGGGGTACATGAAAATGAAATACATGAAATGAACAGAAAAGATACAGGAATGTAAGTACAGGAAATAAGTACAGGAAAATATAAAGTACAAGAATGAAACTATAATCCTGAAAGTACAAGACATGATAAGTACACCATGTTTGAAATACATCTAGCCTATGTGATCGGCTAGGGTGAGTACAGGAGCATGTACAGGAGTACATGAATATGGTACGGATTAGGGCCCGTTTGCACGATGTGAGGCCTAAGCTATCTACAAGAATATAGTAACCGGGGTTTGGTCACATAGCTAGTGTATTCCCCACCCGACACAAGTAAGTACAAGAACAGGAAATACAGGAGTACAGGATATCGTGTCATGACATGTCACAAGAAGAGTACAAGATATGTAAATGCACAAGACCGTAGAAAAGTACTTGCCTTGCTCCGGAAAATCAAATGTACTAGATGGAGCTAGATGTCCTCATGTATTTAAATGATTTGATACAAGTTGATTAATATCTGAATTAATTATAATTTATTTTATCTATTTAACAAAATATACTACTACCTAAATCAGAATCAATGTACTAGCCAAAGATTTAACTAAATAAGAGTTACTACAAGTGCTATCATCCCTTACCCTGGTACAGAATAGTATTAAAATGCTACACAAATCATGAAGATGTTTACTGAACTAGACTTCTCTTATTATAATCACACAATTCACATGGCTCTAAAAGACCCCATTTCTCAGGATTACCCTTGATATCTATACCAAGGTTGCTTGTTGAAGGAATTTGACAAATGGGGCTCTATACTTAAAGAATCTGATGTCTCAAGAATAACCAAAATATTACACAAGGTACAACTCATGGATAGTAGGTATTCATTAGCCCAAGGTATCAATCACCAACTACTGTCATTCAATAGGATCTGATCCTCTATTTAGTCTAGGACTTGTTCTCGAAACCAAGCTTAGCTAAATTAATACTCAGGTTATTCAAATGCACTAATTGCAACATAAAATTTGAACTGGGTTGCATCTAAATGGCTAACATGGTTGTATTCATAACAGCAGATAATCCTAATCTACCATCCCAATTCCCTTATCAATCTAAACCAAACCCGATGTTAACCATTTGCAATCGCTTATACACATACACAACCTTCAGTAGTTAAATCAACTATGAATATATATAATCTCAAGCTTGTCAGTACAACTCAATAAACCATTACTGACTCACTTATTCAAATCATAGTTAATCCCAAATGATTTAATGCGTTCCGGTTTGCTAGCAGAGAACATTTATCCAAAAATAACCATCAGTCATGTTATTACTACACCAAACAGTTACTGTTACCAAGGCTGTTTGTTGAAATGAAACAAAGTAGCTAATGGCACGGCGTTCCCATGTCTGGACTCTAAGTTGAAGCAGTGGGACACAGACACAGCAACTGACACGGCCTGAAAATCACAAACCTACGAACATTCGGATACAAGAATACTGGCAGGTTATGTTAGCGAACCGATCAGACATGAACTGCAGCAAACGGACCCAATCTAACTTAATACAAAAATTCTAGCTGAAATTACAGAAGTCAAGGGAACAAGAATTACCTGAGATGAGTCCTTAGTCAAAAGAATTCTCCACAGACTCGGACACAACTTCCTCGTGTCCAATTTACTGCTACTATTCTGTTTGAGACATTGTACCAAACAGGTTGCGATTAGAATCGAAACATTAATATCCTGGTTTCTCTCTATTCTTCGAACAACGAAAATTTGCAGAGATCATTCCCAGGTTCCCATTGATTTTCCAAATCGAAAATTAAACCAAAAACTCAACAAATGATTCATAAGAATTTATACCACAACACTACTCAAACAGAATTAAACTCAGAAGAAAAAAAATGGAGATCAACCACTCACCTATAGGAATTTACAGATCGATCAATTACGAGATTGATTGATCCCGTTGTTCGACTAATCTGAACAGAGTTAGGATAGCTCCTATGAAGAACCCGCTAATCTACTACCTATACTTAAGATTTGAGTTTACCAGGAAGATTCAATCACTTATAGAAGCTCAGAAAACAATTTCTAGATCTGGAATTTGAAATTACTAAAATATACTCACCGATCCGATCTTGTAAGAAAAAGATGATCGATCGAGTCCAAGGAACAGAGTTGATACGAATTCTTGCCTACGGACAAGAATCGAATTAAGAATAGATCAAAGAATTCAATTCCTACAGATGTATCCACAACAATGGAGTCGACGTACCTACTGGATCTCGGTGAAGATCAAACTCCACGTTGCCTCGAAGAGATATCCGCCGCAGTTGTCATCCTCGTCGTCGTTGCCATCATCGTCGTCGCCATGGCTGTTCTCCACCGATCTTGACTTAGCGTTTGAAATCGATGGGAGAAAAGGAATTGGGAGAAGCTCAGAATTAAAGAGTCGAATGAGAAATTCAGAGAAGAAGGTGGTTTTAAATAGGCGGTTGAAGCTACTGGCGGGAGAATGGGAAAGCTACAGTAATAGTTTGTTAGAGTAAGAAAGAAATTTGAAAATTTAGATTCTCTAAGTTCAAAAATTAGTAAATACTCATCCTGTCACCCTGGATTGGGCCGGATTGGGCTGGTTGAGTTTGACCAACCAGCTCAATTAATTTGAAAAGTAATATATATATTAAATGAGGAATATCCTCTGATTATAAATATACAATTAAAGGAAATTAAACTAGAAAATTATTATTATATTCTAAAATGTGGACAGTGGAGTTGCAGCCGCTGCACGGTTGAGGGTACACAGAGAGTCGATGGTGGGTTTAACAGGTCCACCCGTGGCGAACGCGACGGAGGCCAGGGTTCAGGTGAGTCTCCTTGTTGTTTTGGTTTTTAGTGATGGTGGTGGTGGTGTGCTATTTTGGGGGTTAGCTGGTGTTGGGTTTTCCGGTAGGGTTGGCGGTGGTGTCCGACGAGGTTGGCAGGACGGGTGGAGGTGGTGTGCTATTTTTGGTATATTTGATGGTGGTGACGATAATGGTTTTTGCGTGGTAGTGGTCGGTGGATGTGTGGAGGTGTTGGTGATGGAGAGAGTACAGTGGTGGTGGCTTGGGTGTGATGTCGTGGTTGAGTCGGGCGGTCTGGTACGAATTAATATGGGTAGCGGCGATGGTAGTTGGTCGTGGTGGTGTTGTCCAGGAGGCGGGGTTGTGGTGAGGCAGTTATTGGTGTTGGGGTTCGGGTCTGTGGCGGCAGTGGGGTGGTATCGGTGGGAGTGGCGGCGTGGAGGTTGAAGGTGGCGCTAGTGATGGCGGTGGTTCGGGAGAGGTGAGGCGGTGGTTTGGTGAAGGTGATGTTGATGAAGATGGTGGTGGTCTCCAAGGGTGAGGTTGGAGGTTGTGTTCGGTAGGGGAGAAGGCAGGTGGTGGCTGTGGTAATGATGTGGGGTTGGCCGGGATAAGGAGGAGATGGTCGTACGGAGTGGGATGATGGCTGGGTTCAGTCGTCGGGAAGGAAGGCAGATGATGGCGGAGATTGGGTGCAGGAGGTGGTAGTGTCCGGGATTGTCGGACACGTCAAAAATGTATTTGTAATAGAAGAATAGAGTGGAAGGGAAAGGCGACACGGACACGATGCACGATACTTTGATGGAGGAATTTAGTTTGTGAATTTATGGAAAAAGTGAACCAGGAACCTCTCCTTATATAGGATGTGGTGCTCCTAGATGGATAAGGATTAGTAGTATTTTAAATCCCCGATGGATAATTACATCTTTTAGTTCGAATCGATTTAAACTTTATTCACTCCGATCCGAATCAAATTTAGATAAAACCTCCATTTAATTTAAAGTCTAAAAATAAAATATTTTCTAATTTAAATTATCATATTTAATCAAATATTAACTCAAGCAAAATTTCAAGTATTATTTTCAAAATAATGATAATAATTAATTTCGAAAACCTAATAATTATTTCAATACTTGAAAAAAAATTATACCATGAACAAAATAATTTTGAAAAATAAATTTATACGTAAATTATATTTTATGTATTCACATGAGAAAAGAATATTTATATGAAATGTAGTTTTCTAAATCACTAATAAAATAAACTAGCCTTCTTATAATAATAAAATAAGGTTTTTGAAATATCGACGTGACGTCCTTTTTATAATTTTAAGCAATTAAAAAATATTTATCGCATGTTAAAAAAAACATACTTCTCCTATATAAATAAAATCTATAAAACATTTTCAAAAAAAATATGTACCTCGCACATATTCGCACTCGACGAGAAAATACGAAAAACGCAAATTCACACGCGACATATAAGTACGAAAACAACAATAAAAATCAATACCAATAAAAAAATTATAGCAAAATTTAGGGGATTTACATCCTACCCAACTTATAAGAATTTCATCCTCGAAATTAAGAATAATTAGGGGGGGAATGAGAAGGTGCAAGGGTATATTGATAAGGAAACACGATCAACCATTGGATGAGTCAAGGAAACGACGTTTCACACATACATGCATTAGAAAATCGTGATTTAGATATCTTGAAAAAATAGACTCACGGTTATGGGGGTCTACGAAGAATAATTAAATAAAAGATTTGGGTTTTGAGTAAATCAAGATATCATGAAATAAGTAGATTAAGAGAAACTAACTTGGAGAGTTTGGTGATACGGTTCCTCGGAGAAGATTACATGGTAGACATCTAGGTTGAGGGCACGAATAAGGGGACGATGGGAATCATTCAAGTGATTAGGAGGTCACGATAGTTGGTTTAGGGTCGAGGAAATGACGAGTAGTTTAAGATGAGGATATAGTCACATTGAGTGGTAATGATCATAAGTAATAGGACAGCTAGAGGGACATTTAAGTACAAGTGCTTTCGTCCTTCTAAAATAGGTGAAGGGCGAAAGTAATATATAGTTCGAAGAAGATAATATTGAATACGATTACGTGATTCAAAGACGACTGAATAATTTTAAAAGAGAATTGCCAAGGCAGTCGCGGATGAGATTCTAGGGGGCAAGTTTAACTATGTCTCTATCCACGTAGAACGATATATGAAAAGCGAACCAAAGTACACTCGATTGATCAGACCATCATGCACTTGTTCTGATTAGATAATATGTCAGTGAGCGCGCACTCAATAGCATATATCTTGAACAAGCTCGATAAATGGATAAGCTTGCAAAAACTAGACTATAGTAACAACATTAATCAAGATGGTAAAAAACATAAGCACGTGAGATTAAGATTGAAAGAAAGTAGAATTAGTTCAAACTCCATAAGAATCTAAGTAATGTCCTGTGTTGGTGCCTATACAGTCGTCCCACGGTTTTCTTATCCAAGGACTTAGTCGAGAAGATGAGTTAGTGACCTTCCATTATACTACCTTAATGAGTTATAATAACAAAGGGAATACTAGGTAGCGGGCACTCTACCCAACTTACAAGAGTTAAGCTAGTGGTGTGATGGGACAATGAGGCCTACAAGTCATTCTTTTAATCCCTATCAAGCACGAAGGAAAGATAAGATTTACGATAGAAGGATCAAGCAAGATGCAATCAATGAGTCAAGTGAGAGTTCAAAGATGGAATCGAGATGGGAGGTCAAGGATGTGGATGAGATCCTAGACTCTAATCATATATGCAGGCTTACTTAGTACGGTAAAATAACCAAACAATTTATCTCGACCTGCATGGGCCACCATAAAAACATGTAATACCCCAGTCCCAAATACTTAGGACTAATAACGTAGACATGTCAGCTATATGCATACGAAGCATACTCCAATATATGGAACCCTCGTATGTATACATAAGCTATAAAATACAGTAGAAACCATAACAACTAATCTCATCCATAGAATAATGAAATAAAAGATATCATATAATCAACTATGAAATGTCTTTGTACAATATGTTGGGCGGAGACAAATCTACGCTACCAACTATTTAAAAGAGAGGAATACATGAACAATGGAAGAGTTTGATAACGAAGCGAAGGACGATCCAAGAGCAATCATCTTCGAAGGGATATTGAAGATCACGGCCTTGGCTAGAACACCTGCGAAAAGACAATAGAACACACCTGGAAAGATCACCAGGTCCTCAGAGGGACATAACAAGATACATAATATCATGCCATATAAGCTGAATATAAACTGCTCAGTAATAAGTCAAATCGGATTATAACATGGTCCAATACTCCACCCTTGAACTAGCGTACCATCCCCCCAAACAAACAAGGACAGGAGATGGCACACTAACCCACGATGAAGTATCTTTCCAAGCTATGAATCCGATATGGTATCCGGACCCCAACAAGGTTCAGTACCTTCTCATCGGAGTAGTGAGGCACACCTATAACCAAACAAGGACAAGATGTGACAAACTAGTCCGCGATAAATTACTGTTCCAAGCCGCGATCAGATATAAGTACTGAAACCAAAAGTACCCACACCTAACGGATAAGGAAGCCTAACCGTTCTATGTGAATGCAGTTTTAAGAACAAACCTCCATGTATGGGCTCTCTGGCTAAAAATAGGATCGATATAGTCCTACTTAGGGTACCAGGGGCCTCAAGCATAACCGTTCCTCGAACGTGCAAGCAATGAAATAAATGGGTCGTCAACCCGTATCTCCGGCGGAGCGTACAGTCACAAGGGAAATGTGCATGGTAGCCCATACGCTAAGGATATGTCCTTCTCACCCAATGCCTATATGTTGCCTTAACAACACATAACCTCTATAATCGCTAAGTCAAACTATCATGCAATACTACTAGCGGTTTGCCCTATCGCACGGCTTATACGTACTGGTCGCCAGCCAGTCACGCATGTCCGAGTTCTATATGCGACACACGACTTCATGGCACAAACGTATCAAGGCCAATGTATGCAACCCAACCAAGGGTGGTCCCTTAAATCTAAGGTTAATATGCATAAAAATAATAAGTACGGGAAATAGAACTATACAGTAAAATCTATCTAATTATAACAATGTAGCACAGTTTATTTTGTAGAAAAACACAATCAAAATACAGCGCTTTAGCGACGGATGTATTCCATTGCTAATAGCGACGGACTTCCGACGAAACAGCGATGGTCTTCCGTCGAATTGCAGCCAATTATTTTTTTAGTTTTAAGGGTAAACATCGGTCGGAAATCCGTCGCTATATCGTCGGACATATAGCGACGGACAAATAACCCATCGCTATGTCGTCGCCAGTTGTCAATATTTTGTGGGAAAATATTAGAAAACAATGGCGCAAAATTTGGCGACCACATAGCGACGGATTATCCGTCGACAAACTAACATACTGTGCCTCAGTATAGTGACGGCCTGGCGACAGATGTATCCGTCGCTAAATACTGTGCCCTAACATAAAACGAACCGACGTAGGGGAAATTTTTCACTCCCTCCAAAATATTCTCTCAATACTATCTCTCTCTCTCTCTCTCTCTCTCGCGAATGCTCTCTCTCTCTCCTCTCTCTCTCACTCAGGTATGTCTCTCTTCCCCTTTCTCTCTCTCTCTCTTTCCTCTCTCTCTCTCTTGGTGGTCGGGGGGTGCACCCCGTGGGGGGAATCGTGGCCACGGAGGGGTTTAGGGGAGCGGAGGGAGGGGGGTCGGCAGGTGGGGAAGTCGCGGGGGGGGGGGGGGTAGGGGAGCGGAGGGAGGGGGGGCCGGCAGGTGTTGGTGGTCAGGACGGGGGAGGAGAGGGGTTTAGGGTAGGGCGGCGGGTGGGGAGGTCGTGGGGCCGGGGGTCTAGGTGGTCGGGGGGGAGGAGAGAGGGGGGTGGGGGCCCGGCCGGGGGGGGAGGGTTTTAGGTTGGGGTCGATGGGGGGTGGGGGTTAGGTTGGGGCCGGCGGGTGGAAGGTCGCGGGGGGGAGGGGGTAGGGAAGCAGAGGGGGACCGGGGGGTCTTGGTGGTCGGGGGGGAGGAGGGGGTGTGGGCCCGGGGTGGAGGGGGTGGGGGAGGGGAGGGGTTGCATGGGGTCCGCACGCGCGCCCGTTCGATCCAATGGTTGAGGACGACGGGCTCCCGATCCCCTATATATTTTTCCCATATATATTATATATTTTTTTTTCCCATATATATATATATATATATATATATATATATATATATATATATATATATTAAAATGAAACTTTTATTGAATCGAAAAGCTCACAGAGGAGCAGACAGAACACACAATAGACAAAACAAAATACGAAATTCAAAATACAAACCGAAACACCAACCGCCCACGTAATCCCAGGGGTCACATGCAACCCGAGGAGGGAACACGCGTCCCAAGCGGAACACGCGTCCCGAACGGGCTCGGGACTCGAAGACGTGGAGCCCGAGGAAAGAAAGGGGGGTTCGTCCGCTGGGGAGCCGACGAGGGGCTCGACCCCGACGACTGAGGCGGAGGGGGGGCCACGGACGGAGGTCGCTCGCCGGGGAGCCGGGGAGGGGAGGTCACGACCGCTGTCGGGAGCTCCGGCAGTGGGGTGAGGGGGACGTGGGGCCGCGGCGGACGAGCTCGCCCGGAGGGGGAGGGGAGGACTCGACCGGGGAGGAGGGCCACGAAGAGGATGGGGAGGCCGGGAGGCGAGCCATGGCAGCTGGGCCACGTAGAGGAGAGGAAACCAGGGGAGTGGCAAGGGGCCACGAAGCGCTGGACTGAGCGACGGGGCGGCGAAGAGAAAACCAGGGGGAGAGGAGACCGCGCGTGGGGAACCGCCGGGAGAGAGCGGGCAGGAGGAGAGGGGTAGACCGCGGCAGGGATGGGAGGGTACAGGGCTGAAAGGGGGCGGCCCAGAAAAGCCGCGGAGGGGGAGGGGGCACGGCCCCCGAACCCGGGGAGCCAAGGCGGAGGAGGTGGATGGAGGGGGCTCCCGACCCATGGGGGGGAGCCAAGGCGGAGCAAGAGGAAGGAGGGGGCTCTCGACCCTTGGCGTCCGGCTGAGGATGGAAGCGGAGAAGGCGGCCAGCCGGCGCGCGGCGGCGCCGTTCATCGGCGGTGGGCGGCCCAGGAATACTGGAAGAATGGCAGCGGAGCTGCTGCCGGCGAAGGGAAGAGGGCGACTAGCTCCGCCGGAGGGAAGGCAGCGGAGACTGCAGGGGCCTCCGGCGGAGGGCACGGCGCAGGAGAAGGGGGAGGAGGGCGCTCGACGAAGACAGGGAACATGGGGAGAGGAGATACGGAAGGAGGGGGAGGGGCAATCCGAGCGGGCCAGGAAGCGCGCCCGGCGGAAGGCCGAGGAGGGAAGGTGGCGGAGGGCCTCCAGGGGGACGAGCGGCGGTGGGGGGGGGCACCCTGCACCGAGACGGAGGCTGCGGAGACGCCGAGAACGACGACGGCGCCGGGTCGGGGGGGGGAAGGAGAGAACGGGGGGAGCACAAACGGTGAGCTGACGCCGGAGAGGGGGGTGGGGATCCACCACGGGAGGGGAGGCGACCATGCGGGGGGAGGCTGCCAGGCGAATCCCGGCCAACTGGGGAGCCGGGGCGGTGGGAAATGAGAGGGCCGCCGAGGGGCTGGGAGGAGGGAGGCGGCGGAGCCAGGCCGAGGATGCCGTCGGGCCACGCAAGCCAGCCGCACACGATGAGGGGGGAGGGGAGAGGCTGCGGCTAGCCAAGGGGCACCGTCTGGTGGAGACCGGAGGAGCCAAGAGGGAGCCAAGATCCCAGCAGCTGCTGCCATTTTTTATATTATATATATATATATATATATATATATATATTTATATATATATATATATATATATATATATATACACACACACTAGTAACTCACAATAAGCTGCAATAAGCTATATCTACACTATTGTTCTGCAGCCTATCAGCAGAACCCCCTTACAAATCTTAATGCACATACATGGATACACACACTAATATGTATACACACACACACACACACACACTCAGCACTCCCACATACCATCTATACACAACTAATACCAAGTACTCTAAATTTCAATTTATACCACACTTTTATGTCTATAAACATCACCCATAAATGACACTCTCACACACACACACACTTCCCTTATTAAGCACAACACCAATGCACTAACACAATCACAAATACCAAATATCAAACACCCCTCTATTCCTGCACCAACACCATTATGACACCAACATCCAAACCATATATATGAAATTGTAATATATATATATATATATATATATATATATATAAAACAATTAGATCTAGAATAATATTAAGAAATTAACACAAAATAGGCTCCAAAACACATCATGGTGTATCATGACCCAACCACTCAATATACAATTGTGGACACAATAACACAATCATAACTCAAATTGGACAAAAAAAATTCCTTTGGGAACACGTATCGAACACTTGATGGTCAAAATTCGTAAATTAGACAAATTGAGCATAGAATTTATCATTCATCATGGTAAAAATCTAGATCTACCAAATTAAAGGTTTCTAACACCTAGATCTAGCATAAGAGAGTCAATTCCACCTATGGAAGGGTTTCAATGGTTTCAATTTGGGTCACAAGGGTTCAATTCGAGTCAATTCCACCTATGGAAGGGTTCCTATGAGTTTAAGAAACGGTATCGGTATCGGTATCGGACTATTTCTATGAGTATCGGTATTGATCGCTTAGGCGTCTAGACGGTAGGCGGACTCTCCGCCGCGCACCCGCCTACCACCGTTTAGAACCTTGTTGATACTGCGAACCTCGGTATAGAGTGAGTATCCTAGAAGGATATATAAGATATCTTAGTAGTAGCTAGGTAAGTGTTGAAAATTATGGTGTATCATGGCTTCTTCTACCAGAGCATAATATAAAACCAAATGTATGAAGCAGAGCTTCACATTCACAATATTAGAAGGAAAAAATTTATAATGGGTGGTAGGGCGAGCCAGAATCCTTCTGATAGGTCCTGTTCCAGGTCAGAAATATAGTGAAATCATCTTTCCCATTCTTTCCTTGACCCCACTAAGAAGGACGTTCACTTCTTAAAATATCTGATATATGTAGGTAGGAACAGGGAAAGGGGTCAGATTTATCCTGATGGAAGCAAGAGTAACAATACATCCACTATGGTTATTTCATATCCCCCCTGCGGAATAGGAGGATGAGAGAGTCGAATGAGAAGCAGGAAAGTAGAGGGGGTCAAAGATGGGGCCTTCTTGAGAAGTAGGGGAAGTAGAACGACGAAGTAGAGGGGGGTCGGTATCGGACTATTTCTATGAGTATCGGTATTGATCGCTTAGGCGGCGTCTAGGCGGTAGGCGGACTCTCTCCGTCGTGCACCCGCCTACCGCCGTTTAGAACCTTGTCGATACTGCGAACCTTGGTATAGAGTGAGTATCCTAGAAGGATATATATATAAGATATCTTAGTAGTAGCTAGGTAAGTGTTGAAAATTAAATTTGCTTATGCCAAGTCTTTTGGGCCTATCAGAGTAATAGATTTTTTCAGAAATCTAGTATAATATTGATTACCTCAAAATGCTTGCATAAGTAAGAGTGTATAGAGTGTATATCGTAGGCGGATGAGTGTATAGAGTGAGCCTTCCTACTCCCCTTCTCATTCGGGTCATGAGGCATCATATTCCGCATCATATGATATACATCTCAACCAAAGCGTAGAGAGGTGTAAAAATATTAATATTAACCAAGGATCGGTATCAGAATCAGTATCACCATGAATCTCATGGCTTGTTCTACAAGAGCAAAATATAAAACCAAACGTGAAGTAGAGCTTCACATTCACAATAGTAGAAGGAAAAAAATTTTGATTTGTGGTAGGGTGAGCCAGAATACTTTTAAAGGATTCTGGCTCGCCCAACCACCAATCGTAAATTTTTTCCTTTTAATATTTTGAATCTGAAGTTCTGCTTCACACGTTTAGTTTTATATTATGCTCTGGTAGAACAAGCCATAAGATTCATGGTGATACCGTTCTGATACCAATCCTTGGTTAATATTAATATTTTTACACTTCTCTATTTTTTGGTTGAGATGGATATCATATGATGCAGAATAGGAGGCTGAGAGAGTCAAATGAGAAGCAGGGATGTAGAAGGGGGTCAGAGAGGGGGCCTTCTTGAGAAGCAGGGGAAGTAGAGCGACGAAGTAGAGGAGGGTCGGTATCGGACTATATATTTTTAATTGTAATTCTGTTTACTTTGTCTTACGATACAGATTTTCATATCTAATCTGCGATAGATCGTTATTTCGTTGATGTGATAATTGTCGCAATAGATGTTACGAAGAAGTGGTGACTGTGAGAGATCATTTAACCCATAAGGGTTTCGTACGTGATTACGGCCTATGGTCATCGCAAGGTGAACTATATGCGGAAAGACAGGATATGGTGTACGATGCGACAAGGCCTAATTTTGATCCGGAGGATCCTAATCCCGAGGCGAAGGAGTTCTATGATATGTTTCAAGATGCAGATACTCTTCTATATCCTGGTTGTGAGACTCATTATGTACTGTCAGACTATGTCGTTAATGGCTTCAAGTTTAAGACAAGACTGTTGAGGGTCATTCACCATTGGAGGTGGTTACAAGTTCCATATTACACATCTAATCATGTAGAAGAGGTTGAAATATCCGAAGAGAAAAATGAAATAGATGAATGCGAAGATGAGGAGGAAGAGGAAGATAAGGATGCGGAGGACGTCTAATACTGTCATTTCCATACAACAATGAATCTTCTATATTACACGTCTAATACTATCATTTTGTTTAATCTCCATGTTTCCATCAATCTTACCAGATGGCACCCATGATCCGAGGACGTCGCTTGAGAGAGGCACAGATGGCTGCTGAGGAGGTAATGGCACCTCCTGCTGCTGAGGAGGTAATGCTTTCTCTTGCTGTTGAGTCGGTAGTGGTACTACTACAGAGATGACGGTCAAGGAAGAACTTTTCTATTATTCAGGAGGAAGTGATTCCTAAAGCGAGATTGCTATGAAGGAGGAGGTGACACTAGGGACAGTTACACCGGGAGTTCCAGTCATCCATCTCCTCTGGATATGATTGCTGGCGTGGATCCTACTTATGCGCAGTGGCTGAGAGGGAGATCGTTCTGCGCTACGTAGGAGAAATAGGTATATATATTGATATGATTTTTGATCAGATTGTTCGGTAGACTATTTCTGGGTTTGACTTGGATGGTTTTATAACTCTTGATGTTTTTATTTCTAGACATGGTTATTTTCTAGATTTGGAAGTTTGGATGCTATATCTAGACTTGTATTATCTAGAAATTCAACGGAGAATTGCACCGGGGCTCATGATGTATGTTAGTTTGTGTGAGTATTGTGATAGTGTAACCCATTCTCCAGTTCATGAATTTTAACTATTTTAGTATTTTATGAATGTATTCAAGTTTGTTAGTAATTGTCATACTTGGAGATTATAATTGAACTATTATATCATGGTTATTAATTACGAATTTAGAGTAACTAATTGAAGTATCTCTTAAATTTCTAAACTAATTGTGGTCCCACTCTTTCTAAACCATTTGTAACTTTTAACATTTTTTTAACTAATTTTTGTATGATCATGCAAATAGTGAAAAGGGGGAGGGCTTTTCTGCCTAAAGACCATTTGCGGAGGGGGGCTTTGTAAAAAAAGTTGATTTTCATATAGGGGAGTGAGAGAGAGAAAGTTTCCATCTCATTCTCAGCCAAATCATTAAAGCTTAGTTCTTTTTCAGTTTCTTTCCTCAAAGCCAACCAAACCCTAACCCTATTTCTCTCTGGCGATCGGCGTGATGGCGGTTCGCTAGTCGACAAGGGTCGGTGACGTCTCGACCATGGCGTAGGGCTCACTTCTCTGGCGATGGCTCTACTCCCTCGGCGGCGCACACGATTCTCCAGCAAGCGCTTCTCCGTCTCGACGACGACGAAGCGAGCTCATCCACAATGGCGGATCCCCAAATTTCTGACGGTTTCCCCATAATTTCGATCATGTCGCGTTCTCGTAGGTGAGCAAGAACAAGAAAGTACAAGAACAAGAAATTTTTCTGACGGTTCCCCATAAATTTTCGATCATGTCAAGTTCTCCCCATAAATTTTTCTGACGGTTTCCCCATAGCTAGTGTATTTTCCACCGATACAAGTAAGTACAAGAACAAGAAATACAGGAGTACAAGATATCGTGTCATGACGTGTCACAAGAAGAGTACAAGATATGTAAATACACAAGACCTTAGAAAAGTACTTGCCTTGCTCCGGGAAATCAAATTACTAGATGGAGCTAGATGTCCTCCTGTATTTAAATGATTTGATACAAGTTGATTAATATCTAAATTAATTCTAATTTATTTTATCTATTTAACAAAATATACTAGTACCTAAATCAGAATCAATGTACTAGCCAAAGATTTAACTAAATAAGAGTTACTACAAGTGTTATCATTACCCTGGTACAGAATAGTATTAAAATGCTACACAAATCGTCAAGATTTACTGAACTAGACTTCTCTTGTTATAATCACATAATTCACATGGCTCTAAAAGACCCCATTTCTCAGGATTACCCTTGATATCTATACCAAGGTTGCTTGTTGAAGGAATTTGACAAATGGGGCTCTATACTTAAAGAATCTGATGTCTCAAGAATAACCAACTATTGTCATTCAATAGGATCTGATCCTCTATTTAGCCTAGGACTTGTTCTCGAAACCAAGCTTAGCTAAATAATACTCAACTTATTCAAATACACTAATTATAACATAAAATTTGAACTGGGTTGCATCTAAATGGCTAACATGGTTGTATTCATAACAGCAGATAATCCTAATCCACCATCCCAATTCCCTTATCAATCTGAACCAAACCCGATGTTAACCATTTGTAATCGCTTACTACACACAACTTCAGTAGTTAAATCAACTATGAATATATATGATCTCAAGCTTGTCAGTACAACTCAATAGACCATTACTGACTCACTTATTCAAATCATAGTTAATCCCAAATGATTTAATGCATTCAGGTTTGCTAGCATAGAATATTTATTCGAAAATAACCATCAGTCATATTATTACTACACCAAACAGTTACTGCTACCAAGGCTGCTTGTTGAAATGAAACAAAGTAGCTAACGGCACGACGTTCCCACGTCTGGACTCTAAGTTGAAGCAGTGGGACACGGACACAGCAACTGACACGGTTTGAAAATTACGAACCCATGCCTGGCGTGAACATTCGAACACAAGAATACTGGCAGGTTCAGTTAGCGAACCGATCAGACATGAACTGCAGCAAACGGACCCAATCTAACTTAATACAAAAATTCTAGCTGAAATTGCAGGAGTCAAGGGAACAAGAATTACCTGAGATGAGTCCTTAGTCAAGAGAATTCTCCACAGACTCGGACACAACTTCCTCGTGTCTAATTCACTGCTACTATCCTGTTTGAGATATTATACCAAAAGGTTACGATCCAAATCGAAACATTAAGATCCTGATTTCTCTCTATTCTTCGAACAGCAAAAATTTGCAGAGATCATTCCTAGGTTCCTATTGGTTATCCAAATCAAAAATTAAACCAAAAACTCAACAAATGATTCATAAGAATTTACACCACAACATTACTCAAACAGAATTAAACTCAAAGAAAGAAACGGAGATCAACCACTCACCTATAGGAATTTGCAGATCAATCAATTACGAGATTGATTGATCCCGTTGTTCGACTAATCTGAACAGAGTTAGGACAGCTCCTATGAAGAACTCGCTAATCCACTACCTATACTCAAGATCCGAGTTTACAGGAAGATTCAATCACTTATAGAAGCTCAGAAAACAATTTCTAGATCTGGAATTTGAAATTACTAAATATAATACACTCGATCGAGTTAAGAAGAAGATGTAGATCGAGTCCAAGGAACAGAGTTGATACGAATTTTTGCCTACGGACAAGAATCGAATTAAGAATAGATCAAAGAATTCAATTCCTATAGATGTATCCACAACAATGGAGTCGACGTACCTACTGGATCTTGGTGAAGATCAAACTCCACGTTGCCTCGAAGAGATATCCGCCGCAGTTGTCATCTTCGTCGTCGTTGCCATCATCGTCGTCGCCATGGCTGTTCTCCACCGATCTTGACTTAGCGTTTGGAATCGATGGAAGAAAAGGAATTGGGAGAAGCTCAGAATTAAAGAGTCGAATGAGAAATTCAGAGAAGAAGGTTGTTTTAAATAGGCGGTTGAAGCTACTGGCGGGAGAATGGAAAAGCTACAGTAATAGTTTGTTAGAGTAAGAAAGAAATTTAAAAATTTAGATTCTCTAAGTTCAAAAAATAGTAAATACTCATCCTGTTACCCTGGATTGGGCCGGATTGGGCTGGTTGAGTTGGGCCAACCAGCTCAATTAATTTGAAAATTAATATATATATTAAATGAGGAATATCCTCTGATTATGAATATATAATTAAAGGAAATTATGTTGGCCCATTCCATGGTCACACCCGATTTTAATAATCGACATGAACTTAAGTCAATACACAAAATATACGAACTGATGCTAATCATTTCAGGACGTGTGAAATCAATATCAACAAGCGTCATACTGCATCATCAAGCATATAAATCATTAATCTGAAGATTACTTTCATTGGGATCCAGTCCGAGTCATTTTTCAATTTATTATGTATTTTATCTTTATTGAGTCTAGAATTTAAATTATAAGATCGACTAGGTAATACTGGCTTCGGTTAATTCCAGTCCATATTTCTAAAAAAAAAACCTATCTATTCCTATTTTATTTTTACCAAAAGTTCAAAATTATGTTTGCAACAGAATTTGACGAATATTTCAAAATTCTCCTAGACAGAACTCAAACCGAGTTCAGTCTGTTTGAATTCAAATATCCGTTGCCTCCAAATCTGCATACAACGTACATATGCGAAATCTTTGCATCAGAACTCTGCCAGAACTCTGCCCGAGTTCGGTCTCAAAAAACACCTATAAATAGGAGAGTTTTTCATTTCAAATCACTCATTCATTCTTCATCTTCTCTTCTCTATTCAATAAGTGTTTTCACTCGATCAAAAGCTTTCAAATCACACTCTCTTAGCCAAAAGCCAGTAATATCTACTTCGATCTAGAGTCTTTTGGTGGTCAAGAGTTGTAAAGAGGTTGTTCAAAGTACAACAATTATCTTTGTTGTGGAGCCGATCGTGCGCTCGTCACCAAGCACGATGTTGTGAAGTGGTCGTGCACTTGTCACCAAGCACGGCGTTGTAAGAGAGTGCAAGCTCTCAATTAGCTTGTACCTTAGTGGATTAACATCGAACAAGAGCACTCGAGATTGGATTAGTTCTCTCAGAGGGATACCAGTATACATCGTTGTGTCACTGAGTTTGATCTCTCTACCTCTTGCTTTATATTTACTGTCTCTTATTTACTGCCATTATTTAAATTTTAAATTGGTGATTATTTTTCGTTGCACTCGCACTCACTCTATTCACCCCCTCCCTTCTAGAGGTGCTCAACGGTCCTATAATTAGTATCAAAGTAGGTTATATTCTAATATAACATACCTCAGAGAGTATATATGGCAGCCGTGAAATCAATATTCAATGGTGAAGGGCAATCCACAAATAGACCTCTACTATTTGATGGAACAAATTATACCTACTGGAAAACACGGATGACTTTCTTCTTAAAGTCTCTTGACTTTGATCTTTGGTCTATAGTTATTGTCGGTTATAAGAAATCGGCATCTACAGTGGTTGAAGGCCAGCTTGTAGACAAGCCTCATGACAAATATACAGAAGCTGAAAAAGCTAAGGCTAGTTTAGACGCTCGTGCTATCAACGCACTGTTCTGTGCAATTGACAAAACGGAGTTCAACAGAGTTTCCACCTGTAAAACGTCTCACAAGATTTGGAAACTTCTTGAGGTAACTCATGAAGGTACTTCCCAAGTGAAGGAATCCAAAATCAGTAGACTAACACAGGAATATGAATCTTATAAGATAAAACCTGGTGAGTCAATTACACAGATGTTCACACGTTTCCTTAATATTACTAATAATTTGCAATCTCTTGGTCAGGATTACAGCAACCATGAGAAGATCAGAAAAGTGCTGCGGGCTCTAACCAAGAAATGGAACCCGAAGGCAACAGCAATCATTGAAGGAAACGATCTCACCACCATGTCTCTGGAAACACTGATGGGCAAGCTCATGACCCATGAGCTTGATCTGCAAGAGTTTGAAGAAGCAACTCCAAAAAAAAATCTATTGCCTTCAAAGCTCAAACCAGAAAATCTACATGCAATAATTCTGATGAAGAATCATCAAGCGGTGATGAACAAGCCCTACTAGTGAAGAACTTCAGGAAATTCCTAAAGTTTGAGAAATCAAACAGATGGAAGAGAGATATCCAAGAAAGCAATGAAGATGAAACCATTTGCTTTGGATGCAAGAAGTCAGGGCACATGAAGAAGGACTGCCCAACTTTAAAGAAAAGCAGTCCATATGACAGATCAAGATCAAGCAGAAAAGCAACAACCAGTCGAAAGTATGCTAACACAAGCATCTGGCATAAAAGTGATGCCAGTGATACAGAGAAAGAAGACAGACCCTGCGGAAATGCCAATATCTGTCTTATGGCATTTGATAAGGTATCCTCAAACCCTCTATATGATGATTTTACTTTCGATGAATTAGAAAAGCCTTTAGCGAATTACTTGAAGAACATAGAACTGTGCTTGACAAGTATAAGCAATCTCAAAAAGAGATTAAGGCATACACAACCGAGATAGCTAGACTGTCCAATCTTATTAAAGATATTAAAGAGACGTCTACTACCAGTAACACGGAAGAGATAGCCAAACTCAAGGTAGACTATCATGAGGCAATCCTCAAGGTTGATAAGAAAGAAAGAGACTATGTTAAAATATAAGAGTTATATGACACAGAGAAGAAGAAGCACTTAGTCACAGAACAAAGACTCTCAGATATGACTGCTAGATATGAAGAGTCTGTTGCGATTTCTGAAAAGTTAGAAATCAAGTTAGGCAAACAGGCAATACCTGTGACACAGCCTAAGTTTAGTCCTAATGCTAACCATACACCTAAGAGGACTAAAAATCAGAAAGCACGGAAGAAACATGACTATCACCATGCTTTCACCTATAGGTTTTCCAAGAAACCAAACAAGCATGTCAACACAGTTTCAACCACCACTGGTTCTAAACTAACTTACATATATTGTGGTACACATAGACACATATCACAGTATTTCTTAGCAAGGAAACTTGTTGACAATCACACTTTATTCTGCAGACCTAAAACTAATCAATATGGACCCTTCAGTAAATGGGTACCAAAGGATTCATCTACTTATTTTGTAGGTGGACCTTCAACCCTCTCATGCTAAAAGCAAGTGGATCCTCGATTGCGGATGTTCGCGGCACATGACTGGTGATGCATCTTTGTTCGTCATGCTATCGATGAAGAAAGAAGGATACGTCTCCTTCGAAAATAATTTGAGAGGGGATATTATTGGTAATGGCACTGTCGGTATTTCTCCTTATCCAGTAATAAAAGATGTTTATCTAGTCACAGAATTGAAACATAACCTACTGAGCATAAGTCATTTGGCTGATAATGGTTATGGTATCAATTTTATAAAAGACAAATGTACCATATATGATATGTCATCTGGTGATCCCGTATATAAAGGGATTAGAGAAGACAACATTTATGTTTTCTTTTTGGGGAGTACTAATAATGCGGGAAGATGCCTAGTAGCTAATCTAGATGAAAGCTGGCTATGGCACATGAGACTAGGGCATGCAAATATGGACACTATCTCACGACTAAGCACTAAGAAGTTGGTAAAAGGACTCCCCGAGATTTCATTCAAGAGAGATATGGTATGTGCTGACTGTGAAAAGAACAAAGCACATAGTTCTACATTTAAATCCATCAACGTTGTAAGTACCTCTAGACCTTTGCAGTTGATTCATATAGATTTATTTGGTCCTAGTAGAGTCGCTAGTCTTGGCGGTAAGCTCTACGCTTTTGTTATTGTTGATGATTTCTCTCGTTTTACTTGGGTTTATTTTTATCAAACAAAGTGATGCTACTTTTGAATTTTAGATTTTTTGCAAAAAGGTACAAAACGAAAAAGGCTTCATGATTACTCATATCCGAAGTGATCATGGTGGCGAATTCGTAAATTCTGATTTCAAAAGTTTTATGATGATAGGGGTATTACCATGAATTTTTCTGTCCTAGAACTCCCCAACAGAATGGTGTTGTGGAGCGGAAGAATCGTACTCTAAGCGAAATGGCTAGAGTCATGCTAGATCAGCATAATCTTCCTATGTATTTTGGGCAGAAGCTGTTAGCACAGCCTGTCATGTTTTAAATAGGGTGTTAATTTGACCTATCTCGAAGAAAATACCATATAAACTTTGGTTTGAAAGGATTCCAAACATTTCTCATTTCGAAGTTTTTGGATGTCGCTGTTTTATCCTGAACACCAAGGATAACTTGGAAAAGTTCGACTCTAAAACAGATGAAGGAATATTTCTCGGATATGCAGCTAAGAGTAAGGGATATAGAATTTTCAATAAAAGATCTATGTGTTGAAGAATTAATTAACGTTACTTTTGATGAGCTCAATAGTCACAGATCTAACGACAGTGCTGATGAAGATGTACGAGCAAAAATTGAGAAGAGTCCTGTAGAAGATCTGACTCAAAAATTTGATTCAAAGTTCTTACCAGATCATCCAGAGACACTCATCATAGGTGATGTATCAAAAGGTGTAAGTACACGCTCCTCTCTTAGGGATTCTAAAATAGCAGCAAATGTAGCTTTTATTTCTCAAATAGAACCTAAGAATATAGAAGATGCCTTTTCTGATGAGTTTTGGATTAATGACATGCAAGAGGAACTAAATCAATTTGAGAGAAACCAAGTTTGGGAACTCGTTCCTAAACCTATTGGTTAATCAATAATTGGTACCAAATGGGTGTTCCGAAATAAACTTAGTGAAGATGGACAAGTTCTACGCAACAAAGCACGTCTAGTGACACAAGGTTATAATCAAGAATAAGGTATTAATTATGACGAGACATATGCTCATGTTGCTAGACTAGAAGCCATCTGCATGTTTTGTGCATTTGCATGTTTTAATGATTTTAAATTATTTCAAATGGACGTAAAAAGTGCATTTTTGAATGGATTTTTAAAAGAAGAAGTTTTTGTGAAACAACCCCCTGGTTTTGAAGATTTTCAAAAACCTGATCACGTCTTCAAGCTTAAGAAAGCACTTTATGGTCTCAAACAGGCACCTCGTGCTTGGTATGAACGCCTAAGTACCTTCTTACTTGATAATGGTTTTTCAAAAGGAAGAGTTGATACAACTTTGTTTATCAAATCTTTAAATGATGACATTCTTCTTGTACAAATATATATAGATGACATTATATTCGGTTCTACTAATGAAAAACTTTGTCAAGTTTGTTAAGTGTATGCAGAGTGAATTTGAGATGAGTATGATGGGAGAGCTAAACTTTTTCCTAGGACTTCAGATCAAATAACACTCAAAGGGAACATTCAACAACCAAGCCAAGTATACGAAGGACATACTGAAAAAGTACAACTTCGATAATGTGAAGCCAATCGGAACTCCAATAGCTACATCCACAAAGCTTGATTCTGATGAAAGTGGCAAACATGTCGACCAGCGTAAGTATCGAGGTATGATTGGTAGCTTATTATATTTAACTGCTAGTCGTCCTGATATTATGTTCAGTATTTGCATCTGTGCACGATACCAGGCAAATCCTAAGGAATCACACCTAAGTGCCGTTAAGCGTATCTTCCGATACCTTAAGGGTGTGTTTGGTAGGAGGAAAAAGTGGGGGGAAGGAAAATAGAGGAGGAAAAAGTGAAGGAAAAGATTTATTTTCTCTTGTTTGGTATGGAAGGAAAATATGAAGGAAGGAAAAATGGAGGGATTACTTTTCCCTCCTAACCTAAGAAATCCAATCCCCCAAAAGTGGAAGGAAAAGTGGAAGAAAAAGTGGAGGTTTGTATTAATTAACAATTATACCCCCATATGATATATTATTTAAAAATTATTTATGAAGTCAAATGGTAAATAAGTATTTTTAGTTGAGGGTAGAATTGGTAAACCCTATATTTTTACTTTCTTTCCTTCCACTTTTTCTTTAATACCAAACAAAGAAAAATGCATCTTTTATCTTTTCCATCCTTGCTACCAAACACAAAGGAAGGAAATGATCTTTCCTTTTCATATGGAAGAAAAATGTATCCTTATCTTTTTCCTTCCTTCCACTTTTCCATCCTTCCTACCAAACACAGCCTAAAGGAACTTCTACAGTCGGCTTGTGGTATTCTAAAACCAAATCCTTTGACCTGATAGGTTACTCGGATGCAGATTTTGCAGGATGCAAAGTAGAACGTAAAAGTACCAGCGGTACGTGTCATTTCCTAGGAAAGGCCTTAGTCTCTTGGTTTAGCAAGAAGCAAAATTTCGTAGCATTATCAACTACTGAGGCTGAGTATATCGCCGCAGGACGTTGATGTGCTCAAATTTTATGGATAAAGCAAATCCTAGAAGACTACAATCTGCACTACACTAAGATTCCTATTTATTGTGATAACACTAGCACTATTAATCTGACTAAGAACCATGTATGTCACTCACGCACAAAATATATTGAGATACGTCATCACTTTTTATGTGACCATCAACAACACGGGGATATCTGCTTAGAGTTTATTGACACGGATCATCAACTAGCAGACATTTTCACAAAACCACTGATGGAAGACCGTTTTAACATAATGAGACGAGAGCTCGGTATACTTGAATTTTCAGATTCATAGTGTAGTATGGTAATTAAATTTAATTTTATGACTCGAAACTTCGTAATTTATTTAACAGAAAAATTTTTGGTACAAGCCTACAAAGGGTCTGTCTGTCACCACGACTACGGTCGAAGCGAAGCGGCATTTAAGAGTTCCCCGGTGAACCTTCGTTAGCTGGAACAGTACCCCCACAACTAACCCAAAAATAATAAATGTTATTAAATATAGAAGTCAAAAGTCATAAAATTATAGTTTAAAACACCAAAACTGTATTTATTACCTCAGAAATACAAGTAGTCGAACTCTGACCGAGTTCGGGCCGAGTTCGGTCGGCGCTATTCAGCTTCCAGAACCGAACAGCCGGCCCTAGCCCTTTATAAACCCCTCATCTCTTCATCTTTTTCACACAACTATTTCATGAAAAATCATCTACTCCTCCCAAAAACTCTATCCTACTCTTTTCTTTCAAGTTTTCAAGGAATTCCAGTGGGCTAATCAACTTCATTTTCTTCCTCCTTTTTAAGGCACTTAAATTTTCTTTTATTTTCATCTATGGCTCCCAAACGTCAGAGAAGACAGGGTGATCCCTCACAAGCAGGGTCCTCCTCTTCTGATTATGCTCCCACTAGTCTTTTTAGTCCAGCTAGACCTATAGGGTCAGATGATTTTGATTTCGGTTTATTTCCTGATAAGGAATTCTCTGACCTTTGGTTTGATTCTTTCTCTGGTCGTAAATTATGTGCTGGAGCTTATGTTAACTTTACTATTTTTTCTGAGTATGCTCCCACATTTGACCATCTCGGCTATCGTAATTTCTTTGAAGTAGCCGAGAACATTTACGACAATGATGTCCGTATGTTTTACTGCAACTTGCAGGTAAAACCAAACGGAAACTTCTATTCTTGCGTTGCTGGGCAAGAATTGGAGTTCAGCGCCACTGACATCAGCGAATATTTCTATGTTCCTGATGTGGGTGAAGCTCTTGTGGATATCCATCATATCCAATTCCCAGAAGATGTCACTCTCAACTCTTTCAAAGAACTACTTTGCCATCCACGACCTGTTCCTAGAAGAGTATTTTCAAGAGATCTTAACCAAAACTTCTATGAACTCCATCGTTTTATTTTTTCTGCTCTCCTTCCAAAGAAAGGATCATCTGATGAGATCACTTTCTTAGAGCTGTCTGCTATGTATCATATCCATTTTGGCATTCCTTTTTCTATCCCCAAGACTATGATGGCCTGGATGCTGAACTACAGAAATACAGGACGCAACCTGGTCTATCCTATGCACTTGGCCTCCATCTTTCGCAGGTTCGACATTGATCTTCAAACCTGTGCCTACTCCTCCACAGCCGTAGAGCTCAGCAGATCTTGTCGATACCCTACTCCATCTCTTCCTCTTGGAGCTCAGCCTGCTCCAGATGCTGATGCTGAGGCTCCTCCTCCTGATGCTGCTCCAGCTCATGCTCCAGCCCCTGCTCCGGGTTTCGACCCAGAATTTTATCAGTGGTTCGATGACTTTGTTGCTCTCTCTGCTTAACGTCATTAGAGCTACCTCGACTCGGAGTTCCGCCACATCTATCAGGCTCAGGTGTTACGGAATGGCATTGCTGATCTCTACTGGAGTCTCTCACAGGACCCATCACATCCAGTGACTATCCTTCCTCACCCAGGCTTCCCAGGACCCAGGTTCGGAGATGAGGCGATTTTCCCTTACTTTGATCCTACTGCTGCTTACTTTCCTTCGGATGCTCCTGGCGGTGACGATCCCACTATGTGATGCAGACTTTGCTGGTGGATAGTGGATAGGATGTTAGCTGATGATCTTTGCTATGATGTAGTTTGCATTTTGTTATGTCTAAACTTTTTAGTTTGACATGTTTAGCACTTTATGATTGTATCTTTTTCGTTTTCATTGAGATATTATTATGCATGATATTCTAGTTTATTTCAGTACTAGTTATCTTTTTATGCACTTTGTGTTATTTGGTTATCTCTTTGGCCTTACTTTGTCTGTTTGTTGAAATTGTTGGCTTCACACATTACGGGGGAGCCAAGGCCATTTTTATATTGACAAAGGGGGAGACAGAGTACATACCAAAAATTAAATCAGAGAAAGCGTACAATCCAAAACACAACTATTTTTTTAGGTACATTTCATTTGTTCTATTTTTTTGATATATTTTGGTATAGACTCAAGTTTGTCAATTATAAAAATGGGGGAGATTGTTGGCCCATTCCATGGTTACACCCGATTTTAATAATCGACATGAACTTAAGTCAATACATAAAATATACGAACTGCTCCTAATCATTTCAGGACGTCTGAAATCAATATCAATAAGCGTCGTACTGCATCATTAAGCATATAAATCATCAATCTGAAGATTACTTTCATTGGGATCCAGTCCGAGTCATTTTAAAATTTATTATGTATTTATCTTTATTGAGTCTAGGATTTAAATTGTAAGATCGACTAGGTAATACTGGCTTCGGTTAATCCTAGTCCACATTTCTAAAAAAAACCTACCTATTCCTATTTTATTTTTACTAAAAGTTCAAAATCAATTTTGCAACAAAATTTGACAAATATTTCAAAATTCTCCTAGGCAGAACTCAAACCAAGTTCGACCCGAGTTCGGCCCGAACTCTGCCCGAGTTTGGTCTGTTTGAATTCAAATATCCGTTGCCTCCAAATCTGCATGCAACGTACATATGCGAAATCTTTGCATCAGAACTCTGCCTGAGTTCGGTCTCAGAAAACACCTATAAATAGGAGAGAGTTTTTCATTTCAAATCACTCATTCATTCTTCATCTTCTCTTCTCTATTCAATAAGTGTTTTCACTCGATCAAAAGCTTTCAAATCACACCTATACTCCTCTTAGCCAAAAGCCAATAATATCTACTTCGATCTAGAGTCTTTTGGTGGTCAAGAGTTGTAAATAGGTTGTTCAAAGTACAGCAATTATCTTTGTTGTGGAGCCAATTGAGCGCTCGTCACCAAGCACGGTGTTGTGAAGTTGGTCGTGCACTTGTCACCAAGCACGGTATTGTAAGAGACTGCAAGCTCTCAATTAGCTTGTGCCTTAGTGGATTAACATCGAGCAAGAGTACTCGAGACTGGATTAGTTCTCTCAGAGGGATACCAGTATACATCGCTGTGTCACTGAGTTTGATCTCTCTCTTGCTTTATATTTACTGTCTCTTATTTACTGACATTGTTTAAAACTTAAATTGGTGATTATTTTTCGCTGCACTCGCACTCACTCTATTCACCCCCCTCCCTCTAGAGGTGCTCAACGATCCTACAAATTAGACTAGAAAATTATTTTTATATTCTAAAATATGGACAGTGGAGTTACAAATCTTCCCCCCTTGAAAAATTTCATCCCCGAAATTTCAAGGTAAAATAATTCAATTCAAAACTTAAAATAATTTTTCACCAATATAAAATTTTATTGAAAAACCATTGAAACACAGAAATACAATCAGGCAAGTAATCTGGGGTAGCGCTCTCACATCTCGTCCTCGTGCTCTCATGTGGACTCTCCCAGAGAGTGATGTCTCCACATAATGCGGATAAGTGAAATAGTCTGATTCTGCAGGCGCTTTTCCCTCCGATCAAGGATCTCTACTGGCTGCTTCTCATAGGTCAAGCTCGGACCCACCTCTAGCTCTGAATAGTCCACCACATTGCTTGGATCTGGAATGTAGCGTCGAAGCTGGGATACGTGGAAAATGTCGTGCACTCCCTCCAAGCTAGCTGGTAGTGCCAATCGATATGCCACATCGCCAATCCGTACAGTCACGTCGAAAGGCCCGATGAATCTTGGACTAAGCTTCCCGCCTCTGCCGAAACGAATGACGCCTCGGGTTGGCGAGATCTTCAGGAACACCTTATCTCCAACTGCGAACCCCAGTGGTCATCTGTTGCTGTCTGTCCAGTGCTTCTGCCGATCTTGTGCAACTCTGAGACGCTTCCTGATCAGTCTGATCTTCTCAGCTGAGTCTACCACCATCTCTGGCCCAAGCAAAGCCCTCTCGCCAACGTCATCCCAAGATAAAGGTGTACGACATCTCCGTCCATACAATACGTCGAACGGGGTCATCTCGATGCTAGCCTGATAACTGTTGTTATAGGCAAACTCCACTAGATGCAAGTGATCCTCCCATGAACCGTAGAAATCAAGTGCGCACACTCGTAACATGTCCTCCAATGTCTGGATGGTCCCTCTCGGACTGCCCGTCCGTCTGTGGATGATAGGCGTTGCTGAACTTCAACTGTAAACCCAAGCTCAGCTGTAGACTCCTCCAGAAATATGATATGAAGCGGCTATCCCTGTCTGAAATGATGCTTACCAGCACCCCGCAAATCCTCATGATCTGACGCATGTAGAGGTCTGCAAGCTTCTCGATCGACAGCCCAACCTTGAACGAAATGAAGTGAGCAGACTTCATCAGTCTGTCTACGATAACCCAAATAGCATCCTTGCCACTGGGCGTACGCGGTAAACCAGAGACGAAGTCCATGGTGATGTGCTCCCACTTTCATTCTGGAATTGGTAAAGGCTGGAGTAATCCTGCTGGTCTCTGGCACTCTGCATTAACTTGCTGGCACACAAGGCATCTGGAAACAAATCTAACAACCTCTCTCTTCATCCCATACCACCAAACATACTCTCATAGATCCTTGTACATCTTGGTAGATCCAAGATGAATAGAATACTATGACTGGTGGGCCTCCTGCATCACCTCCTCCCGTAAATTCTTGGGCACACAAAACTGGTTCCCGTGCCTCAGGGATCCATCCACTGCAATGGTGAAGTCGTCGAGCAATCCTACATCTATCTGGCCTCTGAGACATCGGAGTCCCTCATCAAGAAACTGGGCCTCCTTGATCTTCTCTAACAGTCCTAACTGAATCTGCATGTGCATCAGCTGTCCTCCAACTCCTGGAAGAACAATCTTGATCCCCAGACTCTCGAGATCCTCTAGAATATGCTGGTCCATAGTGAGAAACATAGCAACATGATATCGACTGAGAGCATCTGCCACCACATTCGCCTTCCCAGGGTGGTACTGCAGATTGATGTCGAAATCCTTCATGAGTTCCAGCCATCTGCGCTGTCTCATATTCAGCTCCTTCTGAGTAAAGACATACTTCAGGCTTTTATGGTCCGTGAAGATGTCCACTCTCTCTCAATACAAGTAGTGCTTCCACAGTTTTAAGGCAAAAATGACTGCTGCAAGCTCCAAGTCATGTGTAGGGTAATACTTCTCATGAGGCCTCAACTGTCTAGAAGCATAAGCAATGACCCTCTTGTTCTGCTCAAGCACACATCCCAAGCCCTTTCCTGAAGCATCGTTGTAGATGAAGAATCCTTCCGATCCAGATGGTAAAGCTAGAACTGGTGTTGTCCTGAGTCTTCTCTTCAATTCTTTAAATGCTGACTGGCAGGCGTCGCTCCAGATGAACTCCTCGTCCTTCTGCATAAGCTTTATCATCGGCTCTGCTATCCTGGCAAAATCCTTTACGAACTTCCTGTAGTATCCTGCTAGCCCCAGGAAACTACGAATCTCTGCTACTGACTTGGGAGGTGCCCATGCTTCAACTGCTTTAATCTTCTCAGGATCCACAGAAATCCCCTCTCCAGTCACCACATGCCCCAAGAAACTCCACTATGTCCAGGAAGAACTCACACTTCGAGAGCTTCCCGTACATCTTCTCCTTTCACAAAATCTCTAGAACAATCCACAGGTGTTGCACATGCTCCTCCTCGATCTTCGAATAGATCAGAATGTCATCAAAGAAGACTACAACAAACTTGTCCAAATACTTGTGAAAAACTTTATTCATCAAGATCATAAACACTGCTGGGGCATTGGTGAGTCCGAACGGCATCACCAAGAACTCATACTGGCCGTAACGGGTGTTGAAAGCTGTCTTCAGAATATCCTGCTCCCGAACCTTCATCTGATGATACCCCGACCGAAGGTCAATCTTGGAAAAGACCTTCGCCCCATTGAGCTGGTCAAACAGCTCATCAATCCGCGGTAAAGGGTATTTATTCTTGATGGTGATGTTATTGAGTGCACGGTAATCGATACACATCCTCACAGTCCTATCCTTCTTGGGCACAAAGAGTATCAGTGCTCCCCAGGGTGAAGCACTGGACCGAATAAAACCCTTGCCCTCCAACTCATCAATCTGGGCCTTCAACTCTGCCACTTCCTTCGGGTAGATCTTGTAGAAATGTTGGAACTTCGGTGCTAATCCGGGAACTAAGTCGATGCTGAACTCCACATCTTGATCTTGCGGCAATCCTGGCAACTCCTCGGAGAAGACGTCAAGATACTCTGCAATCAGTGGGTGCGGCAACTCCTGGTCTTCTGTAACTGCTCCGAAGTAGACTCCCCTGGCCTCTCTGTAATCTGTCTGCTGATCTCGAACGGTAGAACTCCAGGCGGGCTGAAAATTACCTTCCCTCTATAGCAGTCTATTATAGCAAACTGCTCGCTCATTCAGTCGATGCCGAGGACTATATCAAATTCGGGCAATGGCATCACTAGAAGTCGAGCCCTAAGCTGCCTCCCAGCTATAGTGATAGGGCAATCTACCATCTCACTAACTGGCACTACCCCTCCTCATGTTATAATCCGATAGTTCCTCCTAGTGGGCTTGGGTGTGAAGCCATGTTTATGCAGAAACTCATATGATACAAAGCTATGGATGGCTCCAGAATCAAACAATGCAATGGCAAAAAATGAATGTAAAAGGATAGAACCTGTGATCACATCTAGAACTGCCTCATCCTCCTCAACTGCGGCCATGACGTACGTACATTCCTGCTATGGTGGTCTCCTCTGCTGCTGGTACTGTGCAAATATTACTACTGAGTAGGTAAAGCCTGAACCCTCTGTGGTGCAGCTGGTAGAGCTGTGGGTGGTGCAGGTGGTAGTCCTCCAGCTCTACGGGGTCCTCCTCTCAGTCGAGCTGCATCCTGTAGACAATCCTTCATCTGGTGTGCATCTGATCCGCAGAATAAGCAGAGCCCGAGCCTCTTGCGGCACTCGTCGAAGCGGTGTCCCGGCCGGGTAACAGAATGTACAAGTAACTGCCTGCTGCTGTCTCTGGGACTGATGTGCAGGAGCTCTGGCTGGACGGTGGTGCTGCTGTGCCGGCTGATGTGGCCTCGCCTAAATCTGAGTCTAGACCCTCTTCGCTGGTGCCTGGAAACTGCTGCTGCCAATATCCAGGTCCCTCTTCGGCTTCGGCTCTGCCTCCTTCTCTACAGCCTGAGCAATCTTGAGGATGCTCGCATATGTCGTCGTTGACTAATCGCCACCCGCGTGCCGCAGCTCCCTGGTAAGGCCCTTCTTGAATCTTCAGGCTCTGTCCTCCGGTGCTCTGACTAGGTTCTCCACGAACCTGTTGAGTCTAGTAAACTCTAAAGTGTACTCCGCAACCGTCATAGTCCCCTGCTGCAGCATCTCGAACTGCATCCGAAGCTCATTCCGCTCCACATCGGGGAAAAACTTCTCCTTGAACAGAGTTTTGAAATCTGCCCAAGAAACCTGGAGCTTAGCTAACTGGGGCTCCTTCCGATACCATGCCCTGGCCAAATCAAAGAGTCGCATGCTCGCCACCTCCACCTTCAGGTCATCCGGGATCCGTGCCATCTTCAATGTCCTCTCCGTATTCTCCAGCCACTCATCCGCATAAACAATCCCCTCGTTGCCCCAAAAATCTATCGGGCAGAGGTTCTGGTAGTCCATGGTCGTCCCTGGTCTCGAAGCTGCAGGTGCTACTGGAGCTGGTGTTGCCGGCTCTCTAGTCCTGAGCGCATCTACAACTGTCGCCCGAACTGCGCTGCCTGGTGGTTCTAGATCTACATGAACTGCTGGAACATGGCTATCACCTGAGCGCCGTCAAAATTCATCGTCGGGGGCAACGGAGGACAAATAGGAGGCGGTGGCAGAAGCTGATCTAACGGAACGTCTAGTGCAGACTGATTCGAGCTTCCTGCAACTCCTGACAGATCAGCGGTCTTCCTCGTAGCGACCATCCTGCAACAAAAGAAAACTTCGTGATTGATAAAACCTAACCTAAGAGTAAATGTAAATGTTTATATAATATCCATATATACCCGATGTACCCTATTTCCTATGTTGTGATTCAAGTTCCCTAGTTTAAATCAAGTCCCCCAATAGTACACTAATACCTAGGTACTATTATGATAGACATGCATGGGCCACCACTAAAAACAAGTCACGACCCGCTCCCGAATAATCGGACACGAGTCGAATACGTCCAGCCTTCGTCGTTAGACACGACGAAGTAAGCTGTACCAATCTAGGAAAATCTAACCAGATAATCATGACAAGTACAATTCACAGCATCTATAAACGTATCCCAGAATCAAAGTACATGTCTCAGAATTATTACATTCCAGCAAATGAAAGTAAAGTCTACTAGTCAGAAAATACAAAGAAATATAAACTGCTAAGGTAATATGCTAGGCTTCCGCAGCCTCTAAGTCAAGAGCAACTCTAGCTGGCTCTACTGCATCTACCGGCTCTCGGCCATAATAGGTATCACACAGAGCCTCCAACTCACCTGCAATATATCCTAATCAGGAGCGGAGCAAAGTACTGTTCTAGGTAATGAACAAGAACATGATATGGAAATGAGTACAGGGGTACATGAAAATGAAATACATAAAATGAACAGAAAAGATACAGGAATATAAGTACAGGAAATAAGTACAGGAAAATATAAAGTACAAGAATGAAACTATAATCCTGAAAGTACAAGACATGATAAGTACACCATGTTTGAAATACATCTAGCCTATGTGATCGGCTAGGGTGAGTACAGGAGCATGTACAGGAGTACATGAATATGGTACGGATTAGGGCCCGTTTGCACGATGTGAGGCCTAAGCTATCTACAAGAATATAGTAACCGGGGTTTGGTCACATAGCTAGTGTATTCCCCACCCGACACAAGTAAGTACAAGAATAGGAAATACAGGAGTACAGGATATCGTGTCATGACATGTCACAAGAAGAGTACAAGATATGTAAATGCACAAGACCGTAGAAAAGTACTTGCCTTGCTCCGGAAAATCAAATGTACTAGATGGAGCTAGATGTCCTCATGTATTTAAATGATTTGATACAAGTTGATTAATATCTGAATTAATTATAATTTATTTTATCTATTTAACAAAATATACTACTACCTAAATCAGAATCAATGTACTAGCCAAAGATTTAACTAAATAAGAGTTACTACAAGTGCTATCATCCCTTACCCTGGTACAGAATAGTATTAAAATGCTACACAAATCATGAAGATGTTTACTGAACTAGACTTCTCTTATTATAATCACACAATTCACATGGCTCTAAAAGACCCCATTTCTCAGGATTACCCTTGATATCTATACCAAGGTTGCTTGTTGAAGGAATTTGACAAATGGGGCTCTATACTTAAAGAATCTGATGTCTCAAGAATAACCAAAATATTACACAAGGTACAACTCATGGATAGTAGGTATTCATTAGCCCAAGGTATCAATCACCAACTACTGTCATTCAATAGGATCTGATCCTCTATTTAGTCTAGGACTTGTTCTCGAAACCAAGCTTAGCTAAATTAATACTCAGGTTATTCAAATGCACTAATTGCAACATAAAATTTGAACTGGGTTGCATCTAAATGGCTAACATGGTTGTATTCATAACAGCAGATAATCCTAATCTACCATCCCAATTCCCTTATCAATCTAAACCAAACCCGATGTTAACCATTTGCAATCGCTTATACACATACACAACCTTCAGTAGTTAAATCAACTATGAATATATATAATCTCAAGCTTGTCAGTACAACTCAATAAACCATTACTGACTCACTAATTCAAATCATAGTTAATCCCAAATGATTTAATGCGTTCCGGTTTGCTAGCAGAGAACATTTATCCAAAAATAACCATCAGTCATGTTATTACTACACCAAACAGTTACTGTTACCAAGGCTGTTTGTTGAAATGAAACAAAGTAGCTAATGGCACGGCGTTCCCATGTCTGGACTTTAAGTTGAAGCAGTGGGACACAGACACAGCAACTGACACGGCCTGAAAATCACAAACCTACGAACATTCGGATACAAGAATACTGGCAGGTTATGTTAGCGAACCGATCAGACATGAACTGCAGCAAACGGACCCAATCTAACTTAATACAAAAATTCTAGCTGAAATTACAGAAGTCAAGGGAACAAGAATTACCTGAGATGAGTCCTTAGTCAAAAGAATTCTCCACAGACTCGGACACAACTTCCTCGTGTCCAATTTACTGCTACTATTCTGTTTGAGACATTGTACCAAACAGGTTGCGATTAGAATCGAAACATTAATATCCTGGTTTCTCTCTATTCTTCGAACAACGAAAATTTGCAGAGATCATTCCCAGGTTCCCATTGATTTTCCAAATCGAAAATTAAACCAAAAACTCAACAAATGATTCATAAGAATTTATACCACAACACTACTCAAACAGAATTAAACTCAGAAGAAAAAAAATGGAGATCAACCACTCACCTATAGGAATTTACAGATCGATCAATTACGAGATTGATTGATCCCGTTGTTCGACTAATCTGAACAGAGTTAGGATAGCTCCTATGAAGAACCCGCTAATCTACTACCTATACTTAAGATTTGAGTTTACCAGGAAGATTCAATCACTTATAGAAGCTCAGAAAACAATTTCTAGATCTGGAATTTGAAATTACTAAAATATACTCACCGATCCGATCTTGTAAGAAAAAGATGATCGATCGAGTCCAAGGAACAGAGTTGATACGAATTCTTGCCTACGGACAAGAATCGAATTAAGAATAGATCAAAGAATTCAATTCCTACAGATGTATCCACAACAATGGAGTCGACGTACCTACTGGATCTCGGTGAAGATCAAACTCCACGTTGCCTCGAAGAGATATCCGCCGCAGTTGTCATCCTCGTCGTCGTTGCCATCATCGTCGTCGCCATGGCTGTTCTCCACCGATCTTGACTTAGCGTTTGAAATCGATGGGAGAAAAGGAATTGGGAGAAGCTCAGAATTAAAGAGTCGAATGAGAAATTCAGAGAAGAAGGTGGTTTTAAATAGGCGGTTGAAGCTACTGGCGGGAGAATGGGAAAGCTACAGTAATAGTTTGTTAGAGTAAGAAAGAAATTTGAAAATTTAGATTCTCTAAGTTCAAAAATTAGTAAATACTCATCCTGTCACCCTGGATTGGGCCGGATTGGGCTGGTTGAGTTTGACCAACCAGCTCAATTAATTTGAAAAGTAATATATATATTAAATGAGGAATATCCTCTGATTATAAATATACAATTAAAGGAAATTAAACTAGAAAATTATTATTATATTCTAAAATGTGGACAGTGGAGTTGCAGCCGCTGCACGGTTGAGGGTACACAGAGAGTCGATGGTGGGTTTAACAGGTCCACCCGTGGCGAACGCGACGGAGGCCAGGGTTCAGGTGAGTCTCCTTGTTGTTTTGGTTTTTAGTGATGGTGGTGGTGGTGTGCTATTTTGGGGGTTAGCTGGTGTTGGGTTTTCCGGTAGGGTTGGCGGTGGTGTCCGACGAGGTTGGCAGGACGGGTGGAGGTGGTGTGCTATTTTTGGTATATTTGATGGTGGTGACGATAATGGTTTTTGCGTGGTAGTGGTCGGTGGATGTGTGGAGGTGTTGGTGATGGAGAGAGTACAGTGGTGGTGGCTTGGGTGTGATGTCGTGGTTGAGTCGGGCGGTCTGGTACGAATTAATATGGGTAGCGGCGATGGTAGTTGGTCGTGGTGGTGTTGTCCAGGAGGCGGGGTTGTGGTGAGGCAGTTATTGGTGTTGGGGTTCGGGTCTGTGGCGGCAGTGGGGTGGTATCGGTGGGAGTGGCGGCGTGGAGGTTGAAGGTGGCGCTAGTGATGGCGGTGGTTCGGGAGAGGTGAGGCGGTGGTTTGGTGAAGGTGATGTTGATGAAGATGGTGGTGGTCTCCAAGGGTGAGGTTGGAGGTTGTGTTCGGTAGGGGAGAAGGCAGGTGGTGGCTGTGGTAATGATGTGGGGTTGGCCGGGATAAGGAGGAGATGGTCGTACGGAGTGGGATGATGGCTGGGTTCAGTCGTCGGGAAGGAAGGCAGATGATGGCGGAGATTGGGTGCAGGAGGTGGTAGTGTCCGGGATTGTCGGACACGTCAAAAATGTATTTGTAATAGAAGAATAGAGTGGAAGGGAAAGGCGACACGGACACGATGCACGATACTTTGATGGAGGAATTTAGTTTGTGAATTTATGGAAAAAGTGAACCAGGAACCTCTCCTTATATAGGATGTGGTGCTCCTAGATGGATAAGGATTAGTAGTATTTTAAATCCCCGATGGATAATTACATCTTTTAGTTCGAATCGATTTAAACTTTATTCACTCCGATCCGAATCAAATTTAGATAAAACCTCCATTTAATTTAAAGTCTAAAAATAAAATATTTTCTAATTTAAATTATCATATTTAATCAAATATTAACTCAAGCAAAATTTCAAGTATTATTTTCAAAATAATGATAATAATTAATTTCGAAAACCTAATAATTATTTCAATACTTGAAAAAAAATTATACCATGAACAAAATAATTTTGAAAAATAAATTTATACGTAAATTATATTTTATGTATTCACATGAGAAAAGAATATTTATATGAAATGTAGTTTTCTAAATCACTAATAAAATAAACTAGCCTTCTTATAATAATAAAATAAGGTTTTTGAAATATCGACGTGACGTCCTTTTTATAATTTTAAGCAATTAAAAAATATTTATCGCATGTTAAAAAAAACATACTTCTCCTATATAAATAAAATCTATAAAACATTTTCAAAAAAAATATGTACCTCGCACATATTCGCACTCGACGAGAAAATACGAAAAACGCAAATTCACACGCGACATATAAGTACGAAAACAACAATAAAAATCAATACCAATAAAAAAAATTATAGCAAAATTTAGGGGATTTACATCCTACCCAACTTATAAGAATTTCATCCTCGAAATTAAGAATAATTAGGGGGGGAATGAGAAGGTGCAAGGGTATATTGATAAGAAAACACGATCAACCATTGGATGAGTCAAGGAAACGACGTTTCACACATACATGCATTAGAAAATCGTGATTTAGATATCTTGAAAAAATAGACTCACGGTTATGGGGGTCTACGAAGAATAATTAAATAAAAGATTTGGGTTTTGAGTAAATCAAGATATCATGAAATAAGTAGATTAAGAGAAACTAACTTGGAGAGTTTGGTGATACGGTTCCTCGGAGAAGATTACATGGTAGACATCTAGGTTGAGGGCACGAATAAGGGGACGATGGGAATCATTCAAGTGATTAGGAGGTCACGATAGTTGGTTTAGGGTCGAGGAAATGACGAGTAGTTTAAGATGAGGATATAGTCACATTGAGTGGTAATGATCATAAGTAATAGGACAGCTAGAGGGACATTTAAGTACAAGTGCTTTCGTCCTTCTAAAATAGGTGAAGGGCGAAAGTAATATATAGTTCGAAGAAGATAATATTGAATACGATTATGTGATTCAAAGACGACTGAATAATTTTAAAAGAGAATTGCCAAGGCAGTCGCGGATGAGATTCTAGGGGGCAAGTTTAACTATGTCTCTATCCACGTAGAACGATATATGAAAAGCGAACCAAAGTATACTCGATTGATCAGACCATCATGCACTTGTTCTGATTAGATAATATGTCAGTGAGCGCGCACTCAATAGCATATATCTTGAACAAGCTCGATAAATGGATAAGCTTGCAAAAACTAGACTATAGTAACAACATTAATCAAGATGGTAAAAACATAAGCACGTGAGATTAAGATTGAAAGAAAGTAGAATTAGTTCAAACTCCATAAGAATCTAAGTAATGTCCTGTGTTGGTGCCTATACAGTCGTCCCACGGTTTTCTTATCCAAGGACTTAGTCGAGAAGATGAGTTAGTGACCTTCCATTATACTACCTTAATGAGTTATAATAACAAAGGGAATACTAGGTAGCGGGCACTCTACCCAACTTACAAGAGTTAAGCTAGTGGTGTGATGGGACAATGAGGCCTACAAGTCATTCTTTTAATCCCTATCAAGCACGAAGGAAAGATAAGATTTACGATAGAAGGATCAAGCAAGATGCAATCAATGAGTCAAGTGAGAGTTCAAAGATGGAATCGAGATGGGAGGTCAAGGATGTGGATGAGATCCTAGACTCTAATCATATATGCAGGCTTACTTAGTACGGTAAAATAACCAAACAATTTATCTCGACCTGCATGGGCCACCATAAAAACATGTAATACCCCAGTCCCAAATACTTAGGACTAATAACGTAGACATGTCAGCTATATGCATACGAAGCATACTCCAATATATGGAACCCTCGTATGTATACATAAGCTATAAAATACAGTAGAAACCATAACAACTAATCTCATCCATAGAATAATGAAATAAAAGATATCATATAATCAACTATGAAATGTCTTTGTACAATATGTTGGGCGGAGACAAATCTACGCTACCAACTATTTAAAAGAGAGGAATACATGAACAATGGAAGAGTTTGATAACGAAGCGAAGGACGATCCAAGAGCAATCATCTTCGAAGGAATATTGAAGATCACGGCCTTGGCTAGAACACCTGCGAAAAGACAATAGAACACACCTGGAAAGATCACCAGGTCCTCAGAGGGACATAACAAGATACATAATATCATGCCATATAAGCTGAATATAAACTGCTCAGTAATAAGTCAAATCGGATTATAACATGGTCCAATACTCTACCCTTGAACTAGCGTACCATCCCCCCAAACAAACAAGGACAGGAGATGGCACACTAACCCACGATGAAGTATCTTTCCAAGCTATGAATCCGATATGGTATCCGGACCCCAACAAGGTTCAGTACCTTCTCATCGGAGTAGTGAGGCACACCTATAACCAAACAAGGACAAGATGTGACAAACTAGTCCGCGATAAATTACTGTTCCAAGCCGCGATCAGATATAAGTACTGAAACCAAAAGTACCCACACCTAACGGATAAGGAAGCCTAACCGTTCTATGTGAATGCAGTTTTAAGAACAAACCTCCATGTATGGGCTCTCTGGCTAAAAATAGGATCGATATAGTCCTACTTAGGGTACCAGGGGCCTCAAGCATAACCGTTCCTCGAACGTGCAAGCAATGAAATAAATGGGTCGTCAACCCGTATCTCCGGCGGAGCGTACAGTCACAAGGGAAATGTGCATGGTAGCCCATACGCTAAGGATATGTCCTTCTCACCCAATGCCTATATGTTGCCTTAACAACACATAACCTCTATAATCGCTAAGTCAAACTATCATGCAATACTACTAGCGGTTTGCCCTATCGCACGGCTTATACGTACTGGTCGCCAGCCAGTCACGCATGTCCGAGTTCTATATACGACACACGACTTCATGGCACAAACGTATCAAGGCCAATGTATGCAACCCAACCAAGGGTGGTCCCTTAAATCTAAGGTTAATATGCATAAAAATAATAAGTACGGGAAATAGAACTACACAGTAAAATCTATCTAATTATAACAATGTAGCACAGTTTATTTTGTAGAAAAACACAATCAAAATACAGCGCTTTAGCGACGGATGTATTCCATTGCTAATAGCGACGGACTTCCGACGAAACAGCGATGGTCTTCCGTCGAATTGCAGCCAATTATTTTTTTAGTTTTAAGGGTAAACATCGGTCGGAAATCCGTCGCTATATCGTCGGACATATAGCGACGGACAAATAACCCGTCGCTATGTCGTCGCCAGTTGTCAATATTTTGTGGGAAAATATTAGAAAACAATGGCGCAAAATTTGGCGACCACATAGCGACGGATTATCCGTCGACAAACTAACATACTGTGCCTTCAGTATAGTGACGGCCTGGCGACAGATGTATCCGTCGCTAAATACTGTGCCCTAACATAAAACGACCGACGTAGGGGAAATTTTTCACTCCCTCCAAAATTTTCTCTCAACACTATCTCTCTCTCTCTCTCTCTCTCGCGCATGCTCTCTCTCTCTCTCTCTCTCTCTCACTCAGGTATGTCTCTCTTCCCCTTTCTCTCTCTCTCTCTTTCTCTCTCTCTCTCTTGGTGGTCGGGGGGTGCACCCCGTGGGGGGAATCGTGGCCACGGGGGGGTTTAGGGGAGCGGAGGGAGGGGGGTCGGCAGGTGGGGAAGTCGCGGGGGGGGTAGGGGAGCGGAGGGAGGGGGGCCGGCAGGTGTTGGTGGTCAGGACGGGGGAGGAGAGGGGTTTAGGGTAGGGCGGCGGGTGGGGAGGTCGTGGGGCCGGGGGGTCTAGGTGGTCGGGGGGGAGGAGAGGGGGGGTGGGGGCCCGGCCGGGGGGGGAAGGGTTTAGGTTGGGGGTCGATGGGGGGTGGGGGTTAGGTTGGGGGCCGGCGGGTGGGAAGGTCGCGGGGGGGAGGGGGTAGGGAAGCAGAGGGGGACCGGGGGGTCTTGGTGGTCGGGGGGGAGGAGGGGGTGTGGGCCCGGGGTGGAGGGGGTGGGGGAGGGGAGGGGTTGCATGGGGTCCGCACGCGCGCCCGTTCGATCCAATGGTTGAGGACGACGGGCTCCCGATCCCCTATATATTTTTCCCATATATATATATATATATTTTTTTTTCCCATATATATATATATATATATATATATATATATATATATATATATATATATATATATATATATATTTAAAATAAAACTTTTATTGAATCGAAAAGCTCACAGGGAGCAGACAGAACACACAATAGACAAAACAAAATACGAAATTCAAAATACAAACCGAAACACCAACCGCCCACGTAATCCCAGGGGTCACATGCAACCCGAGGAGGGAACACGCGTCCCAAGCGGAACACGCGTCCCGAACGGGCTCGGGACTCGAAGACGTGGAGCCCGAGGAAAGAAAGGGGGGTTCGTCCGCTGGGGAGCCGACGAGGGGCTCGACCCCGACGACTGAGGCGGAGGGGGGGCCACGGACGGAGGTCGCTCGCCGGGGAGCCGGGGAGGGGAGGTCACGACCGCTGTCGGGAGCTCCGGCAGAGGGGTGAGGGGGACGTGGGGCCGCGGCGGACGAGCTCGCCCGGAGGGGGAGGGGAGGACTCGACCGGGGAGGAGGGCCACGAAGAGGATGGGGAGGCCGGAAGGCGAGCCATGGCAGCTGGGCCACGTAGAGGAGAGGAAACCAGGGGAGTGACAAGGGGCCACGAAGCGCTGGACTGAGCGACGGGGCGGCGGAGAGAAAACCAGGGGGAGAGGAGACCGCCGTGGGGAACCGCCGGGAGAGAGCGGGCACCGGAGGAGAGGGGTAGACCGCGGCGGGGATGGGAGGGTACAGGGCTGAAAGGGGGCGGCCCAGAAAAGCCGCGGAGGGGGAGGGGGCACGGCCCCCGAACCCGGGGAGCCAAGGCGGAGGAGGTGGATGGAGGGGGCTCCCGACCCATGGGGGGGAGCCAAGGCGGAGCAAGAGGAAGGAGGGGGCTCTCGACCCTTGGCGTCCGGCTGAGGATGGAAGCGGAGAAGGCGGCCAGCCGGCGCGCGGCGGCGCCGTTCATCGGCGGTGGGCGGCCCAGGAATACTGGAAGAATGGCAGCGGAGCTGCTGCCGGCGAAGGGAAGAGGGCGACTAGCTCCGCCGGAGGGAAGGCAGCGGAGACTGCAGGGGCCTCCGGCGGAGGGCACGGCACAGGAGAAGGGGGAGGAGGGCGCTCGACGAAGACAGGGAACATGGGGAGAGGAGATACGGAAGGAGGGGGAGGGGCAATCCGAGCGGGCCAGGAAGCGCGCCCGGCGGAAGGCCGAGGAGGGAAGGTGGCGGAGGGCCTCCAGGGGGGACGAGCGGCGGTGGGGGGCCGGGCACCCTGCACCGAGACCGGAGGCTGCGGAGACGCCGAGAACGACGACGGCGCCGGGTCGGGCGGGAGGGAAGGAGAGAACGGGGGGAGCACAAACGGTGAGCTGACGCCGGAGAGGGGGGTGGGGATCCACCACGGGAGGGGAGGCGACCATGCGGGGGGAGGCTGCCAGGCGAATCCCGGCCAACTGGGGGAGCCGGGGCGGTGGGAAATGAGAGGGCCGCCGAGGGGCTGGGAGGAGGGAGGCGGCGGAGCCAGGCCGAGGATGCCGTCGGGCCACGCAAGCCAGCCGCACACGATGAGGGGGAGGGGAGAGGCTGCGGCTAGCCAAGGGGCACCGTCTGGTGGAGACCGGAGGAGCCAAGAGGGAGCCAAGATCCCAGCAGCTGCTGCCATTTTTTATATATATATATATATATATATATATATATATATATATATATATATATATATATATATATATTTTATATATATATATATATATATATATATATATATATATATATATATATATATATATATATATATATATATATATATACACACACTAGTAACTCACAATAAGCTGCAATAAGCTATATCTACACTATTGTTCTGCAGCCTATCAGCAGAACTCCCTTACAAATCTTAATGCACATACATGGATACACACACTAATATGTATACACACACACACACACACACACACACTCAGCACTCCCACATACCATCTATACACACACTAATACCAAGTACTCTAAATTTCAATTTATACCACACTTTTATGTCTATAAACATCACCCATAAATGACACTCTCACACACAACACACACTTCCCTTATTAAGCACAACACCAATGCACTAACACAATCACAAATACCAAATATCAAACACCCCTCTATTCCTGCACCAATACCATTATGACACCAACATCCAAACCATATATATGAAATTGTAATATATATATATATATATATATATATATATATATATATAAAACAATTAGATCTAGAATAATATTAAGAAATTAACACAAAATAGGCTCCAAAACACATCATGGTGTATCATGACCCAACCACTCAATATACAATTGTGGACACAATAACACAATCATAACTCAAATTGGACAAAAAAAATTCCTTTGGGAACACGTATCGAACACTTGATGGTCAAAATTCGTAAATTAGACAAATTGAGCATAGAATTTATCATTCATCATGGTAAAAATCTAGATCTACCAAATTAAAGGTTTCTAACACCTAGATCTAGCATAAGAGAGTCAATTCCACCTATGGAAGGGTTTCAATGGTTTCAATTTGGGTCACAAGGGTTCAATTCGAGTCAATTCCACCTATGGAAGGGTTCCTATGAGTTTAAGAAACGGTATCGGTATCGGTATCGGACTATTTCTATGAGTATCGGTATTGATCGCTTAGGCGTCTAGACGGTAGGCGGACTCTCTCCGCCGCGCACCCGCCTACCACCGTTTAGAACCTTGTTGATACTGCGAACCTCGGTATAGAGTGAGTATCCTAGAAGGATATATATAAGATATCTTAGTAGTAGCTAGGTAAGTGTTGAAAATTATGGTGTATCATGGCTTCTTCTACCAGAGCATAATATAAAACCAAATGTATGAAGCAGAGCTTCACATTCACAATATTAGAAGGAAAAAATTTATAATGGGTGGTAGGGCGAGCCAGAATCCTTCTGATAGGTCCTGTTCCAGGTCAGAAATATAGTGAAATCATCTTTCCCATTCTTTCCTTGACCCCACTAAGAAGAAAGACGTTCACTTCTTAAAATATCTGATATATGTAGGTAGGAACAGGGAAAGGGGTCAGATTTATCCTGATGGAAGCAAGAGTAACAATACATCCACTATGGTTATTTCATATCCCCCCTGCGGAATAGGAGGATGAGAGAGTCGAATGAGAAGCAGGAAAGTAGAGGGGGTCAAAGATGGGGCCTTCTTGAGAAGTAGGGGAAGTAGAACGACGAAGTAGAGGGGGGTCGGTATCGGACTATTTCTATGAGTATCGGTATTGATCGCTTAGGCGGCGTCTAGGCGGTAGGCGGACTCTCTCCGTCGTGCACCCGCCTACCGCCGTTTAGAACCTTGTCGATACTGCGAACCTTGGTATAGAGTGAGTATCCTAGAAGGATATATATATAAGATATCTTAGTAGTAGCTAGGTAAGTGTTGAAAATTAAATTTGCTTATGCCAAGTCTTTTGGGCCTATCAGAGTAATAGATTTTTTCAGAAATCTAGTATAATATTGATTACCTCAAAATGCTTGCATAAGTAAGAGTGTATAGAGTGTATATCGTAGGCGGATGAGTGTATAGAGTGAGCCTTCCTACTCCCCTTCTTCTCATTCGGGTCATGAGGCATCATATTCCGCATCATATGATATACATCTCAACCAAAGCGTAGAGAGGTGTAAAAATATTAATATTAACCAAGGATCGGTATCAGAATCAGTATCACCATGAATCTCATGGCTTGTTCTACAAGAGCAAAATATAAAACCAAACGTGAAGTAGAGCTTCACATTCACAATAGTAGAAGGAAAAAAATTTTGATTTGTGGTAGGGTGAGCCAGAATACTTTCAAAGGATTCTGGCTCGCCCAACCACCAATCGTAAATTTTTTCCTTTTAATATTTTGAATCTGAAGTTCTGCTTCACACGTTTAGTTTTATATTATGCTCTGGTAGAACAAGCCATAAGATTCATGGTGATACCGTTCTGATACCAATCCTTGGTTAATATTAATATTTTTACACTTCTCTATTTTTTGGTTGAGATGGATATCATATGATGCAGAATAGGAGGCTGAGAGAGTCAAATGAGAAGCAGGGATGTAGAAGGGGGTCAGAGAGGGGGCCTTCTTGAGAAGCAGGGGAAGTAGAGCGACGAAGTAGAGGAGGGTCGGTATCGGACTATATATTTTTAATTGTAATTCTGTTTACTTTGTCTTACGATACAGATTTTCATATCTAATCTGCGATAGATCGTTATTTCGTTGATGTGATAATTGTCGCAATAGATGTTACGAAGAAGTGGTGACTGTGAGAGATCATTTAACCCATAAGGGTTTCGTACGTGATTACGGCCTATGGTCATCGCAAGGTGAACTATATGCGGAAAGACAGGATATGGTGTACGATGCGACAAGGCCTAATTTTGATCCGGAGGATCCTAATCCCGAGGCGAAGGAGTTCTATGATATGTTTCAAGATGCAGATACTCTTCTATATCCTGGTTGTGAGACTCATTATGTACTGTCAGACTATGTCGTTAATGGCTTCAAGTTTAAGACAAGACTGTTGAGGGTCATTCACCATTGGAGGTGGTTACAAGTTCCATATTACACATCTAATCATGTAGAAGAGGTTGAAATATCCGAAGAGAAAAATGAAATAGATGAATGCGAAGATGAGGAGGAAGAGGAAGATAAGGATGCGGAGGACGTCTAATACTGTCATTTCCATACAACAATGAATCTTCTATATTACACGTCTAATACTATCATTTTGTTTAATCTCCATGTTTCCATCAATCTTACCAGATGGCACCCATGATCCGAGGACGTCGCTTGAGAGAGGCACAGATGGCTGCTGAGGAGGTAATGGCACCTCCTGCTGCTGAGGAGGTAATGCTTTCTCTTGCTGTTGAGTCGGTAGTGGTACCTACTACAGAGATGACGGTCAAGGAAGAACTTTCTTCTATTATTCAGGAGGAAGTGATTCCTAAAGCCGAGATTGCTATGAAGGAGGAGGTGGCACTAGAGGACAGTTGCACCGGGAGTTCCAGTCATCCATCTCCTCTGGATATTGATCTTGCTGGCGTGGATCCTACTTATGCGCAGTGGCTGAGGAGGGAGATCTCTCTGTGCCTACGTAGAGGATAATAGGTATATATATGATATGATTTTTGATCAGATTTGTTTCCGGTAGACTTATTTCTGGGTTTGACTTGGATGGTTTTATAACTCTTGATGTTTTTTATTTTCTAGACATGGTTATTTTCTAGACTTGGAAGTTTTGGATGCTATTATCTAGACTTGTTATTATCTAGAAATTCAACGGAGAATTGCACCGGGGCTCATTGATGTATGTTAGTTTGTGTGATGTATTTGTGATAGTGTAACCCCACTTCTCCAGTTTCATGAATTTTTAACTATTTTAGTATTTTATTGAATGATATTCAAGTTTGTTAGTAATTGTCATACTTGGATATTATAATTGAACTATTATATCATGGTTATTAATTACGAATTTAGAGTAACTAATTTGAAGTATCTCTTAAATTTCTAACTAATTGTGGTCCCCACTCTTTCTAAACCATTTGTAACCTTTTAACATTTTTTTAACTAATTTTTTGTATGATCATGCAAATAGTGAAAAGGGGGAGGGCTTTTCTGCCTAAAGACCATTTTGCGGAGGGGGGCTTTTGTAAAAAAAGTTGATTATTCATATAGGGGAGCTGGAGAGAGAAAGTTTCCATTCTCTTCATTCTCAGCCAATATCATTAACAGCTTAGTTCTTTTTTCCAGTTTCCTTTCCTCAAAGCCAACCAAACCCTAACCCTATTTCTCTCTGGCGATCGGCGTGATGGCGGTTCGCTACGTCGACAAGGGTCGGTGACGTCTCCGACCATGGCGTAGGTGCTCACTTCTCTGGCGATGGCTCTACTCCCTCGGCGGCGCACACGATTCTCCAGCAAGCGCTTCTCCGTCTCCGACGACGACGAAGCGAGCTCATCCCAATGGCGGATCCCCAAATTTCTGACGGTTCTCCCCATAAATTTTTCGATCATGTCGCGTTCTCGTAGGTGAGCATTCAATTCTCTTAAAGAAACTCGTTCATCCCTAATTCCTTCTATTTTCGTGGATTATGAGTTCAGATCTGGTGCCTTCTTGAATTGATCAGTCAGTTTCATCGAATGATCGTTGCATCTTCAATCAATAGATCTGGAGTGTGCGATCGAGAGATTAAGCGAATTGACTGGTGCTCCCTATTCCTCCGATCTGGAAGACAAACCTGGGGGGAACGAGATCAGATCGATCGAGCTGTCAACAGATTGATCCGCAAACTGAAGTTTAGGTGAGTTGTCTCTGGCTGTTACTTCAAATTGTTTTGAATTTCTTTGGAGTTCCATCGATTGAATGAAATTTGTTTTCTCGAATCGATCGATTTTTCCTTTTAATCTTTACTAAGTTTAATCGGAGTATCGATCTATGAGATCATGGATATATTCTTGCATTTCTGGAATTCGAGAGAAACAAAGGAAGTTCGGAAATATAATGATATATTTTGAGCCCAATCCATTTTTTGTAATGTTTGATCAGGTGATCATCAGCAATCTGGACACGCGAAGGCCGTGTTCGACTTTCCGGATTAGAGTTCATTCAGATTGTTTCATTTCCCAGGTAATTTTCTGATCATTGCCATGTTTTATTCAATCTATTTTTGCATATGTTTGATATTTGGTTTTACTGTCAGTGTTCATGTCCGGGTTGTGTTCGTATCCTGAATTGTGCGTGAGTTCATGTTCTGTCATGATCGTTTTGCAAGTCAGTGTGTGCGTTGCGATGCTGGGGTTGCATACAGAGTTTCTTCCAAGATTGAAATGCAGTGCCTAATCTCTATCATATTTGTATACATTCGAAATTGTATACTCTTTGTTAATAAATTTGTATTCATCTATATCAAATTACTTTGGATATATTTTCTCTTCTCAGCCATTCAAATTATTCTAACTAAGGTTTTGGGTTTGAATGGTTAGTTAAAATGTTGGTGTTAGGGTTTTCGAACATATCTTCTTTTGCTGTGAGTTGGTTCAGCCATGGCGAGTATATGAATTTTTGCTTTGCTTAAACCAACTAGGGAGTTTGGTTATTCAACTGGGCTTAAATTAGTTCTATTATGGGTTTGATTTAGTTTTGTGAATTGCCAGACTTGTTGAGTTGTTCAAGTTCAAAAGGGTTGCTATTTTACTTGCCGGTTTGAGCAGGGATTTTGGGTTTAATGATACATTTGGTGGTGTTACTCAGTTTTGTCATTTATGGTTAGTGTGGGTTGCACCAATGGATGTGTTCAAGACTATTCTATCATTTGATTGAGCCTGCAATTTGATTATAATTATTTATATTAGCTTGCTAGACTAGATTTTGCAATGGGCATGTCTGTGATGGTATGTTGGGCTAGAACAGTCCAGTGGGGGACTAATGTTCCTTGAGAAATGTTTGGAAAAAACTAGACTTTTGCTTACTATGCAGTACTGAGCATAAGTTAAACTCTTTAACTAACTAATTAAGTTAGCTTGTGGATTTATAAATTAGCTAAGTGTATCAATTACTAGCCATTCTTGTTAAATAACCATTTCTGTAATTAAATTGTACTAATCTAAATCATTAATATAGTTAGAAATAGATCAAGCAAATTGGTAGATGTATATAGCTTACTAAGGTTTTTGCCTATTAGCTAAGTAGTATTAATAGTTAAAACATGTTTAGTATCCTTATCTAGTACCACTCGTAAATCCTGTAATTATTCTATAAATGAACTTGGTTAGTAGTGAGAGTAGCTAGGGTTACTTGTTCAGAAGTTAATCAATTTATACATATTATTATCAGGAGGACATCCAACTTTACTACTCATTCTTGATCACCCTGCGCAAGGCAAGTATACTCCTCGGACTTGTCCATTACTTCATGTCTTATGCTTTTCTATATTCATGCTTGTACCTTCTTGTTGACACAATATTTCACGAGATTGTCTTGTGTCTTGTTCCCTGAGTTTACTTGTGTCTGGAAGGGAAAATACTACAGATGTGTGATCAAACCCAAGTTAAAATTCATGTGAATAGCTTAGGCCCCGCTTCGTGCACGCGGGACCGAAGCCGAACCATTTCATATTCCATGTTCTACCCAAGCCGATCACACACTCTAGATGTATTTCAATATATTGCACACGTCAGGTTCATTGTATATTTTATGTTCAGGATTCATTTCATGTTCCCTGTATTTCCTGTATTTACTTTTCAGTATTCGTGTTCTCATTTTCTGTACTTTATATTTTCCTGTACTCATTCCATATCATGATGTTCTTGTTCATTTCCCTGGATATACTTAGCTCCGCTCCTGACTAGAATATGTTGTAGGTGTACTTACAGGATATTGTTCTACCTTATGGGCCAGAGTCCGGGATCTTAGCTGAGCAGGATGGAGACATGACTTAGCTAGAGGCTACAGGTTTAGACTGTTATGCTTTACTCCTAGATATGGTTTTAGTGTTCATAGTGTATTTCATTCCTGTTGACTCTGGTATCTTTACGTTATATAGTCTTGTGGATTATGGTGATATTTCTGGAAACGTTTTATAGATGTTGTGATTGTGCACATTCATGTTTATCTGGTTAGATTTTCCTAGCTTGGTACAGCTTACTTCGTCGTGTCTAACGACGAAGGCTGGGCGTGTCCGACTCGTGTCCGATTATTCGGAAGCGGGTCGTAACATATTTTTAGTGGTGGCCCATGCAGGTCTGTCCTAATGGTACCTAGGTATTATAGTACTATTGGAGGACTTGAGTAAACTAGGGAAATTTGATCACAGCATAGGAAATCGGGTACATCGGGTATATTGATATTCTATAAATACTTGTAGTTTTTAGGATTAGGACATTTTAACAGTTTTCTGTTTTTCAGATAGTTCATGCACGCAACACCGGAATGGTTGATCTACCTACACTTGAGAGTTTCGAGCTTCTACTACCTTCTATCACCCTACTATCCCCATGGATAGTACGCAGTTGACGGAGATGTTCGAAGAGTTCCTTGACACCCAGAGGGAGCATGCCATCCTTTTTCCAAGCCAGACTTGTGGATACAATCTCCGAGCCAAGAAGGACTTCTGATTTCCAGACTCTCGGATCTTTGGGCTTCCCCGACACCGAGCGTATATTTTGCACCGAGGAGCAGATCGAGAACCTAGAGCTGCTACTGAAGATTACCCAAGTCTCCGAGGACCGACTCCTCTGAAGATTTGAGCTACCAGCCAGGAGATTCAGAACGTAACACAGACAATAGGACGCAACGGGAAACTGAAGCTCGTGAAGGACATGAAGACTTATGATAAAGATATCAACTACTATGGATCAACAAAGCATCGCCACACTAAGATAGCGCCTCTTCAGCCACGCCATCAGATTTAGATGATGGCCATTTGTGCTTTCCACTGCCATCCAGACACCGCTTCAAGGAGTGCCGCAAGAGGCTCGAACTCTGTTTATACTGCAGAACTTTTTCCTATCGAATGAAGGGTTGCCAGCAAGTCGTGGATCACAATGGCCGAAGAGCAGCAGGATCTCAGCAGCCAGCACACCAGCAGCCGTATATTCTTGCCAGATCCCTGTATTTCAGCCCTAGCAGGAGATTCAGATTCAGATTCAGCCGACGATCATTTGTATTAACTGTCATCGCCCAGGACACCAGTAAGACGAGTGCTGCAAGAGACCGAGGCTATGCTTGTCCTGCGGATCGCCTGTCCATCAAGTTAAGGATTGCCGGAGGTCGTTGATCGTACTGCCCAAGGACGAGCACGAGGAGCACTATTACCACAGAAGAAGGACCCGCCTCTCCAGATTCAGCAACATCATGGAGCACTGCCGCAAGGACCAACCTATGTCAGGACCGCTGAAGAAATTAAAGTGATTCCAGTTTCGGAGGAATACTGAAGACGGATTGAAGACAGAAGACTCTTTTGCATGTTTGGAGAAAACCATGGATCGTGATTCATCATCTAGTCTTTCCTTAAATTCCTCTTAGCACCTAGATCATTTCTTGAAACTTCTTTTTTTCTATTTTAAAACCTTAGTTGATATTCGAAACTAATTTCGAGATATTGTTTCCTAATCGGTAAACTTGTTTCAGACCCACAATTCGATATTTGTTTGAAATCTACTATTCGATATTGTTTGCATATTCGTCATTCATGACTTTGTTTCCTAGTGTTGGCTCATATTTGAAAATTTTGTTCCCTCATCAAACTTCGTATTAATTGAGATTTAGTTCCTACTTGAGATTTCATTTCGAAACAATGTTCCTCATTCGAAACCTTGTTTAAGCTTCGTCCTATTTAGGACATTGTTGAGGATTCCTTTGAAGGTTTTAAAGTTTTCTTTTCTTATTTTGGGATTGTGACTCATTCTCTATATGAGACTTGTTTTCCAATTATTTTGATTTTCTATTCGAGAGTTGGTTGCCCTACTTTGTTTCAACCTTGTCTCCTCTCCAAGATTTTGCTTGTTTCATGAATACTTGTTTTCTATTCGCTTATTGATATTATGTTCGCTATTCGAACTTGTGCTACTCGAGATTTTATTCCTACTCTAAATCTTATTCTGAAACCTTGTTCCTAATCAAAACATTGTTTGAACCTTCGTTTCTATGTGACGCTTGATCGAGATTCAGTCCTTATTTGATTCATTGTTTGAAGATTTTGTTTTGAGGCCTTGATTGGTTCTCTATTGAGGTTCTATTCCTATTCATGATTTTATTTTATTTAGGATTGTTCTCTACTCGCGGCCTTGTTTCAATCTTATTTGAGATTTTGCTTGTTTCGTATTCACGATCCGGAACCTTGTTTCCAAATTGTTGATTGATAGTCCTCCATTCACTCTTCATAACCTTGCTTCCTATTCAAAATTTTGCTTCATATTCGTGACTTTGTTGATGGTTGATTTCTATCTGAGAATTGTTTCCTATTAAATTTCTTTTTAGGTATTGTTCAAGATTCTGTTATACTTTGATTTCTGTATAAGGTTTCTTGTCCTTATTACAAGACTTTGTTTTCTATCTGGTACCTTGTTTTTATGTCACCTTGAGATTTTATTACCTATCTGGGATTATGTCCCATGTACGAAATTTTGTTACCATTCCAGATTTCATTTGAGATTCTGGTTACTATTCAAAGCATTGTTCCCTGTCCGAGATTTAAATTTTCCTTGTTGATCCCTTGTAGTACCACTACTCCTTGTCAGATCCTTTGTTGATTCTTGGTACCTAATGAAACTCCTTTTTTAAAAAAGGGACATGTAGCATCACCTTTTATCGTGACTTGAACTGTTGAAACTCATTTTGAACCCTCTAAAAATTTTGGTAATTCCTATCGATATGTTTGAGAGACTATTCGATGATCTTCTGGGGCGTGGTAGTTGTGCGCTGCTGTCATTATCTGGATTATGGAGACTGAGGGTTCACTGCAGCCAGCAGCGCACTGGCGAGGCATGAACCTTAAGTTGAAGTAATTTCAGACATTCCTACGTTTTTGGGTATTATTGAGACTTTGTCACATTCTTCATATCTTGATCTCTTGGGTTGCCTCGTCAATGATTATTGGAAAATGGATAAAGTTGATAGAATATTCGGTGACATATTGTCATTTGAGTCACGGAACCAAAAGTCCACTGCAGCCAGATATGCACTGGCGGGGCAGGGATTCTAAGTAAGGTGATTTCAAATATCTATATGTCCTCGGGTACCATGGAAACTATATTCTCTTTTTCATATGGTTATTGATATTTCGAGAATCCTTATATGTTCACCCTGATTTGATATTAATACCTCCTGGGTACTTTCATACGGTTTTTTTAATCAACCCTTGCAAGTTCCCTTCTTGTATTTTATCGATGGATCATTTGATTTTCTCAAATACACCTTGCTATATCTTAACCCCGTTTCACTGGATTTTAATCATACTTATATTTTTAAACTTCGATCTTGATCATGTCTAAACCAACCGTGATTTTCCTATCTTGTTCTAGTCCACTTATGCTAAACTCTCGATTTTGACCGTGCTTAGCAGATTGTGCTTTCATAGTTTTATCCTTCTAAATTGTAATTAAACTTCATACCACCCCGTGCATGTTTGATTCTTGGTCATTGTCAGATCATGATTGATGATCGTGGCCAAATAAACTACCCTTCTATCATGACTAGATTCGGCTTATTTTTATGTCTAAACTTAGTTGCCCATTTTCATGTTTGTCTTATTTGAAATTATCTTCTTAATCGTGTTTGAGGTATCCTTTAAATTTCGAGGACGAAATTTTCTAAGGGGGGAGATTTATAACCCCACTACTCCAGTTTCATGAATTTTTAAATATTTTAGTATTTTATTAAATGATATTCAAGTTTGTTAGTAATTGTCACGCTTGGATGTTATAATTGAATTATTATATCATGGTTAGTTAATTACGAATTTAGAGTAACTAATTTGAAGTATCTCTTAAATTTCTAACTAATTGTGGTCCCCACTCTTTCTAAACCATTTGTAACCTTTTAACATTTTTTTTACTAATTTTTTGAATGATCATGCGAATAGTGAAAAGGGGGAGGGCTTTTCTGCCTAAAGACCATTTTGCAGAGGGGGGCTTTTGTAAAAAATATTGATTATTCATATATGGGAGCTAGAGAGAGAAAGTTTTCATTCTCTTCATTCTCAGCCAACATCATTAACAGCTTAGTTCTTTTTTCCAGTTTCCTTTCCTCAAAGCCAACCGAACCCTAACCCTATTTCTCTCCGGCGATCGGTGTGATGGCGGTTCGCGACGTCGACAAGGGTCTATAACGTCTCTGGCCATGGCGTAGGCGCTCACTTCTCTGGCGATGGCTCTACTCCCTCGACGGCGCGCACGATTATCCAGCAAGCGCTTCTCCGGCGACGATGAAGCGAGCTCGTCCTAATGACGAATCCCCAAATTTTTTACGATCCTCCCCGCAAATTCTTCGATCACATCGCGTTCTCGTAGGTGAGCATTCAATTCTCTTGAAGAAACTCGTTCGTCCCTAATTCCCTCCATTTTTGTGGATTATGAGTTCAGATCTGGTGCCTTCTCGAATTAATCAGTCAGTTTCATCGAATGATCGTTGCGTCTTCAATCAACAGATCTGGAGTATTCGATCGAGATATTGAGCGAATTGACTGGTGCTCCCTATTCCTCCGATCTGGAAGACAAACCTGGGGGGAACGAGATCAGATCGATCGAGCTGTCAACAGATTAATCCGCGAACTGAAGTTTAGCTGAGTTGTCTCTGGCTGTTACTTCAAATTCTTTTGAGTTTCTTTGGAGTTCCATTGATTGAATGAAATTTGTTTTCTCGAATCGATTGATTTTCCCTTTTAATCTTTACTGAGTTTGATCGGAGTATCAATCTATGAGATCATGGATATATTCTTGCGTTTCTGGAATTCGAGAGAAACAGAGGAAGTTCAAAAATATAATGATATATTCTGAGCCCAATCTGTTTGTTGTAATGTCTGATCAGGTGATCATCAGCAATCTGGACATGCGAAGGCCATGTTCGTCTTTCCGGATTAGAGTTCATTCAGATTGTTTCATTTCCCAGGTAATTTTCTGATCATTGCCCTGTTTTATTCAATCTATTTTTGCAGATGTTTGATATTTGGTTTTACTATCAGTGTTCGTGTCCGGGTTGTATTCGTATCCTGAATTGTGCATGAGTTCGTGTTCTGCCATGACCGTTTTTCAAGTCAGTGTGTGTGTTGCGATGCTTGGATTGCATACAATGTTTCTTCCAAGATTGAAACGCAGTGCCTAATCTCTATCATATTTGTATACATTCGAAATTGTATACTCTTTGTTAATAAATTTGTATTCATCTATATCAAATTACTTGGGATATATTTTCTCTTCTCAGCCATTCAAATTGTTCTAACTAAGGTTTTGGGTTTGAATGGTTAGTTAAAATGTTGGTGTTAGGGTTTCCGAACATACCTTCTTTTGCTGTGAGTTGGTTCAGCCATGGCGAGTATATGAGTTTTTGCTTTGCTTAAACCAACTAGGGAGTTTGGTTATTCAACTGGGCTTAAGTTAGTTCTGTGATGGGTTTGATTTAGTTTTGTGAATTGCCAGACTTGTTGAGTTGTTCAAGTTCAAAAGGGTTGCTATTTTACTTGCTCATTTGAGTAGGGATTTTGGGTTTAATGATACATTTCATGGTGTTACTCAGTTTTGTCGTTTATGGTTAGTATGGGTTGCACCAATGGATGTGTTCAAGACTATTCTAACCTTTGATTGAGCCTGCAATTTGATTATAATTATTTGTATTAGCTTGCTAGACTAGATTTTGCAATGGGCATGTCTGTGATGGTATGTTGGGCTAGAACAGTCCAGTGGGGGACTAATGTTCCTTGAGAAATGTTTGGAAAAAACTAGACTTTTGCTTACTATGCATTATTGAGCATATGTTAAACTCTTTAACTAACTAATTGAGTTAGCTTGTGGATTTATAAATTAGCTAAGTGTATCAATTACTAGCCATTCTTATTAAATAACCATTTTTGTAATTAAATGGTACTAATCTAAATCATTAATATAGTTAGAAATAGATCAAGCAAATTGGTAGATGTATATAGCTTATTAAGGTTTTTGCCTATTAGCTAAGTAGTATTAATAGTTAAAACATGTTTAGTATCCTTATCTAGTACCACTCGTAAATCCTGTAATTATTCTATAAATGGACTTGGTTAGTAGTGAGAGTAGCTAGGGTTACTTGTTTAGAAGTTAATCAATTTATACATATCATTATCAGGAGGACATCCAACTTTACTACTCATTCTTGATCACCCTGAGCAAGGCAAGTATACTCCTCGGACTTGTCCATTACTTCATGTCTTGTGCTTTTCTATATTCATGCTTGTACCTTCTTGTTGACACGATATTTCACGAGATTGTCGTGTGTCTTGTTCCCTGAGTTTACTTGTGTCTGGAAGGGAAAATACTACAGATGTGTGATCAAACCCGAGTTAAAATTCATGTGAATAGCTTAGGCCCAGCATCGTGCACGCGGGACCGAAGCCGAACCATTTCATATTCCATGTTCCACCCAAGCTGATCACACACTCTAGATGTATTTCAATATATTGCACACGTCAGGTTCATTGTATATTTCATGATCAGGCTTCATTTCATGTTCCCTGTATTTCCTGTATTTACTTTTCAGCATTCGTGTTCTCATTTTCTGTACTTTATATTTTCCTGTACTCATTCCATATCATGATGTTCTTGTTCATTTTCCTGGATATACTTAGCTCCGCTCTTGACTAGGATATGTTGCAGGTGTACTTACAGGATATTGTTCTACCTTATGGGCCAGAGCCCGAGATCTTAGTTGAGCAGGATGGAGATATGACTTAGCTAGAGGCTTCAGGTTTAGACTGTTCAGCTTTACTCCTAGATATTGTTTTAGTGTTCATAGTGTATTTCATTCCTGTTGACTCTGGTACCTTTACGTTATATAGTCTTGTGGATTATGGTGATCTTTCTGAAAACGTTTTATAGATGCTGTAATTGTGCACATTCATGTTTATCTGGTTAGATTTCCCTAGCTTGGTACAGCTTACTTCGTCGTGTCTAACGACGAAGGCTGGGCATGTCTGACTCGTGTCCGATTATTCGAAAGCGGGTCGTGACAAATAGATATTTGTATATTGGTGTATGATGTATATTGGTTTGTTGGTTTGTATGAGGTGTGATGCATATTGTGATGTTTCGATGTTCCGGATGTTGTACGAACATGGAATGCTCTGTTTTATGTAAAAAAAAATCAAAACTTTTCCAGTTAGCGATGGACTTACGACTATCAAGCGACGGAAGGCGACGGCTGAGCGACGGATGTCGACGAATTAGCGACAGATTAACCGTCGCCAAGGTTCTGGAAATATGAAGATTTCTAAAGCCTAAGCGACGGATATCCCGTCGCTAATCCGTCGCTCTGCTGTCGAGTATTAGCGACTATTGGCGACGGATTTTGCATATCAGAAACTCTCTGATAGGCGTTTACCAACTTATTACCGACGGACTTGTTCGTCGCTAAAAAGTAGTATTAGAAACTTCCTGATACTTGATTTAACGGAAATCCGTCGGCTAACCGTCACTAAATGTACGATTCTTGATGACGAAAATCCGTCGCTAAGCCGTCGAATGACGACAGCTTAGCGATGGACTTTTTTTTAGCGACGGGCTATTTTTCGACGGATTTTTCAGTCAAATTCCGTCGACAATCCGTCGCTAAATCGATTTGCCGACGGATTAGCGACGGATATGACCATCGCTAATTCGCTGTATTTTAGTAGTGAAATAAATAATGAATATGAGCTAAAGTAAAATAAACAGCTAATGGCAAGGTATCTTGCCTGGTAGTGACGCCTTGTGGGGTGCGATGATCAAGGTGGCACATCACATGATTTCAATGTTACAACTACGCGAGACGACCTCTGATGATAGCCAAGACTGTTCCATCCGATGCAGGATAATCAAATTAGCTAAGGTTGCTAGGAGGAGTACAGAATTGGCGAGAGAAAAGGAAAAAGGAGGTTAGTCATGGACGAGAGGATAATCGAAGGAAAGTGGATAAATAATATATATACGATTTTTAGAAAACTTTTATAATTCTTGAAAACTACATGTTTCTATTCCGAAATATTTATAAGTAGTAAAAATCGTTTTAGGTTGAAAATTATGATTTACTCGACAAAAATAGTTTACACAGTACTTTGAAAATATATGATGATTGGGAACAAAATTTTATTAGTCAAAATCTTAAATAATATAAAAATCTAGAAATATTTTAGGGCTAATCAAATGTAATTATTTTGATCAAAGCTTTTAAAATAGATAGAAATAATAATATATTTAGGGTTTTATAAATTCGTCTTTGAAATTAAATGCATGACAATAATTATACAATATCTTTAGCAATACAAAATATATACATAAATTTAGTTAATTTGTAAAGATAACATATATAGTATTAATAAAACTAATAATTAAATAAACCTATACTGAAACATACTAATAATTATAACCAAACATTTGATAATAATAAAATATTATTAAAATAAATAACATAAAATAATAAAACTAATACACCTGGTCTCTTCTCTCCGAGGGAGAGAGAGCCAGCAACCCAGCAAAATAAGTGTGTCTAAATGAAGCTGCTACAAACAAACAAATAAAAAAGGCAATTGATAAAGGCACTGCCTTTTTTGATCGGGGCTAGCCCGGATTGGGGCTAGCCCAATTTTTTTTGTGTTTTACTCAGGACAGCCCATTTTTTTGATTTTGGGCTGTCCCAAAGTAAAATTCCCCTAAACCCAAAATTTTTCTCTCATTTGCAAAATTTTTTCTCTCTCTTCCTAAACCCTAATTCCTCTCTTCTTCTTCTTCCTCTTCTCCTCCACCATTTCTCCATCCCCAAGCAAGAAGATAATTTGAAATTCCTAGAAATTTCTTCCACCTAGAAATGTTCTCTTCTTCCTCTTCTCTTCCAAATTTCCTTCTCAAGAAGATCGATGGCACCCAAATTCTTTCTCTATTTGTTTCCAAAACCCTAGAAATTAAATTGAAAAATTCAAGCATCCATTATATTGTTTATTTCAATTGTTTGTAGCCCATTTGAATTAAACTACATTCGGAGTGAAAAATTATCCATTTAAATTAAACACAAGTATGCAGGAACGAGAAAACTGTGCGTCGACCAGGACTGCCTAATTTTCTGGCAGTCCTACAAACTGAATGGACTGCCAGAAAACTGGGCAGTCCTAAGTCACAACATGTGAAACAAAGGACTGCCCATTTTTCTGGCAGTCCTTACTGTATTCAGGACTGCCAGAAAATTGGACAGTCCTACATACAGTAAGGACTGCCAGAAAAATGGGCAGTCCTTTGTTTCACATGCTGTGACTTAGGACTGCCCAATTTTTTGGCAGTCCATTCAGTTTGTTGGACTGCCAGAAAATTGGGCAGTCCTTGTTTGTATGTGGACTGCCCAGTTCCTGGACAGTCCATGCTCACAGCAAGTTCTGTGATGGACTGCCCAGTTTCCTGGTAGTCCACATATGTATGTGGACTGCCAGGAAACTGGGCAGTCCATATACAATCAGGACTTCCAATCTTTCTTCGCGCGCGCGCGCGTGTGACAGCATGCGGGATGAATCTCAATCTAGGGTTACAAAACAGGAAGATTTTTGTAGGGATAAGAGGAATCTCAATCTAGGGTTTAGAAGAAAATTTGAGATTAGAAGAAAATTTGAGAGGAAGAAGAGAAAGAGAAAAGAAATAAAACAATTGACTTTTATACTACCTAATGGGCTAGCCCTAATAAATTTTTTCAATGGCAAACTTGTAAATAACACAAACTTACAAATGGGCTAGCCCCGATCAAATTATGCAGTGCCTTTATCAATTGCCATAAAAAAAGGAAGGTTTGTTGTGAGAGAGAGAGAGGGCGAGAGAGAGTGAGAAGGAAATGAGGAAGGGGAGAGTGAGGGAGAAGGGGCTATCACCTGACGCGACGGGGGAGGCGGACGCACGAGGAGTTGGCGGCGTCGGGCGGTCTGAGGAGGACGGGGAGGTCCGGGCACAGTTGCGAGGGAGGGTGTGGGCTGGTGGAATGCGGCGAGCCACCGGTGATCAACAGAGAGAAGAGGCGGCCTTCCGGCACTCGGGGTCACGAGGCGCTGGTGTCGTCCTACGGAGGAGGCGGTGGAAGAGAAACTTGGGCGAGCGGTGGGAACATACGGCTTCTGCACGGTGGAGGGTGCACGGAGAGCCGACGGTGGGTTCGACAAGGTTGTTGAGTTTTTGGTGATGGTGGTGGTGGTGTGCTATTTTGAGGTTAGCCGGTGTTGGGTTTTTCGGTGGGGTTGGCGGTGGTGTCCGACAAGGTTGGCAGGACGGGTGGAAGTGTTGTGCTATTTTTGGTATGTTTGATGGTTGTGACGTTGATGGTTTTTGCGTGGTGGTGGTCGGTGGATGTGTGGAGGTGTTGGTGACGGAGAGAGTACAGTGGTGGTGGCTTGGGTGTGATGTCGCAGTTGAGTCGGGCGGTCTGGTGCGAATTGATGTGGGTAGCGGCGGTGGTAGTTGGCCGTGGTGGTGTTGTCCAGGAGGCGGGGTTGTGGTGAGGCGCTTACTAGTGTTGGGTGTTCGCGTCTGTGGCGGAAGTGGGGTGGTGCCGGTGGGAGTGGCGGCATGGAGGTTGAAGGTGGCGCTGGTGATGGTGGTGGTTCGGGAGAGGTGAGGTGGTGGTTTGGTGAAGGTGATGATGATGAAGATGGTGGTGGTCTCCAAGGGTGAGGCTGGAGGTTGTGTTCGGTAGGGGAGAAGGCAGGTGGTAGCTGTGGTAATGATATGGGGTTGGCCGGAAGAAGGAGGAGACGATGGTGCGGAGTGGGATGATGGCTGGGTTCGGTCGTCGGGAAGGTAGGAAGATGATGGCGGAGATCGGGGGCAGGAGGTGGTGGTGTCCGGGATTGTCGGACACGTCAAAAATGTATTTGTAATAGAAGAATATAGTGGAAGGAAAAGGCGACACGGACACAAAGCACGATACTTTGATGGAGGAATTTGGTTTGTGAATTTATGGGAAAAGAGAACCAGGAGCATCTCCTTATATAGGAGGTGGTGCTCCTGGATGGATAAGGATTAGTAGTAGTTTAAACCCCCGATGGATAATTCCAGCTTTTAGTTCGAATCGATTTAAACTTTATTCACTCCGATCCGAATCAAATTAAGATAAACCTCCATTTAATTTAAAGTCTAAAAATAAAATCTTTCCTAATTTAAATTATCATATTTAATCAAATATTAACTCAAGCAAAATTTCAAGTATTATTTTCAAAATAATGATAATAATTAATTTCGAAAATCCTAATAATTATTTCAATACTTGAAATATATATTTTTTACACCATGAACAAATAATTTTGAAAAATCAATTTATACATAAATTTTATTTTCGTATTCACATGAGAAAAGAATATTTATATGAAACGTAGTTTTCTAAATCACTAATAAAATAAACCAGCCTTCTTATAATAATAAAATAAGGTTTTTGAAATATCGACGTGACGTCTTTTTTATAATTTTAAGCAATTAAAAAATAGTTATCGCATGTTAAAAAAACATACTTCTCCTGTACAAATAAAATCTATAAAACGTTTTCAAAAAAATATGTACCTTGCACATATTCGCACTCGACGAGCAAATACGAAAAACGCAAATTCGCACGCGACGTACAAGTGCGAAAACAATAATAAAAATCAATACCAATAAAAAAAAATATCATAGTGAAATTTAGGGGGTTTTCACTTATCTCTTCTTGGTTCTCTTATTTTCATGGATTTACTTGTTATAATTTTTCTATATTATCTTGATAATTATTGAGCTATTATTTATCTTGGCTTTCCTTATTTTATCTCAAAGTTCATGATTACCTATATTTAGACTGATCATACTTTACGGGGGAGCATTCAAGTCGACTAAATATCTCATTCTCAAGTATTTTGTCTCTATTACCTTCATGTTTATCTAATGGATATTCATATATCATGCTATGGTAATTGAGTTCAAATGCATGAACTTTGGTATAGATTTTGCATAGATTCTATTATATCTATTTTGAATTCTTTTCAATGATTATATTCTTTATGGAAGTGATTCACTATTTTGTATGGACAAAGTGTGAATCATTTTTTTTATGATCATTGTTAAAAGTCTCATTTTATTTTTGATTTTTTTTGGTATATAATAGATATGCAAATTTAATCCTCATGGATTATTTATGACCAATGATTGATTTATACTTTATTGGTATATTTTTTATTAAAATTCTTTATTGGTCTCTTTCAAAACTATATTTATACACTTTATTAGATCGTGTTTTGAATGGTTTCTTTCAAATATATTCTCCTAATCCTTGTCATGATTATTTTTTGCCTCGACCTACTATGCTTGAGTTTATTGTATCTCTTATTACGGGAGAGTTTATTTTGATCATGTCAATTGGAGAGAAATAAGTTTAAGTTAGCACACAATATTTTAGGGATTTGTGTTTATTAGTGATACATACATCAATCGTATCTATCTTAAACTTAACCGATTTTCCATAATCAAAAAGGGGAAGATAATTGTTAGCCTAGTGATATCATATTTTTTAATATGGTTAATCAATTAAATTTAACATAATAATGTCACTAATATTCATATAAAAATTATCACATTGCTAATTAAATTTAGCATTGTCCTACTATTCATTATATTTATCATAATGGTATACTGCTATGTTCGTCTAACATGTACTTGCAGACAAGCAGTAAGCATGATCAAACCAGGACACATGCAATGAAGTGACAAGGGAGAGAAAAACTGATACAAGCCACAACTACTGAACCGTACAAAACAAATGCTCACAAAACTGCGGGAGAGCATATGGGAGCATTGTACCAGCATGGTATCAATGTATCGTATCGCGTATCAGCCATGGTTTATCAATTATCAAAATAGAGGAGATTGTTGGCCCAAATAGTCATTGGTCAACCTAATTTTGATATTGATCGAATCATGCCTTGATATGACTCGATACAACATAATCAGCACATTAGTCAGCACGTCAGCACAAAGTCGGCACGGCATATTGTATCATTTCTCGTGCAACAAGAATGTCTAGATTTTAACATTTGTTATGTATTTTACCTTTATTTTATAGGAACAAATATGCATTGGGTCGTGTTGGCACTAGGAAGCTCATACCTCAGCCTAAACCATATTCCAAGTCCACAAAATAAATCTGACCTAAACCTAAACTTTTCTGGTAAGAACTCGGTAACAACTCTGGAAGAACTCTGCTCGACTCTGACAGATTCAAACCCTAAGTCATTCTGAACCAAAATGAACCATGAAACCCTAGTAGCCGAACTCGGGCCGAGTTCGCCCCAAACTCGGACCAAACTCGGTCATCCTGAATTCCCTTCTGGTCAAAATGAAATACCTATTCTCTTGGCTCCAACGGTTCAAAATTTGAACGTTAAGCCATCCGAGTTCTGTCCGAACTCTGCCGTAGAAAATGCTGTAAAAAGGCAATAAATTTCCCATTCTTAATCACTCATTCAATCTTCTTATTTATTCCTGAGCCAAAGCCTTCTCCTTCCCCAAGATGAACTCTTAGCCTTCTAGTGCCAACATAGTTCCAATTTTAGAAGTCTGATCGAGTTGTAAAGCTTGGATTTCAAAGTGTTGTCTCTACACTTGTTATTGTGAAGTCGTGAGTTCTTCGTATTAAAGTTCGTGGTTGAAGTCGCCATGCGCTTCGGATAAAAGCACGAGGTTGTAATAAGTCGATGTGTCCTTCGGATTAAAGCACGTGGTGTAACTGCTATTTCAAATAGTGAATTAATAGCGAGCAAGAGTTCTCGCGACTGGACTAGTTCTCTCAGAGGAAAACCAGTATAAACCTCGGTGTTTGCGTTTGCTCTTCTCAACTTATTTACTTTACGTATTTACTTTTATACTGGTTGTTTCATATTTATTTGTTTACTGTCATAAATATTTTTAAGTGGTGATTATTATTCCGCTACACACACGCACTCTATTCATCCCCCTCTAGAGGTGCTCAACAGTTCAACAGGATAAGGTAATGTAATGTTGGGCAACCTTTCCGTCATGTTATGAAAATGGGGGCAAGCCGCAGGATCTTCATTTGGCGGTTTGACTTACGCCAGATAAGAATCAATATGTACTAGTTCTTTAGACAGCGTCTGACGAATCTTTTGGAGAGATGAAGAAGCTCCTATAGAAACAATCGTGCTTGCATATTCGCAAGATGTATGTCAAAGTTTTAGGGTTTGTCAAGCCCTTGAGATGGATCCCATATATATGAGGTTAAGATTTTTAGTCGGCGAAGATGATCCCCTATATATAAGGTTCAAGTACGGGTTACTGGGCAGGGTCAGGTTGTCACGACCCGATACCCAAATTGTTGGGCCGGGCCGAGCCATGTCCAGCCTACGCTTGGTTAAAGCGCAGTAAGCTGTTCTAGAATAAACAATAAAAGATCTAAGCAGCTAACAGTTCTAAAATCACATTTAAAGTTCATCACAACACAGCATCTATAAGCGAAGGTAAACAAGTACAGACTTAATAATACATATCCAAAGTATCTAACTGGAGACAAAGTCCAGTATCCAAATATAAGTATATACCAAAGTCTCAGTCTCAAAACACATGAAAAGATAACTAAGCAAGGTTCCCCGCTGGGGCCTCTTCTGGAGCTAAGGCCAGGTCCTCAAAATCAGTACCATAATATGTAACATAGCGTTTTCCTCCTCGAAAAGTATACCTACAACGTTATCCTGTCAGGACGGGAGCAAGTACAACCTCTACAACTAAAGTACTGAACATATAATGAAAGAGATGTACAACAAGAATCATGGTGTGATAAGTCTATAAAACAGGAAATACTGAAAAACATGGCCTCATGGTACAACTGGGATCACAGTATCATGGTAACATAGGGAACATGGCATATCATGGTTTAATTGGTTCTTTTTAGAAATGACAACATATAGTTTAAAAGTTTAAAATTGTAGTATGTACGTGAATCGGTCAATAGGTGAATAGGATGTACAGCGGTACATATCAATTTTCTGATGTGCACATACATACACATAACGGCATCGGTGTATATCCATACACAAACGCGGGATCAGAACATACTGCAAGGTCACATATAGAATGGCACCGAGCGCGGTAAGTACATACGGAGAAGGGGGTCATGTTCACGTACAATACTAACAGTTTCCCCTTAACCCGTTATTTAAACATGTGAGAGATACGAGAACTGTAAAAACATATGGGAGATACGAGAACGATATAAAGTATGTGAGAGATACTGGGAGCAGTATAAACATAGCAGGTACTGGGAGCAGTATAAAACATGTGAATACTCAGAGCAGTATAAAGCATAGTGAAACATGTGCTGAGAACCAGTAAGAAGCATGTGAAGATATGATAACTGTCCTAAGCATGGTAGGGACCATTTTAATGTAACATGTGAAGATTTAACTTGCAGTTATTCAGAAAGCAGTATTTTAACAGGGTTAATACATGTTCTAGCATTAAAAGACAGTAAATGAGTGTGTAGATGTACTTGCCTCGAGCAAAGCAAGAATACTAGTACGAAGATATAGATGTCCGGTATCCTGTCAATAATGATATACAAACTCAGTTCTAAGCTATGTTCAATATTACACTAGTGGTGTGACACGACTCCTAACTGGTTACTAGCCAAGTGGGGACCTAGCATAAAAGTCTAATGTGAAGTGCCACTATACACAAACTAACTCTCTAGGGTCTTTACACTAGTGCGGGGTGAGGTCCAATACTATAACAACTCAAATCAACGCAAAACTTGCAAGTTGTAACTACTCAATAAATAAATCAAACGGTACACTAAGTTCCAACAATTTTAGAGATAGACAAAAAGCTTAAATATATATAAAATAAAGTACCAAAATGATCCTTGTTAAATATAGAAATTTATACTAATTTTTCTGGGATTTATAAACCCTCATAAATATTTATTAAAAATCAGCAAACATAAATATACTAAAAATGAGTTCTGTTTTTCTATTTTTATAAAATACCAAAAGCACTTAATAAATGCTAGAAAAATTATAATAAATTAGCTAAATTAACATAATATTTACATAGCATTTTTCCAAGATTTTTACAGCAATTAAAATATATATAAAAATTCAAAACCAGAAAGTAACAATATCTAGAAAAATAATTAATTATAAATTAAGGATAATACATAATCAAAATCTACAGATGTTGTCGGATGATAAAATAAATATCACCAACGTGTCCAGAACGATCAAATCAGCTAGGATAGCCTACCCATAAGTCCAATTTAGACACAGGGGCAAAACGATAATTTTGGGTCAAAATGATGTCCGCCGTTGGACACACTTTGCACCGAAAAGCGTGTCGGGATAGAAGTCTACAAAACCTAACAAATTATATGTTCACGAATCCAGAATGATGATACGAACCCAACGGTATGTCCAAAATGGAATTCCGATGTGCCGATCTCAAAATGATACGTTGACGCGACTCTTGGTATCCGGTTTGCACGGAAATGCGTGCCGGAGCAAATGTCTTCAAAACTCAGCAAATTATATGTCAACGAGTCCAGAATGACGATACGAACTCAACGGTATATCCGGAATTGGATTCCGATGAGCCGATCTCAAAGTGACCCGTTGACCCGAAAAGTGGGACCCGTTTTGCACCGAAATGCGTGCCAGGGCCCACGTTCTCCAAATCAAGCAAACTTTATATGAAAACATGCCAGAACGACGCCACGAGTCTACTGGTGGTGTCAGAAATTGAATCCGGAGTCCCGGGTTCAAAAATGGAATTTTTACAAGTGCAAATTAAAGAATTCGGACGGCCAACTTTGGCGTCGAATTCGACCAACCGAACGTGCTTAAAACGAAACGAAATCTAAAGGAGACAGGAAGATGGTTATACCAGTTGTGCACCGGAACTGACGGTGCACAAAACAGCGCTGCGACGGCGAAGTTACGAGCTGACGAAGTCGGCTCCACGAAACTGTCCAAAAACAGTTCAATTTAAAACGTCAACTTGGTGGCCAGTTTTGAGGTATCAAATGATAAAATTAACGGACGAAAATTGACAGGAGTGAAGATGGATATACCGAGATTGCGACGGAGCAAAGATTTTGCCGATCCAACGGTCGGATCTCCCAAAAAATCTGCGCGAAGTCGCTGTCCCGAAACACAATTTCTGAAACTTGAAATCGCGCGTCACGGCGGGATTTCGACGTAAATGCACGGATAGTCTATGCGTCGCGCCGGGGAAGCGGGCGGTGGCCTAGGGGAGTTCGCCGGGGGTTCGCGCAGCTAGGGGGTCACCCACGGCGGCGGTGGCCGGAGCGGCGCGCGGCCGGCCGGTGCGCGCGCGCGCGACCATGCTGCGCAAGCTGCTGCTTGCTGCAGCGCCGCAGCTGCTGCTGCGCGCGGCGTGACGGCGCTGGCCTGCACGGCGGTGGCGGCCAGGGGCACGGCGAGGGAGTGGTGGCGTGTGGTGGTGGCTTGGGTGAAGGTTGTGGAGGTGGTGGTTTGCATGGTGATGGTGAAGGCGGGTGGTGAAGAGAATGGTGTTGGTGATGTTGATGGTGTTGGTGATGATGTCAATGAGGAGGAGGAAGGAGGAGAGGGTAGCTGTGGGTGGTGGTCGGCCATGGGTGGAGGAGGTCGGCAGTGAGGGGGAGATGGGATCTGGTGTAGTGAGAGGGAGAGAGAGTTTAATATATTTGTGTGTGTGTGTGTGTAATAAAGAGAGTGAGAGAGAGAGAGTTGTGTGATATTTAAAAAGAGAGAGAGAGATGAAGTCGGTTGGGGGGGGTGCTGTGAGGTGGAGGTGAGGTGAGGGGGTGTGTGAGTGTTTGTATAAAGTGAGGGAGAGAGAGTGAGTTGAATATATATATTAATATATATATATATATATATATATATATATATATATATATATATATATATATATATATATATATATATATAGAAAGAGTGAATGAGTGAGAATAGAGAGAGAGGTATTTGAATGAGAGAGGGGGAAATAGGAGGTCGGTCCACAGGGGGGGTTGTGAGAGAGAGAGAGTGTGGTGAGGATGAGAGAGAAAGGGAGTTATCCATATATATATATATAATATTATATATATATATATATATGTAGGTATATATAGAGAGAGAGATAGAGAAATATTTAGAGAGAGAGAGGAGAGAGATAAGTGGATATTTCCAAAATAGGAAAAATAGGGAAATTATGTGGGGTACTTGGACAGTCATGAGAGGACAACGTGGAGCTTGGGTTCGGGTTCGGTCGAACCGGGTTGAGTCAAAATCGGACCGGGTGCAATAATGGAATTTAAAATTGGGATTTATAATCATGGATAAATAAACAACATACGGGGACTCCAATAAATGGGACACAAGCGTCATGTGGGTAGTAGGCTTCGTATGGGCCACGTCCATACTTCGGGTCGACTAGGTTGGATCGATGTCGGGTTCCGAAATTAAATTGGAAAATAAATCAGGTTTCACGGTAGAAAATAAATTGGCCTAAATTGACCCGGAAGTTGTGCGAAGAAAATGGAGCACAAAATGTGGTGTCTGAGTGGGACACGAAGGTCATGGGTGAAGAGCGTCTCGAGTAGATCATTTATGAGAAGTTGGTTTCGAGAAAATGGCTGATCTGGTGCTCCTAAATTAAAAGCAACGGTAACGTGCAAACGATGATCAAAAATAAAAGTGGGAATAATATTCAACGATTAATTGGTCTAAGTTGACCCGAACTTGCGCGATACAAAAAGAGCACAAGGGAACGAATTCAAGTGGGACAGGATATATCAAAATGAAGATAATCTTGTCTACTCCAAAATCCATGAAGAGAGTTTACAGAGATTGGCATCCCTGACGCTCCAGAAGTCAAAGTTACGGAAAGGTACATTAATGATCTAAACAATTAAATAATAATATATTTATCGAAAACAATTCATTCAAAAAAATAAAAATAAACCCTGAATTTCAGGGGGCTTACATCCTACCCACCTTACAAAAATTTCGTCCTCGAAATTAAAAATCATCCAACCGGTCAAACTATAACATGTAGCTGCTCTGGCTACGATACTCAATCTGCTATCCTTGTAATCATCTCTTCCGTTTCTCTTTACAATCTTTTTGGTTCAGGTTCAATCAAAGTCCTTCTATCATAAACTACGTCATACATCCTTGTCACGACCCGCACCCTAGAGTTAGGGCACGAGAACGTAACGACGCCCAGCCTACGCCGCAGTGTCGACGGTAGAACACTGTCCTAGGTCACAACATCTAACAATATAAAGCTAAGCAGTTTTATACTCCCCGAATGGGGGTGACATAGCAGATACAACTCAATCACATCTAAGGTAGAGCATGATAAGAATAGATAAAACATGAAATCCAAAATAAATACGGGAGATAGAAGTCTAAGTGTCTAAAATACATGAACCCAGAAGTACATCTCAAAACTCAAATAAAGATACAGTAATCCACAAGGTAAATACAACTCCAGACAAAAAGAAATAACTACCTAAACAAACCCTACTGTGTCTCCTCTAGGCTAGCAGGCACCTCCAGGCTATCTGTAAAATTTATCAACAGGTCCAGTCAGGACTGGAGCGAGCACAGTACATCTCAACAGATCATAGCAGGTTAGAAAACATATAACATGCAGTAAAGTAAGATACAGGTACTGAAGAATGCTGTATGTAAACAGGAAGAGAACTGTAATATAAATATCTACTATACATAGAGAACTAAAAGTGGCTAGTGAGTCAGAGTACGAGATAGCACATGTGAACAGGACAGATTTGCACAGGATGTCGAGGTGCACAGGAATCTACACTACAAAGGAATTGTTCACACGACTACTAGCACTCCCCCGTATCCCCAATCAATACACAAGGATCTAAACAGGTTATGTTATTGCACAGGATATCACATGGGGGCCCATATAGGGTGCACATGATAGTATACATGGGGCTCCGTAAACATGAGAGTACAAGATTCACAGGAGTGCACATGTAATAAAAGCACAGGAGTACATGATGTAAGTGAAACGCACAAGCACAATGTACCCGATGCTCCCGAGGGGGATAACATCGCATGTAGAGATCTATATAGTACCAATCCGTGTGACCAACGTGACAGTACAAGTAAAGTAATCTACTGCAGGAAATAATTCTAAGCAGGATATGAAATGATCAGAGAATGTACTCGCCTCGATAACCTGAACAGCTGATAAGTAAAGGGGAGGTCCCACTGAAGCCACAGAGTCCTATTTAAAGCAACACAGGTTACAAGGTGTTCAAGTTGAAATAAATAAAACTATACTAGCCATCTATATTATTCTAGGTTCTTCTAAGTCAAAACATCTCTAGGTCGACTCCGGTCAATAATCTAGTCAAACTAGGTCAAGTATTGACTTACAGTTGACTTTGGGTCAACTGGTCAACTCTGGTCAAACAGGGTCAATTCTAGTCTAATATAGAGTGTACTTCGTTATTTGTACGTCGAAACTTACGACACGTAAATCGAGATAAGAAGATTATCGGTAAGGTTGATAATCTTATTATAGTTATCCACGTGTCCAACATGCCAATTTCAGCGATGTGAGATCACTGGAATTGGCTGATCTCAGTTTCGTTGTACTAATCCCGAAATACGAACATTATATGAATTAATTATTAATTAATTATAAAAAGGTTAAACTTAGAGAAATTATCAACAAACATTGTCGGACGATGAAATGAACATCGCCAACGTGTCCAGAATGGTCAAATTAGCTAGGATAGCCTACCCAACGGTCCAATTTGGACACAAGGGCAAAAAGGAAATTTCGGGTCAAAACGGTGTCCGTGTCGAAGCCGTTTTGCACCGAAAAATGTGCAAGAAAACAAGTCTATAAAATATAACAAATTATATGTCCACGCAACCAGAATGTCGATACGAACCCAACGGTATCTCCAGAATTAGATTCCGTTGTTCCGATCTCATTTTGGCCTGTTGACCAGAACTTGGAATTCCGATTTGCACGAAAATGCGTGCCGGAGCCAAAGTTCTCAAAACTCAGCAAACTACCTGTCAACGAGTCCAGAATGATGATACGAACTCAACGATATCTCCGGAATTGGATTCCGACGAGCCGATCTCAAAATGACCCGTTGACCCGGATATTGGTATCCGACTTGCACCGAAATGCGTGCCAGACCCAATGTCCACCAAAACCTAGCAAATTATATGTCAACGAATCCAGAATGACGATACGAACTCAACGGTATCTCCGGAATTGGATTCCGATGAGCCGGCATCAAAAAGTCCCGTTGACCCAGAATGTGGGACCCGCTTTGTACCGAAAAACGTGCCTGGGCCCACGTTCTCCAAATCAAACAAATTTTATATGAAAACATGCCAGAACGACGCCACAAGTCTAATGGTGGTGTCAGAAATGAAATCTGGAGTCCCGTGTTCAAAAATGGAATTTTACAAGTTGGAAATTACGAATTCGGACGGCCAACTTTGGCGTCGAATTCAACCAATCAAACAAGCTCACAATGAAACGAAACTGAAGGGGTAGCAAGAGGGTTATACCAGCTTCGCACCGGAACTAGTAGCACGCCAAACGGAGCTGCGGTGGATGAGATACAAGCTGACGAAGTTGGCCCCGCAAAACTGTCCAAATTTAATACAATTTAAACGGTCAACTTGGTGGCCGGTTTTCATGTATCAAACGATAAAATTAACGGACGAAAATTGACAGGGATGAAGGTGGATATACCGAGATTGCGACGGAGTGAAGAAATCGCCGATCCAACGGTCGGATCTCCGGGAAAACGTGCACGAAGTTGCTGCAACGGAGCACCAAAACGAACTTCATTTCGCGCGCGTCACGACGGGATGTCGTTCAAAACGCACGAATCGCCTCGACGGCGCGTCCCGGAGGACGTTGGCCGCCAGGGGAAGGCAGCATAGGGTGCGCCCGAGGGGGGGCCACCCACGATGGGGGTCGCCGGAGCACGGTGGCCGGCGGCGGCGCCAGCGCCGTTCGCGCGCGCGCGCCTGGCGCGTGGCTGCTGCCGCTGTCGCGCGGGCTGCACGCGGGGCTGTGCACGGTCAGCCCGACCGGCGAGGGTGCAGCCTAGCGCGGTGGTTGCGCACGCCAAGGGGCGGCGGTGCGACGCACGGCTGCGGGGGCCGGTGGTGGCCGGTTGATGTGGTGCGGGTGGTTCGTGGTGGTTTCAAATGGAGGAGAAGGAGAAGAAGTGATGGAGGAGTAGGAGATGGCCGGCCAGGGTGGAGCCGACGGCCGGGCTGGCCAGGGTGGCCGGAGTGAAGAAGCTCGGTTGGTGGTGATGAAGTATGCTGCTGTGTTGGTTGTTTAGGAAAGAATTGTGGGAAAATAATAAATGAGAGGGAAGAGAGAGAAGGAATGATTAAATGAGAGAGGAAGAGAGAGTAAAAGTTGTTCTCTCCTGAATGTTAGGGCCGGCACATGTGGGAGTGAGGAAAAAGTTTCCATGCAAGGAATTTTGATGGTGAGGATTACTTGGAGGATTCCAAAGGCTAGGATTTAATTAGAGAAAATTGGCCAATTTCAATAGGAATTAAATAAATAGAAATCTCCAAAAAAATATAGAAAAATATATAGGAGATTACTTGATATTTTTGGGCAAGAATTATGAGGGTGTCATGATGGAGAAAATCATGGAGCTGGACTGGACTCGGTGGAGCCGGATTGGGTCAAAATCGGACATCGTGCAAAAATAGAATTATAATTAGACGTTGATGATCATGTGTAAATAAGTAGCACATGGGAATTCCAATAAATGGGACACAAGTGGCGGAAGGGTAGTAGGCTCAAAGTGGGCCATGTCCATAATTGGGGCGGACAGGTTTTGGTCGACAGGGGACCCACAAATCAAGTTGGAAAATGAATGTGACGCCGTGGCGTGAAATAAAATCGGGTCACGCGTCGGAAAAGTTGTGCGAATCAAATGGAGCCCAAAATGACATGAATGAGTGGGAAACGAAGGTCATGGGTGACGAGCGTCTCGAGTAGATCATCAATGAGGAGTTTGTTTCAAGGAAATGACTGGTCTGGCGCTCCCAATTTAAATGTTATGGTAACGCGCTGAAAATGATCAAGGAAAAAAGTGGGAAAATAATTATCAATCAAATGGTCTAAACCGACCCGAAGTTCAGCGAAGCAGAAAGAGCACAAGAGAACAAGTTTGGATGGGACACTATATACCGTCATGAAGGTATTCGTGTCCACTCCAAAACTCGTGAAGAAGATTTCCAGAGTTGAACATCCCTGATACTCCAAATATCAAAGGCATGGAAAAGTACACTTAAGGAAAAAATAACAAAATTAATTATTTGATGAAACTAAACAATCAAAAAATAAAATAAAATTAAATTAAAATTCAACCCGAAATTCAGGGTGCTCACATCCTACCCACCTTATAAAAATTTCGTCCTCGAAATTAAAATATCCCTACTCCCTCTAGGTCAAACCCCCACAATCAAAATTCCAGAACTTAAACAAATCATACCATCAAATAAAAGAACGGCATACAGGGTCATGGCAACGGTGACAGTGAAGTCTCATCTAGGTTTACTAGTCATGCTAACCAACGGTCATAGGGTATCAAACACACAAGCAAATCCAGGGTGCTAAACGAGAAAAGATGCAGAAATATCAAATCATCAAAACTGTAAGACAGTCTACCATCCCACATGAAAACTGGTACTCAAAAAAAAAAGGTAACTACCAATCATCTGAAAAAGTACTATCCCAAGAAAATCAAAATTACAAGTTGAAGAATTGAAAGTCACTTGCATTGAAATCCAATCACAAAACATATACAGAGAGAGCGTTAGAGAGGGAAAACTAGCATCATATGTATGGGGACATGTTCATACGGTTAGATAGTAGGCGTGTGTGTGTGTGTGTCCTTGTACAGGGTTATAGCTTAGTATTGAAAGGTTAAATCCAGTTTTAGTTCAGCGTTTACATATAAAAAAAAAATATCTAAAAGTAAGCTAACATTCAAACCATGAAAAATATGAACATAATGCGGTCTCAGATTTTAGGGTTTGAAATATCACAACAAATCTCAATGGTCCTAACACATCCTAACATGGTAGAGAAGAACCCTAACATACTATCCCCACATTGACCTACGCATACAGTTTAATATTACATGTTAAATCTGAAATTGAACTAAACATTGGAAATCAAATGTGAAAATGTTAACATGTAACTAGTTTTCAGAATTTTGGAGAACTTGAACATTAAAACCCAACTCAATGTTTATCACAACTAGCATGTAAGAATATGAACTTAAATTTATATCCTACTTCCCATAAGGTAGCTCAATATTACATTTAAGGAAATAAAACAGCAATTTGAACTAACATTCGAAAATTCAGCATCAAGGGTTAACATGCACAGAAGTCTCAGATTTTACAATTTTAACATAACTTAACCAATTTTTTTTTGAATTGAAACTCTATGTATAACATACATGTGCAGTGATGTAAACCTAAATAATAACATAAAATTTATATTTAAATTACGACTTTAACTGGAAAAACAGGAAACCATAAATATTGTGGTTTTGAAAATTTAGCATCAAGCAACATATTAATAGTATCTAGATATGTGAGAATCAAGTGTAGCATGTATACGTGTTAGGCAAGTGTCTGATATATATATTCACATACATATTCTCATGTCCCAATAAAAATTAATTCTACGTTAAGACTAACATTTAGATTCCTACCAAGATTGCAAGCAGGTGATTGACGAAATCAAGACAGTTTTATTATTATCTAATACAAGATTAATAGCAAGAAGGAATTAACGATAAAATCTGTTTTGTTTATCTGATTAAGGAAAAACCATTTTTGAAACCCAGTGCTAAATTATCAAATCCAAGATAAAATCTAGCAAAATCATCGATTCATGGTATTATGAAAACTCCTAGCAAGAAGTTACACAAAGGTTTATGAAAACAACTAAACTTACTCCTGAGTTAAATAATAGAAAACTAGACAACCAAACAATTAATAATTCCCCCTTTTTTTTTGAATGACTGAGAAAAAGTAGAGAAAACATGTTCAAAATATTTTAAGGTGCAATCCGATAATCATATGCGTCTATCCAAAATCATGGTACTCTAAATCCTCGTCATACTAGTAAGCACGGCTACGATAATCACAGAGCCCTTAACTTATGCACATATCTCTAGAATCATGGTATTTAACATTTTTGCGGTGCCGCATGCTTGGCTGCGAAAACCTTAAATTTCCACACCCGAGAAATACATCCAGAGTCAGACTATATGTCCTCACCATGCTGGCTAATGTGACTATAGAAGACTAGATTCCATAACATAGATGACCTAGCCCATATAATTTCATCTTACCAAAAATCAAATTAAATCAACAATGAATAATCAAAAATCAAATCAAAATTTATTAACGAACATCAAAATTCAAAAGTGAACACAATCCATCAAAATACAAACTCGAATGCAACAGCTATCATCAAAATTCAAAATTCGAAAATCTTTCATCAAAATAAATACAAACTCAAATTCAACAATAATTCGTAAAAATCAAATTTAACAACAAAAGTAAAATAAATTAAATCAAGGAAAAAATAGAGTTTTCAAATCGAAGTTAAATAAGATTCTCCAGGGTCGTCCCGGGAATCTCTCAAGGGTTCCTAACTGTGATTGAGTACCTTCAAAATATATCCAAATCCTACTGCAGGCTGTAGTGGTACTCTAGTTCGAATACCACTACACTTTAGTCTCGACCTGCATGGGCCACCACTAAAAATGTGTCACGACCCGCACCCTAGAGTTAGGGCACGAGAACGTAACGACGCCCAGCCTACGCCGCAGTGTCGGCGGTAGAACGCTATCCTAGGTCACAACATCTAACAATATAAAGCTAAGCAGTTTTATACTCCCCGAATGGGGGTGACATAGCAGATACAACTCAATCACATCTAAGGTAGAGCATGATAAGAATAGATAAAACATGAAATCCAAAATAAATACGGAAGATAGAAGTCTAAGTGTCTAAAATACATGAACCCAGAAGTACATCTCAAAACTCAAATAAAGATACAGTAATCCACAAGGTAAATACAACTCCAGACAAAAAGAAATAACTACCTAAACAAACCCTACTGTGTCTCCTCTAGGCTAGCAGGCACCTCCAGGCTATCTGTAAAATTTATCAATAGGTCCAGTCAGGACTGGAGCGAGCACAGTACATCTCAACAGATCATAGCAGGTTAGAAAATATATAACATGCAGTAAAGTAAGATACAGGTACTGAAGAATGCTGTATGTAAACAGGAAGAGAACTGTAATGTAAATATCTACTATACATAGAGAACTAAAAGTGGCTAGTGAGTCAGAGTACGAGATAGCACATGTGAACAGGACAGATTTGCACAGGATGTCGAGGTGCACAGGAATCTACACTACAAAGGAATTGTTCACACGACTACTAGCACTCCCCCGTATCCCCAATCAATACACAAGGATCTAAACAGGTTATGTTATTGCACAGGATATCACATGGGGGCCCATATAGGGTGCACATGATAGTATACATGGGGCTCCGTGAACATAAGAGTACAAGATTCACAGGAGTGCACATGTAATGAAAGCACAGGAGTACATGATGTAAGTGAAACGCACAAGCACAATGTACCCGATGCTCCCGAGGGGGATAACATCGCATGTAGAGATCCATATAGTACCAATCCGTGTGACCAACGTGACAGTACAAGTAAAGTAATCTACTGCAGGAAATAATTCTAAGCAGGATATGAAATGATCAGAGAATGTACTCGCCTCGATAACCTGAATAGCTGATAAGTAAAGGGGAGGTCCCACTGAAGCCACAGAGTCCTATTTAAAGCAACACAGGTTACAAGGTGTTCAAGTTGAAATAAATAAAACTATACTAGCCATCTATATTATTCTAGGTTCTTCTAAGTCAAAACATCTCTAGGTCGACTCCGGTCAATAATCTAGTCAAACTAGGTCAAGTGTTGACTTACAGTTGACTTTGGGTCAACTGGTCAACTCTGGTCAAACAGGGTCAATTCTAGTCTAATATAGAGTGTACTTCGTTATTTGTACGTCGAAACTTACGACACGTAAATCGAGATAAGAAGATTATCGGTAAGGTTGATAATCTTATTATAGTTATCCACGTGTCCAACATGCCAATTTCAGCGATGTGAGATCACTGGAATTGGCTGATCTCAGTTTCGTTGTACTAATCCCGAAATACGAACATTATATGAATTAATTATTAATTAATTATAAAAAGGTTAAACTTAGAGAAATTATCAACAAACATTGTCGGACGATGAAATGAACATCGCCAACGTGTCCAGAATGGTCAAATTAGCTAGGATAGCCTACCCAACGGTCCAATTTGGACACAAGGGCAAAAAGGAAATTTCGGGTCAAAACGGTGTCCGTGTCGGAGCCGTTTTGCACCGAAAAATGTGCAAGAAAACAAGTCTATAAAATATAACAAATTATATGTCCACGTAACCAGAATGTCGATACGAACCCAACGGTATCTCCAGAATTAGATTCCGTTGTCCCGATCTCATTTTGGCCCGTTGACCAGAACTTGGAATTCCGATTTGCACGGAAATGCGTGCCGGAGCCAAAGTTCTCAAAACTCAGCAAACTACCTGTCAACGAGTCCAGAATGATGATACGAACTCAACGATATCTCCGGAATTGGATTTCGACGAGCCGATCTCAAAATGACCCGTTGACCCAGATATTGGTATCCGACTTGCACCGAAATGCGTGCCAGACCCAATGTCCACCAAAACCTAGCAAATTATATGTCAACGAATCCAGAATGACGATACGAACTCAACGGTATCTCCGGAATTGGATTCCGATGAGCCGGCATCAAAAAGTCCCGTTGACCCAGAATGTGGGACCCGTTTTGTACCGAAAAACGTGCCCGGGCCCACGTTCTCCAAATCAAACAAATTTTATATGAAAACATGCCAGAACGACGCCACAAGTCTAATGGTGGTGTCAGAAATGAAATCTGGAGTCCCGTGTTCAAAAATGGAATTTTACAAGTTGGAAATTACGAATTCGGACGGCCAACTTTGGCGTCGAATTCAACCAATCAAACAAGCTCACAATGAAACGAAACTGAAGGGGTAGCAAGAGGGTTATACCAGCTTCGCACCGGAACTGGTAGCACGCCAAACGGAGCTGCGGTGGATGAGATACAAGCTGACGAAGTTGGCCCCGCAAAACTGTCCAAATTTAATACAATTTAAACGGTCAACTTGGTGGCCGGTTTTCATGTATCAAACGATAAAATTAACGGACGAAAATTGACAGGGATGAAGGTGGATATACCGAGATTGCGACGGAGCGAAGAAATCGCCGATCCAACGGTCGAATCTCCAGGAAAACGCGCACGAAGTTGCTACGACGGAGCGCCAAAACGAACTTCATTTCGCGCGCGTCACGACGGGATGTCGTTCAAAACGCACGAATCGCCTCGACGGCGCGTCCCGGAGGACGTTGGCCGCCAGGGGAAGGCAGCATAGGGTGCGCCCGAGGGGGGGGGCCACCCACGATGGGGGTCGCCGGAGCACGGTGGCCGGCGGCGGCGCCAGCGCCGTTCGCGCGCGCGCGCCTGGCGCGTGGCTGCTGCCGCTGTCGCGCGGGCTGCGCGCGGGGCTGTGCACGGTCAGCCCGACCGGCGAGGGTGCAGCCTAGCGCGGCGGTTGCGCACGCCAAGGGGCGGCGGTGCGACGCACGGCTGCGGGGGCCGGTGGTGGCCGGTTGATGTGGTGCGGGTGGTTCATGGTAGTTTCAAATGGAGGAGAAGGAGAAGAAGTGATGGAGGAGTAGGAGATGGCCGGCCAGGGTGGGGCCGACGGCCGGGCTGGCCAGGGTGGCCGGAGTGAAGAAGCTCGGGTGGTGGTGATGAAGTATGCTGCTGTGTTGGTTGTTTAGGAAAGAATTGTGGGAAAATAATAAATGAGAGGGAAGAGAGAGAAGGAATGATTAAATGAGAGAGGAAGATAGAGTAAAAGTTGTTCTCTCCTGAATGTTAGGGCCGGCACATGTGGGAGTGAGGAAAAAGTTTCCATGCAAGGAATTTTGATGGTGAGGATTACTTGGAGGATTCCAAAGGCTAGGATTTAATTAGAGAAAATTGGCCAATTTCAATAGGAATTAAATAAATAGAAATCTCCAAAAAAATATAGAAAAATATATAGGAGATTACTTGATATTTTTGGGCAAGAATTATGAGGGTGTCATGATGGAGAAAATCATGGAGCTGGACTGGACTCGGTGGAGCCGGATTGGGTCAAAATCGGACATCGTGCAAAAATAGAATTATAATTAGACGTTGATGATCATGTGTAAATAAGTAGCACATGGGAATTCCAATAAATGGGACACAAGTGGCAGACGGGTAGTAGGCTCAAAGTGGGCCATGTCCATAATTGGGGCGGACAGGTTTTGGTCGACAGGGGACCCACAAATCAAGTTGGAAAATGAATGTGACGCCGTGGCGTGAAATAAAATCGGGTCACGCGTCGGAAAAGTTGTGCGAATCAAATAGAGCCCAAAATGACATGAATGAGTGGGAAACGAAGGTCATGGGTGACGAGCGTCTCGAGTAGATCATCAATGAGGAGTTGGTTTCAAGGAAATGACTGGTCTGGCGCTCCCAATTTAAATGTTATGGTAACGCGCTGAAAATGATCAAGGAAAAAAGTGGGAAAATAATTATTAATCAAATGGTCTAAACCGACCCGAAGTTCAGCGAAGCAGAAAGAGCACAAGAGAACAAGTTTGGATGGGACACTATATACCGTCATGAAGGTATTCGTGTCCACTCCAAAACTCGTGAAGAAGATTTCCAGAGTTGAACATCCCTGATACTCCAAATATCAAAGGCATGGAAAAGTACACTTAAGGAAAAAATAACAAAATTAATTATTTGATGAAACTAAACAATCAGAAAATAAAATAAAATAAAATTAAAATTCAACCCGAAATTCAGGGTGCTCACAATCCTTTAGAATCTTCCATACTAACATGGAATCTTTATGTATACCCTAAACTATAGGTCATTCTCTGGGTATGTCTATAAACCTATAATGCTTAATCATCAATCATATTTTCAACCTCAATTGTAAATACTTGATTTCCTTATCATATCCTAAGTATCCATATTCTATCAATCCACAGTTCCTTAGCATCATTTGTCGTCAATCCTTTCCTACAGTTTCTCCTTGAAATCATACGTTCAATTCTTATCCTTGGCGTAGAGCCTTCTTCTTTCTACGCAACAAGTCCTCCGGATATAAATCCTCGATTTCAAAACTCCCGATTTATTAATTACCAAAGTACATATGTCTTTGTCTCGTTCTGATATCTTCCCAATCTCGTACGCAATACGATAACTCATTCTAACTTATTCTATACCATTCCACATATCGATCTACCCTCTAATCACATGTAATTAGCTATAGGTAACCAACCAAAATTTTACAAATGCTAAATCCTCAAACTGCTAAGCACAAGATTCTAATCCTCAATCCATAGTCATAACAATATAATATCTCATTTCTCCATCTTAGATACCCTATCATCGAGTCATAATACCAATACAATCGTTCTTAATGGTTTCCAAGTCTACTACAGTCAGTCGCTTATACTTGTCTTATAAGCTTAATCTAACCAATCCCTAGGAAAAGTATTTATCACAATCACACAATACATTTATTGTTATACTACAGAATCAGTTAACAAGGTTTAGCTATTTTGGTCGCCTATGAAGCAGAAGGTGACAAGGCCTAAGACTGGGTCAAGCAATCCATAACAGTGTCCAAACAAGTTAAAGGGTCAAGCAAGACGGGAAAGTTTATCGGAATATCTCCAAGAATGGTATGAAGACAACGAAATACATAACGAGAAGAATTACCCAAGAGGTTAACAAAGAAGAGTTTAGTCAAGTCATAGGAAAAATAGAACATAAAAATAATTATGCCCAAAAGATAACGCTAAAGCAATCCTATTGGAGAGTCTTAGAGAACCTATAATTCTAGTTGCAGATGTAGATAGGGCAAAGTTAATCAAGAGGGGGAAGAATGATAATAATAAGAATTTATTTCGGCTCATTCGATCATAACAAAGTAAACCAAGTTAAGATACGATCTGATAACCATACACGTTTTCCTGAAATCATGTTGCCAGAATTTTCGCCACACCAGTAAGCTTAGATGCAATAAACGATAGAGTCATAACTAAGGTATAGTCCCTAAAATCATATTATCTAGAATCCTCGCCACGCCAACCGGTATGGCTGCGAGAAAGTCTAAATTCTATGAATAGGATAGTATATCCGAAATCAGGCTCTATGTTTTGTCATACTAGCTAATATGGCTGCGATAAATTCTAAACTCCATAACTAAAGCAGACGTTTACCTTATCAGGGCATATCATAATTTAATCCACAAAATTTATCACGATGCAAGATCAAAGTTAACAACGAAAATCAGAAATTAAATTCAACAACGAATTTAAAGGAGAGTAAATGGAAACAGGTGAAAACAGATTTCTAGATAAGATTAGAGTGAGATCCTCAGGGGTCATCCCAAGGGTACAAACTTGGTCTAAATTGACCCACTGAAATACAAACAAGAGGCTAATTATAGCTAACGGTCCTATGCTGTGATGAGTTCTCCTATGTTGCATTCCTAGAAATCCTCTAGGTGTTCTAATTGTTGTCCTAGTGTTATCAAGTTGTCCTAGATCCTAATTGCAGGCATGCTTGGTACAATAACGTAACCAAACAACTTAAGTCGAGACCTGCATGAGCCACCACTAAAAACATGTCACGACCCGATACCCAAATTGTTGGGCCGGGCCGAGCCATGTCCAGCCTACGCTTGGTTAAAGCGCAGTAAGCTGTTCTAGAATAAACAATAAAAGATCTAAGCAGCTAACAGTTCTAAAATCACATTTAAAGTTCATCACAACACAGCATCTATAAGCGAAGGTAAACAAGTACAGACTTAATAATACATATCCAAAGTATCTAACTGGAGACAAAGTCCAGTATCCAAATATAAGTACATACCAAAGTCTCAGTCTCAAAACACATGAAAAGATAACTAAGCAAGGTTCCCCGCTGGGGCCTCTTCTGGAGCTAAGGCCAGGTCCTCAAAATCAGTACCATAATATGTAACATAGCGTTTTCCTCCTCGAAAAGTATACCTACAACGTTATCCTGTCAGGACGGGAGCAAGTACAACCTCTACAACTAAAGTACTGAACATATAATGAAAGAGATGTACAACAAGAATCATGGTGTGATAAGTCTATAAAATAGGAAATACTGAAAAACATGGCCTCATGGTACAACTGGGATCACAGTATCATGGTAACATAGGGAACATGGCATATCATAGTTTAATTGGTTCTTTTTAGAAATGACAACATATAGTTTAAAAGTTTAAAACTGTAGTATGTACGTGAATCGGTCAATAGGTGAATAGGATGTACAGCGGTACATATCAATTTTCTGATGTGCACATACGTACACATAACGGCATCGGTGTATATCCATACACAAATGCGGGATCAGAACATACGGCAAGGTCACATATAGAATGGCACCGAGCGCGGTAAGTACATACGGAGAAGGGGGTCATGTTCACGTACAATACTAACAGTTTCTCCTTAACCCGTTATTTAAACATGTGAGAGATACGAGAACTGTAAAAACATGTGGGAGATACGAGAATGATATAAAGTATGTGAGAGATACTGGGAGCAGTATAAACATAGCAGGTACTGGGAGCAGTATAAAACATGTGAATACTCAGAGCAGTATAAAGCATAGTGAAACATGTGCTGAGAACCAGTAAGAAGCATGTGAAGATATGATAACTGTCCTAAGCATGGTAGGGACCATTTTAATGTAACATGTGAAGATTTAACTTGCAGTTATTCAGAAAGCAGTATTTTAACAGGGTTAATACATGTTCTAGCATTAAAAGACAGTAAATGAGTGTATAGATGTACTTGCCTCGAGCAAAGCAAGAATACTAGTACGAAGATATAGATGTCCGGTATCCTGTCAATAATGATATACAAACTCAGTTCTAAGCTATGTTCAATATTACACTAGTGGTGTGACACGACTCCTAACTGGATACTAGCCAAGTGGGGACCTAGCATAAAAGTCTAATGTGAAGTGCCACTATACACAAACTAACTCTCTAGGGTCTTTACACTAGTGCGGGGTGAGGTCCAATACTATAACAACTCAAATCAACACAAAACTTGCAAGTTGTAACTACTCAATAAATAAATCAAACGGTACACTAAGTTCCAACAATTTTAGAGATAGACAAAAAGCTTAAATATATATAAAATAAAGTACCAAAATGATCCTTGTTAAATATAGAAATTTATACTAATTTTTCTGGGATTTATAAACCCTCATAAATATTTATTAAAAATCAGCAAACATAAATATACTAAAAACGAGTTCTGTTTTTCTATTTTTATAAAATACCAAAAGCACTTAATAAATGCTAGAAAAATTATAATAAATTAGCTAAATTAACATAATATTTAAATACCATTTTTCCAAGATTTTTACAGCAATTAAAATATATATAAAAATTCAAAACCAGAAAGTAACAATATGTAGAAAAATAATTAATTATAAATTAAGGATAATACATAATCAAAATCTACAGATGTTGTCGGATGATAAAATAAATATCACCAACGTGTCCAGAATGGTCAAATCAGCTAGGATAGCCTACCCATAAGTCCAATTTAGACACAGGGGCAAAACGGTAATTTTGGGTCAAAATGATGTCCGCCGTTGGACACACTTTGCACCGAAAAGCGTGTCGGGATAGAAGTCTACAAAACCTAGCAAATTATATGTCCATGAATCCAGAATGATGATACGAACCCAACGGTATGTCCAAAATGGAATTCCGATGTGCCGATCTCAAAATGATACGTTGACGCGACTCTTGGTATCCGGTTTGCACGGAAATGCGTGCCTGAGCAAATGTATTCAAAACTCAGCAAATTATATGTCAACGAGTCCAGAATGACGATACGAACTCAACGGTATATCCGGAATTGGATTCCGATGAGACGATCTCAAAGTGACCCGTTGACCCGAAAAATGGGACCCGTTTTGCACCGAAATGCGTGCCAGGGCCCACGTTCTCCAAATCAAGCAAACTTTATATGAAAACATGCCAGAACGACGCCACGAGTCTACTGGTGGTGTCAGAAATTGAATCCGGAGTCCCGGGTTCAAAAATGGAATTTTTACAAGTGCAAATTAAAGAATTCGGACGGCCAACTTTGGCGTCGAATTCGACCAACCGAACGTGCTTAAAACGAAACGAAATCTAAAGGAGACAGGAAGCTGGTTATACCAGCTGTGCACCGGAACTGACGGTGCGCAAAACGGAGCTGCGACGGCGAAGTTACGAGCTGACGAAGACGGCTCCACGAAACTGTCCAAAAACAGTTCAATTTAAAACGTCAACTTGGTGGCCAGTTTTGAGGTATCAAATGATAAAATTAACGGACGAAAATTGACAGGAGTGAAGATGGATATACCGAGATTGCGACGGAGCAAAGATTTCGCCGATCCAACGGTCGGATCTCCCAGAAAATCTGCGCGAAGTCGCTGTCCCGAAACACAATTTCTGAAACTTGAAATCGCGCGTCACGGCGGGATTTCGACGTAAATGCACGGATAGCCTATGCGTCGCGCCGGAGAAGCGGGCGGTGGCCTAGGGGAGTTCGCTGGGGGTTCGCGCAGCTAGGGGGTCACCCACGGCGGCGGTGGCCGGAGCGGCGCGCGGCCGGCCGGTGCGCGCGCGCGCGACCATGCTGCGCAAGCTGCTGCTTGCTGCAGCGCCGCAGCTGCTGCTGCGTGCGGCGGCGACGGCGCTGGCCTGCGTGGCGGTGGCGGCCAGGGGCACGGCGAGGGAGTGGTGGCGTGTGGTGGTGGCTTGGGTGAAGGTTGTGGAGGTGGTGGTTTGCATGGTGATGGTGAAGGTGGTGGTGAAGAGAATGGTGTTGGTGATGTTGATGGTGTTGGTGATGATGTCAATGAGGAGGAGGAAGGAGGAGAGGGTAGCTGTGGGTGGTGGTCGGCCATGGGTAGAGGAGGTCGACAGTGAGGGGGAGATGGGGAGCTGGTGTAGTGAGAGGGAGAGAGAGTTTAATATATTTGTGTGTGTGTGTAATAAAGAGAGTGAGAGAGAGAGAGTTGTGTGATATTTAAAAAGAGAGAGAGAGATGAAGTCGGTTTGGGGGGGGGGGGGGGTGCTGTGAGGTGGAGGTGAGGTGAGGGGGTGTGTGAGTGTTTGTATAAAGTGAGGGAGAGAGAGTGAGTTGAATATATATATTAATATATATATATATATATATATATATATATATATATATATAGAAAGAGTGAATGAGTGAGAATAGAGAGAGAGGTATTTGAATGAGAGAGGGGGAAATAGGAGGTCGGTCCACAGGGGGGGTTGTGAGAGAGAGAGAGTGTGGTGAGGATGAGAGAGAAAGGGAGTTATCCATATATATATATAATATTATATATATATATATATATATATATATATATATATATATATATAGAGAGAGAGAGAGAGATAGAGAAATATTTAGAGAGAGAGAGAGGAGAGAGATAAGTGGATATTTCCAAAATAGGAAAAATAGGCAAATTATGTGGGGTACTTGGACAGTCATGAGAGGACAACGTGGAGCTTGGGTTCGGGTTCGGTCGAACCGGGTTGAGTCAAAATCGGACCGGGTGCAATAATGGAATTTAAAATTGGGATTTATAATCATGGATAAATAAACAACATGCGGGGACTCCAATAAATGGGACACAAGCGTCATGTGGGTAGTAGGCTTCGTATGGGCCACGTCCATACTTCGGGTCGACTAGGTTGGATCGATTTCGGGTCCCGAAATTAAATTGGAAAATAAATCAGGTTTCACGGTAGAAAATAAATCGGCCTAAATTGACCCGGAAGTTGTGCGAAGAAAATGGAGCACAAAATGTGGTGTCTGAGTGGGACACGAAGGTCATGGGTGAAGAGCGTCTCGAGTAGATCATTTATGAGAAGTTGGTTTCGAGAAAATGGCTGATCTGGTGCTCCTAAATTAAAAGCAACGGTAACGTGCAAACGATGATCAAAAATAAAAGTGGGAATAATATTCAACGATTAATTGGTCTAAGTTGACCCGAACTTGCGCGATACAAAAAGAGCACAAGGGAACGAATTCAAGTGGGATAGGATATATCAAAATGAAGATAATCTTGTCTACTCCAAAATCCATGAAGAGAGTTTACAGAGATTGGCATCCCTGACGCTCCAGAAGTCAAAGTTACGGAAAGGTACATTAATGATCTAAACAATTAAATAATAATATATTTATCGAAAACAATTCATTCAGAAAAATAAAAATAAACCCTGAATTTCAGGGGGCTTACACAGGTTCACATGTCAACGAGTAAGGCAGTCGGGGATTGGAGTGGGGGATTGGACGTCCAAGATTAGAAGTAGTGAGATGAACCAGCGTGATTGTCATTTAAGTGACATGTACGGGATGTGAGCCTTAACAGTTTTGACCCAATCTACTAGTTAACTATAAACAAATTTAATCAATAATTTAATAAAGAAATAATTTAATTATTAGTTAATTTTTTAGGGTTTACTAAATAGAAAAAATGGTTGTTGGTTTATTAAATTAGCAAATAAGTTAAGAAATTTTTTTCCAAAATTGCCTATTAGGAACTAGTATGCCAAATTTCAAGGGATTCTATGGTACGGATTTTGATACTAATTCCTACAGCTTAGAAGGTTTATCATTTATTTGACATTTTTTTTTTATTTTAATTAAGATTAAAAAAATCTTTAAACATGCAATAAATTCACAAAAATATGTGGATAATTCTAAATTTATTTTAATAAGGTTTTATAAGCTCTAAAATATTAGTTATTAATCTAACAGGCTTTAGTAACATCGTCCTCGGTATCCCCGATTCACACTTTCTACCCAAATATCCAATATCATATGATTTTTATATGTTAATTATGGTTTTCCAATAGTGGATGCTGCTTGCTATGTAAATACATTACGCAGTAACTCTTCATCGTTGCAATACTGGTTTGACTCGAATGACTTGAATTGACACATTTATCCTTTTTCTAACCATTGCTTATACTCTGGACATTGATTCTTCATGTGACCTAATTGCTTTTATTGATGATTATACACGTTATGTTTGGTTGTATTTCACCAAAACCAAGGATCAAGTGTTCGAAAAGTTCAAGTAGTGGAAAGCGATAATGGAGAACAGAACGGACAGAAAGGTTAAGACACTGAGGTCTGATAATGATACTGAATATACCTATAGACCTTTCAAAGATTTATGTGCTCAAGAAGGTATCGTTCGACATTGGACTGTTAGGAACACACCGCAACAGAATGGATTAACAGAGAGGATGAACCGAACCTTGCTTGAGAAAGCAAGATGTATGCTCTCCAATGTCGGTTTAGGCAAAGAATGGTAGACGGATGCTATAGATATGACACGGTACTTGGTTAATAGATCACCAACTCCAGCTATAGATTGTAAGACTCCATATGAGGTGATGACCGACAAACCAGCAGATTACAACACTTTGTGCGTGTTTGGATGCAAAGCTTACTATCATGTCAATGGGGGTAAGTTGGATTCGAGAGGGATATGCACAAAGAGTGAAGGGCTACCTTCTGTACTGCTTAGAGGATAAGAAGTTCTTAATCAGCAAGGATGTCACATCTGATGAGTCTTCGGTGTTGGCTTCAAGCAAGACGAGTGAGTCCGATCAGGATGGTGGTGTATCTAGCAAATCTCAAATTGTTGATATTGAGTCGTCTGAGGATGCATCAGATGAGGTGGAGGTTTCTGAAGATGTTCATCAAGCCCCACAAGAGCAACAACCAGAGGATGAACAGCACCAGCAGCAAGATTCCTTGGCCACCACTAGGCCAAGAAGATCGGTCAAGCCAGTACACATGTATGAATTTGAGGAACCGGTAAAGCACTATGGACAGTTAAATGTGGTGGCATATGCACTACCAGTGGAGGATGACGAGCCTATCACATTCAGACATGTTGTCAAAGATACTAGCAGACGAGCTATAGGCTGCAAGAAAGTGTACAAGAAGAAAGAAGCTTCTCCAGAACCAGGTGGAGAAGTTTTGATTGAGAGCCCTTAGGGACAGAATCGACGAGTAACTGATTTGGTGAAGCTATGCGGTGAAGAAGTGTATCGGCTCGGTTTTGTGGCAAAACCTTGCCGAGGTGGAGATATGAAGGAAAGTGTTCAAAAATAGGTCATTGACCTTTTTTGATCATATATATAATCATATATAATATTGCATTTGACCATATATATTATTATCCTACATAGGATTATTTTCAATATATAATCTTACATAAGATTGGATTTTAAGCCTACATAGGATGGGATTTATGTGGTATATAAAGGGGTCTAAAGATTCTCCACAAAATACACCTCCAAGAGTGCTCAATGTAAGTTGTTGAATAAGTTCAACACAAATATCTCATTGTGCTCAACTTGTTGAATAAGTTCAACACAAGAGAGCTAAAGTTGTTGAATAAGTTCAACACAAAAAAATTGAGATTTTTTTTTATTTTTGTGATAGAGAGTTCTTGAGTGCAAGGAGAGAAGTGTTGAGAGCTATTGTAATTCATTTTCTTATTCATAGTAGAACTAAATCACCCTCGTTTGTGGAAGTAGGTATCTTGGCCGAACCACGTAAATTATTGTTTTTGTGGTTATAAATTTTCTCTGAGTTTCTTGGGTTTATTTTCGCTGTGCCACAACAACAATCATGTCTCGATTTTTTTTTTCTTTTGTAGAGGACAAGATAATTATTTATAGTTTTTTTTTTCTTATACAAACATTTTTTTCCCCTAAACCTTCTCTTCATCAAATTTTTTTAATTAAAATTTTCAATAAAATGCAACATGTCTAAATGTTCTAGCGATGGTGAAGATGAGAATAATTTCGGAGAAGATGACCAATGCTTGTACTAACTTTTGGAAGTTGAAATATAGATTTGTACAACAAACCAATTTATGTGGACGGTATATATTAGGTAAACTTAATAAAGTAAAACAAAAGATAAAACATAATAAAAACATGGATGCAATTAACAACAACCCTTCTACAGTATCATAATATTTGGAACAAATTCAATCGTCTAAAATCACCTCTAAATCTGACCCTTCTCGTCTGAACCGAAATTCCGGATTGAGCACCGAACTTTTGGGGATTATATCCATTGTAATGCGCACTAGGCTATAAAGTCAACCGAAATTCCGGTACTATTTTCTGGCTCATTAAAGCAACACTTCAATGACTGGCATAATTTGACTATTATGAATACTGATACAGACTTAGGGTTTTTTTAATATATTAGATATGTCTTGTTTGGTTTCAATTTGATGGAATTTGTTGCAGGCGTGAATCCATTTACATCTGTTAGCTTGAAATACAGATACAATATTAAAAAGAGGGCATCTCAATTGTACGAGATGTTAGAGATGGCTATGGCTGGTGATCAACATAGAAGTCAAAAACACACAAGTTTTAAAAAAAAAATTGTGTATAACTAAAATGAATACAACAATTTTTCTGGACGAGAAATGAGACAGGAATAAGAAAAGATTCCCATTTATGTGTTGGATGTTTTGTAAGATTCCATAATTTTATTATATATTTTCGTTGTTTTATTAACTGGAAGGGATCTCCAGATATGGACTACTGAGCACATTGGTTCCTCAGAATAGAGATGTACTAGCTGGTTAACAATTAGTATAGTATATACAACTTACAAACTAACAAAGGAGTGAATTTGTGTAATAACGTGACATCTAAAGCAAACCAAAATAAAGAACACTTACAGCTCTCTAATGCAAAATCTTGTCCCCCCCTCATTCCAAAATTAGTATAGTCAACTTGTCGACATGCTGTGAGCTTCGGCCGAGTGCTCTTCGTCCGACACCGAAACGATCCCGGTGCGACGGAACGACTCGCCGGACACGAGGGCCTGCAGGAGGTTCGGCAGTGGCGGCGGCGAGACCTCCATGACGCCCTCCAGCATCTTCACGACCGCCCCCATTGTCGGCCTAGCCGCCTCCTCGTCCTGTATGCACCACACTGCCACCTTCGCCGCCCTCTCCAGTTCCTCCGCGTCGTACTCCCCTGCTAGTGCAGGATCCAGCACTGCCGTCACGTCCCCTTCCACGATCCTTCTCGCCGCCCACGGCGGGAAGTACCAACCTTCCCCTGTTTTATCCGCTGCCTCCGCCGCAGCCTCCACGTTCCTCCTCCCCCCAATAATCTCCAAGAGCGTCATCCCGTAGCTGTAGACGTCAGCTTTCGTGGTGATTGCGACGCCGGAGATCCACTCCGGTGCCACGTATCCCCAAGTGCCCCGCATCGTAGCTAAAACCCGGCTAAAATCGCGCCCCATCAGCTTCGCAAGCCCGAAATCGGCCACGTAAGGAACGCGACCGTCATCGAGCAAGATATTCTCGGGCTTGATATCACAATGTATAATGCGATCGTGACAATCCTCGTGCAGGTACGCTATGCCTCTCGCCGTGCCGAGAGCAATGCCGAACCGGTCGTGCCAGCTCAGCAGGCCCGGGCGGCGTGCTCGGCCGAGGTACGCACTGAGTGGCCCTCCGGGCATGCAGTCGTAGACGAGGATGCGGTGCGGGTCCTCGCAGCAGAAGCCACGGAGGCGCACGAGGTTCACGTGCTGCACCGCGCCTATGGTGCGAACCTCCGCACGGAACTCGCGTTCCCCGCCTCCGCCGCCGGGCCGCTCGAGGCGCTTCACCGCGATTGGAGTCGCGTCCGCCAGGTTGCCACGGAAGACCGCCCCGAAGCCGCCCTGGCCGAGCTTCTCCGAGAAGCCGCGAGTCGCGGCCGAGAGCTCCTTGTAGGAGAACACTCTCAGGTTGCAGTTAGCACCTTCCTCTTGATCGTCCATTTCTTTCCTCCTCCGCCTCCTCCTCCTCCTCCATAAAACCACTAAGAATAAAGAGACCATTGCTAAAACCGCTAAGGAACCACCAATACTTCCAATCAGAACAGCTGATTTCCTACATTTTCCCTTCGTCGTCTTCAACGAGTCGTCGTCGTTGTCGTCGCCGCCGGTGGACGGAACCCTGAGATAGAGTACCGGAGAACCGGTACTGTTCCGGAGATTATACACGTTCCCATACAGATTCCTACAGAGCTTGGTATCGGTATCATACCGGATACCGAAACAAGAGAAATTGCTCCGGCAGGAATCCTCGCAAGAAGAACGTCCGACCCCGACAGCCGACACAGAGACCGCGCCGTCGAAGTAGACCCCGCCGACGTCCCGAAACGCGTCGTCCGATCCGCACGGCACGGCGCACCCGGCGGAGAAGTCTCCGGAGCCCCAGGCGTCGGGATCGGCGGGACGGAGCCCGGACGCGGCGCAGCGGCACGGGCGGATCCCCTCGGTGCAGAGGCCCAGGGTCCCGCAGCGGGCGTAGACGCCGCACCCGCTCTCCGGCCGCGACCAGAACGCCTCCCACGTGGCGGACTGCGGGGACCACGTGTACTGGAGCAACCTGCCGGAGGAGTCGACGACGAAGCGCGAGAGGAGCGGGTGGATTTCGTCCGGCGGGGGCGGGGCCTGGGTGGAGTAGACGAAGGAGGCCTGGGGGGTGAAGGGGTTGTCGAAGCGGAAGGAGTAGATGTAGGGGACGGTCATCTCCGGGACGGCGGCGAAGCGGGTGCCGGTCCAGTTGCCGGAGGACCAGTAGCGGAGGGAGGAGTTGAAGAGGAGCTCGAACTCGCCGGGGAGGAGGCGGAGGGAGTAGAGGCCCGGGGAGGGGTCGGAGGGGCTGCGCCAGGAGACGAGGGGGCGGAGGGAGGCGACCTGCATGTCCGGGAGCCAGGTGTCGGCGGGGGAGTCGACGAAGCTCTGCCAGAGGGTTTCGCCTGAGGGGGAGAGGAGGACGAGGTTGCCGGTGTCGAGGAGGCGGAGGGAGGAAGCCGGGAGGGGGTTGGAGGTGGACCAGACGGGCGATCCGGCGGGGCCGAGGACGGAGAGGCGGCCGGCTGAGGTCAGGCTTAGGGTCCGGGTTGGGGTTGCGGTGAGGCGGTTGGCGACCCACGCGTAGGTGCGGATGGGGAGGGAGGAGTACCAGATGCCGAGGTAGTAGAGGGACCCGGCGCCGTCGGCCGAGAAGAAGCCCAGCTCGAAGGTGCGGTTGGGGCTCACAATGGTGGAGTCGCCGGAGATTAGGGTTCGGTCCGCCGCACAAATCTCGCCAACGACGAGGAGGAGGAGGAGGAGGAAGAAGGAGGAGCATTTTCGTGGGAATTCTTCGAGCATAGTTGGGTGGGTTGTGTTTCACTTCAGCAAAAGCCAAACGGGAGGGAAGGAGGGAGGGGAGCATGATCAACTATTTCGGCGGCGGCACTTACGCCGACACCCAGTGAGGGGCCCACCGAAAGCAATGTGAATCGTTGATGGATTGTGAGGAAAGGGTTGAGAGACATCTCCTTCTCAACCCCATTATTTATTTATTTATTTATTTATTGCGAATAAACACACCACGACCTTTTCTTGTGTACTAACCGGTCGAATCCGGGTTTTGAGATTGAACCGGGTCCGTTTGGTTATACGTTTTTTTCCCTTCTTTTCAGTTTAAGCTCAAAAAAGGGTGACAAAACAATGTTTGGCAGTCCGATTGCCAAAAGTTGCTTTCAAAAAAAAAAAAAAAAAAAAAAATTTCTAGGAGATGAGTGCTTAAACTCAGTTTTCATAAAAAAGAAAATTTACCACATATTTTCTTCCAAAGTTTGTGTCTCCTCCTCCTCCTCCCCCCCTCCCCCCTTCTCTCTCTCTCTCTCTCTCTCTCTCTCTCTCTCTCTCTCTCCATGTTTTTCTCTCTCACTCTCTCCACATGCCATCTCCAGACTTCGTCGAACACCCCGTACCCTTTGCCTCGTCGTCGACCTCCGTATCACCACATGCTTCCCCTCCATCGTCACCTCCCTCGAAATCCTAACCGACGTCGTCTCCTCCAAATCCTAATCCTAGCCGACGTCGTCTCCCGTCACCGCCTCCTTCTTCCTCCAAAAGGAGGAACGCTCGGCTGCTCATCATGAAGCTCAAGATCCTCCTCTCCCTCTTCGAATTCCTCAGAGATTCTACTCCTCTCCCTTTCGATCTCTCATTGTCATCGTCGGTTGTCGTTTCTTCGAAGCTCTTCGTGGAGCCGGGACGAGCTCCTCTGTAATCTCTTCGAAGCTCTCTTCGGCCATCATCTCTTTGAAGCTCTCGTCGGTCGGTCATTGGTCGTCCCTCTTCGAAGCTTTACATCGATCCTCGCAACGAGCTTCTCCAGTCGAAGCTCTACGTTGAGCCGAGACTTCTTGTGAACTTGGAGACGGGAACTCAGTTGTGAAACAGGACTCAGGACACAGAGACAACTTAAAAATTATTTTTGAAAAAAATTACCAAACAAAATTTTTTAACTTTTTTCTAAAACTTTTTTCAGATGAAAAGTAACCAAACAGAAACTCAGATCTGTATACCCAGAAAATAACTTTATAACTTCTTCTCTGAAAAATTGTTTTTAAAACAAAAGTTTATAAAATCTATCCAAACGAATCCGATCTCTGCTCATGGTGTTAATTGGCCGGCTGGGCCGACCCGGACCCGGTTTTGACTGGGTTTGACTGGGCCTGGGCCGGGTCAGGCTTAGCCTGGTTTGGGAGACGTACAGGCCGGTCCGGACCAGCCCGGGTCAGCGAACCCCGAACCTAGGCCAGACCCATGGCCCGATTTACAGCGGGCGGGGCTAAACTGGGCTTGGGCCGGGCCGGTTCAGGGTTGGACCAACTGGCCCTATTTTTTTTTTTTAAATTTGAAAAAAAAGGGGAAAAAGTCTAGGAATTTTTAAAAATGAAGGGAAAAATTTAGAAAGTAAAAGTTAATGTACAACATTACAAGTATTTTTTTTCCATAAAAAATTAGAAAGTAAAAAAAAAATTATTAATATCAAGATAATTTAATGTACAACAGTACAAGTATTTTCTTCCATTAAATTTGTAACAAAATGTAAAAGTTATAAATTGATATTTTATTTCTAAATGAATTGTAAAAAATATACAAGTATTTTTTTTGTCGTTCGTCATCCGTCGTCCTTCGTCCGTCTCTATTGCTCAGCTTCTCCTTCAATAGTGTCCTCCATGGTAAGAGACTGAAAGTCCAACTCACTGATGTCGGCACTTTCATCTCTTGAGTTTTAGGTTCGTTCTTCTGTACAAACCCAATCTTGAACGCAGACGCAAGCTTCCAAGATATCCGACAACATCCTGCTCCTCCTCTTGCTCAGTATCCTTGAACCTGCACTAAAATAAAATTTCGATGCTATCGTGGTCACCGGAACCATTAGTATATCACGTGTTATAGAAAAAAATATAGAGTACATTTTTGTGTGTCTTTTCCACCATTCTAAAATGAAAAAATAAGTTGGAGTTTTATCATATTCTTCATAAGAATTTAAATATAATGACAGTTCCTGAGTTGGTAGGAAAGATTGTGTTTGTTTCTTCCTTTGCAGTACGATAGCAGCATGTGTAATTTAGACATAAGACCAGAGCTACTTCTACCAACTTGAAAGGTTGTACCGGGTCGGGCCGTACAACTCGTTCTTCATACAAAGTAATTAAAGAATCTAAAACATATTTAATCTCTATTTTTAAGTTACATATATCTACATTCATATTTTCATGAAAATCATCTAGCAATATGAATACGCCATCTAGTTTGATCTTCGAATCAAAAATCGAAGCCAAACAATATAAAAGAGGTATTTCACCCCAATATTTTCGAAATTTTGTTTTTATTTTGGAAACAACATAATCAAAACTAGGAATATTTCTATATTTGCAGAATAAATGAGACATGTTTATAATTTTTATTAACACTAGTGGAGAAGTTGGATAATAAACGCCAGATAAAATACATGTAGCATTGTAAAATAATTCTAAAAATTCAAAAATAGAAATAGCAATTAACCAATCATTTTCAATAACTTGATAATCAAAATCTGGATTAGCATTACAATAATGAGTAATAATATCTTTAAATCTAATACAAGATTTCAACATTAAATATGTAAAATTTTATCTATGCGGTGCATCATTAACAAATCTTCTAAAAGTTATACCATATTGTGCACATAAAATTTTGAAAGCTTGTTGTCTACTTGCAGAAGTGTTCAAACTTTGTAGACATAATCTAAGAGTTTCTAAATTTACATAAAAAAATTGAAGACATTTTTGTACAACTAAATTAATAATATGACAAGCACATCTAACATGAAACAGTAGTCATTCTACTATAGGTAAAAATTATGAACTTAAATACTAATACAAGAAGTGTTATTATTAGCATTATCAAAAGAAATAGAAAAAAATATTGTGTATATCATATTCACGTAAATTTGCATGATGGTACCTCCGTTACAGAACTGGTATGTGAAAATTCCAAAGGACGTAGAAATAATACATTTTTGCAACATATACTTTGGATCTATATAATGTGCTGTGATACAAATAAAAGCATAATTTTGTTTTGTAGTCCATACATCAGAAGTTAGAGCCAACTTACTAATATTTACGAAGCTTTGCTTCAAAGTTGTCCTTCCCTTTTGAAATATTTTAATAGCCTCCGATCTAGTAGTCGATCTAGAAACTTTAGTAAAACATGGATTAAGAGTAGTACTTGCATACTTATAATATCGATCACTCTCATCGAATGTGAAATGTTGTTGTTCATCACAAATAAGAAATTTGGTTAGCTCAATTTTGTTACGAGTATCCGAATAAGTGAAATTACCTACAGAATTTTTTTGAAGACCGAAGCTTATCTGTGACTCCTAGCTTGCAGTGTGTCATTACCATAACAAGTGTCATAGTGTTTTTTCAATGTGCCCGTTATACTATGCATCTTTAGCAATTGGTTTTTGATTTTTTGGGTCTAAAATCGGTGCGCCCTCACTATCAATGACATATATTTTTTCAAAAGTTGTCATACAAGTGATTTCTACCTGTTTAAAATATTTGTAGCCATGCTCCTAACTTCAGGAGGTGACATTTGTGTCGGTGGCACAAAATCTGGGATATGATTATGTTTAAATAAATTAGCATAATGAGCAAAATTTGTTCTGAATTACCTCCGTAAGGATGGTTATAACCAGTAGCATCCATATTTTAAAATTATTTTTTTCAGAAAAAGAAGAAAGAAGTGAAAAAATTATTGTCTACCAAAGAGAGGAAGAGATCAAAAATCCAAGAAAAAAAATTTCCTAAAATTAAAATTACTTGGAAGGTCAACTTCAGGGAAGAGTTGTTAACTCCAAGAATTTTTGTAGAATTTAAAATCTCAAGAACATTGCACTTTGGCCTCAAGAAAGTTGCACTTCAAAGCCGAAAAACTTGTTATTCAATCTTCAGAGAATTGCTTAGCTTGAATATTTTATAAGAGATGAAAGAAATATTTGTGTATAATTTTCATAAATTTTGGTCTATTTATATATTTTTTGGGTGCAAAATGACCTATTTTATCCCCAAAAAAAAATTGTTATAAGGGTATTTTTGGTCATTTTCAGTAAGATGACCAAAATACCCTCCAAGGGTCTAAAAACAGCCACTAAAATGGGGGTAAAAGGCTTTTTGGCCTCCCAACGGTCTAAAAAAAAGTCGAACCGGGCCTGGACCGGGCCGGTCCTATTATGCTCTAATATTATTTTTATTATTAAATAATAAATAATGGCAATGTAATAAATAATCTTATAAAAATTTACATTTGGACCCTTAGAAGAATTTTACAATTACAAATTGCATTTACCAGCTCAAACTAATGAGGTATCCACACGTGAGGGTATGTGGCATTAGGGAAGAGCTAGGTGACAAGCTCTTAAACCATGTGGCAATTAAATAGGCACATGGCAATACATGAGAGAAAACCCCCTCCCATTGACACACAGCTGCCAATCTCTCTCTCTCTCTCTTCTCTATTTTTCTTCATTCCCTTCACACTTCACTCCCACACCTCTCCTCTCTCCTTCCTCTTCTCACAACTACTACTGTTGCTGCTACTGCGCATTGCTGCCGCTGCTACGCTGTTGTCGCTGCCGAGCCCGTTGCCGGCCACCCGTTGCCCCGCCGACCGCCGGCCACCCGCGCCTGTTGCCGGCCACCACCGCCACCTCCAGCACCTCCTCCTTCTTCTTCTCTTCCACATTCAAAATGGAAAACCCTAGGTAAATCCCTTTATTCCCTTTCCTTCCCTTCCAATTTCAAATTTTTGGTCAAGAAGAAATTGGGTTTATGTATATGTGAATGCATATATATACTTAACACAAATCTTTAATTTGGGTATTATGTTAGGAAGAAGTTGGGAAGACCAAATCTAGATAATCATCAACCCAAGGCAAGTCCTCTCCCTCTTTCCCTCTTCCTTGAGACTTCTCTAATTTTTTTTTGGGCTCTAAATTTCATCATGAGTAAATTGGGAATTAATTTCATATTCCGAAATGTATATTAAAATCCACCATGTAAGATTGTAGCATGAATATAAAGATGGGTATGCATGTTGGACACAATATGTGGACACATTACACTTGGATAAATATGTAAGTTGGACACAATACGTGGACACATTGCACTTGGATAAATATGTAAGTTGGACACAATATGTGGACACATTACACTTGGATAAATATGTAAGTTGGACACAATACGTGGACACATTACATTTTGAGTAGATATGCAAGTAGGACATAACATGTGGACACCTACACTTGAATAAATATACAAGTTGGACACAACGTGTGGACATAATATAAGTAGTTATTTTGAATTGTCATGTACTTTAGACATAATAGGAAGGACTTAAACACAAATGGACACATTGTTTGAATCATACAAGTTTATACACCAACAAATGGTTATGAGTATGTAGAGAAGAAGGACTACACACACGTGTGTGTGTATATATATTATATAAATAAATAAATAAATATATATATATATATATATATATATATATATATATATATATATATATATATATATATATATATATATATATATATACATATACAAAAATATATATATATATATATATATATATATATATATATATATATATATATATATATATATATATATATATATATATATAAGTTTATTAAATATCATATTAATAAGGATGCAAGGTCATGACTCTTTATAAATTTAAGTAAACATAAATTGATCCACTCATGTATCCACAAATAGGAGTTTACACATTTTAAGGGGCTCACAAGTCATGAGTATGAATATGTGTATATTGTGGGTTGTTTTAACTTGACTTTGAGATAGGTGTAATTGCCAAATTATTATTTTAATGTAATATTCAAATCTGTCCAGAAATTAAAACATGCTTAAAGAAACCATGTTGTTATGAACACATAGTTAGGATAGATATTTGTAAGCACCGGAACTATATGATAGCATAATTGTTGAACTCTACAGGTAAAATGACTACATCGTACCCTCAAGAAGTCAATAATAGTGTGTGTGTGTATATATATATATATATATATATATATATATATATATATATATATATATATATATATATATATATATATATATATATATATATATTGCAAGTTAAATTTGAATGCATAAATTTAGTATTACCTAGGACTAGTGTCGAAAACCATATTAGAGACATTTACCAGCATTATTTTGAGTAACCGCATTTTTATTGCTAACAATTGAATTTTTGAACTTGGAGAAGCATTTAAAGGCAATCGTTGAAATTAAAATTATTGCTTGCTTGCCCAAGGTAAGAAAACTATTACTTAAATCGCTTTTATATAATATTGCGTGAGTTGCCGGTGTTGAGAGTTGCTCCACCGAAGGGGTCGGAAAACCCGGATTATAATTATATCTTATTATGTCTCTTGTAAATTTTTGGGGTCTCTAAATACAAAGAAGACTCTACCGAAATTTTCGAAAATTTCAAGAGATAGCCAAATTCTCGACCTTTCGAGAAAATAGGTGATTCCGTAAATTTAGAAAGAATTTAGAATATGTATGACACATGACACGTGTCACGTAGGCACAATTTAGATTAAACTCTTCATAATATCGTTCTGTAAAATATATGAGTATATTATCCCACTTGGTAGTTTTGTGTCTAAACGCCATTTTGAAACAATTGATTTTGAGAATCGTTCAAATGGACATATACAAGATGCATTTTAGCATCTTAGATAGATAAATTTCCTATTAATGAGATAATGATAATAAATTTCAGTGATCGTAATAATTAGATAGAAAGCATTGGGCGGGGGAGAACAACCCGAATATCACCTATACAGCTCTGTAGCATAATAAAACTAAAGCTGATCAGTACATTAGCTCATTCGTAGGACCATACGAATTGAGTATGTGAGGCTTAGCTCACTTAGCCCAGGAGAGACAGGGCTGGTTCTGTAATAACCGTGCCATCCATGTAGCCCATGAGATGCAGGGCCAGATTTAATTTCGTGCCATCCGATATTTGCACTAATTTCGACAGCAACATCAAATTGGTGATTTTCTAAGTCCAAGAGAGACTTTGTATATTTAAGCCCAGGAGAGGCAGGGCAGGATTCTAAGCACCGTGCCACCAAGTCACAGCCTGATCCCAGGTATACGGGATTATTGTCGAAAAAGTTGGTTAAGAGAATATTCGGAAAGGTTGTTCTTAAATTTGTATTTCATTTAGGAAATATATGTTTTTATATTCATATTAGGTGTCTATGCAAGAGAAAGATGACAATAATATTGGGAAATTCAATTTATATTCATAAAGGTAGATCTAACTTCTAAAATTTCGGTATATGTTACCTATTTCCAAATCTCTATCATATTTTCATTTTCTTTAAACCATTCTTGACCGAGGACTTGCTTGTCGTTTCTAAGAGACCTAGTATTTGTTCACTAGGGGAAGATGACATTCCTGCGGAACTATTACCTCTGTATGACGAAGATAATACCGAAGAATAGATGATCTGGAGAATCACAAAGGACGGCAGCCAACATTTTGTAGTCAGTCGTATGTATAATATTTTGTTGTAACAGACTTGTAGTTAATGTACTCTTAGAAAAACACTTAATGTATAATATAGTTGAAGTCGTTTCATGAATGTAGTAATTCCTTGTATTTTCTATTCTGCTGTTTTACAGACGACAATCGCGAATTCGGCGCGTAGCCTGGGGATGTGTTCATGACGTCATCGTTGAATCTGGGATGCGGGACGTGACACTTTTTTTAGTGGTGGCCCATGCAAGTCAGCAAAGAATGGAAAATCTAGGACAATCATAGGACTAAGTTAATAAAAGGTATAAAGTAGAGTATAGGTTATGAATTTATAAGTGAAAATCCTGAGATCCAATCACAAAGTCCTTGAATTTCCTAAGGAATATAGTACCGGTAATTAGTAATATTACACAAAATAATTATTTCTACACTATCTAACCCATTTATTTAAATCTTAGTTAGAAGGATACTAACCTAAAGGTTTCTTGGTGTAGATCATGTCTCGATTCGTACCTTTTTCCAGATTGGGAAACGATAGCCACAGCCTGGATGAGTACTATGAGTTCGTAAAGAAAATGTGGTGATTGGCACCCAAACAAATGATAGAGGTTTATGGTGTGCACTATGAACTAAAACATCCGGTAGTAACGGATATTGTTGATGAAAGGAGGGAGTACTATAGTACGGTGAACTATTATGTGCTTATCAAGGCACAACCATCCGGAGGTCTAGAACCCAAACACAATGGCACTCTGGAAGAATGGATGCTGACATATCCGGAGGCAAAAATCATTAACGTAACAAAAATATGGATCTAAAATTTCTAATGTATAAATAATGTATGAATGTAAATAGCAAGAATGTAATGCTTGACTACGTACTGTATTGAAAATAAATAAAGTATGCACGTTCCATGTCCTTGTCTTTGTGCTCCCTACAAATATTATTCTTATTTAAAGGATATTGTGTATGTAGGTTATGGATCTATTCCTTCCAAGCTTGCCATAGGATGGGAGCGACCGTACCCTATATGGGTACCAGCAACACATAAGGGAACTTTGGAAGGTACCAGACTAGTACGATATACCAGTCTATGAAGTATATTACGGAGTAATGAATCCCGTTATCAGAGATATCGAAAATAGTGCCGAAGTAGACCACGAAAGGCAGGTTTACTGCATTTATGTTCGAGACCCCGATCATCAATACATATACCCCGAACTTGAAGGATACGAAGGAACATTAAATGACTTCCAATAGTTACATTCTGAAGTGACGATCCTTAGTTATGAACCGACCCTTATATGTAGGTGACTGGGCTAAGGGATCCTATGTATGTAAGGGTTGTTTTCTTTTCTCTGCTATAGAGTATAGCAGATATGTATATATAATAACCCAAAAGTAAGGGATAAACAATGTAAAAAGTATGTATGTAAGATACGTCTTCGCAGCATATTTTGTATCACATTTTGGTAGGGGTGAATGAAATATGCTTGTCTTCCATTCTCGTGTTTTACTTTATGAACCACATTCCTTTATTGCTAAGCCACACAAAATTTCTTCTGTGGGCATTATAAGTTAAGGACCATTCCTGAGAAAATTTGTATATTCAAAATTTTCAGGACGATGTCTAATCCAGGACAGTCCCACGCTTCATCATCTCAAGGCCAAGCTGAACCATCTATTTCGGACATGTACCGATTGTTTCAACAAGTTCTATAATCCAACAGTCAACATGCGAACGCAGCCCAAGCCACTACTGCTATAGTACTAGAGCAAATGCGGACAACAAACTCTAAAGATGGGACGATAGCATATTTTAGAGATCTTAGGCCATCGAAATTTTGTCGAATGGAGAGACCGATAGAAGCAGGGCAATGGATAAGAACCATCGAAGGACTATTAAAAGCAGCAAAGGTTAGTCCTGAAAATATGGTTTCTACAGTCCGCATCCAACTGGAAGATGTTGCTGAGCATTGGTGGAGTGCGGAACACCCTGAGGAGTCTAACAAAGCAATATCCTGGGGAGAATTTAAAAGGAAATTCGAAGAAAGATTCTTTCCAAAGTCGGCTAGGATGGAGCTGGAGCGAAAATTTATCCAATTGAAGCAGGGAAGGCTCACAGTCGACGAGTATACCGCAGAATTCTCCAGGCTTAGTCGCTTCGCTTCATATATGGTAGCTGATAAAGAAACTAAGATATCTAGATTTTTAGAAGGACTGGAAGGTCAACTAAAAAGTAAAGTTGCAGCATATCGGTGCCAAACATATTCTGAAATAATTGAAGCTGCACGAAATCAGAAAAGAATGATGAAGGAGGAACAACCGTTCCGACCCCAAACTCAGAAGAGGGCTCTGGAGTCAGGAGCTCCATCCTCCAGGAATCAGTGGCAGGGACCATCCAAACGCCCCCAAGTTGATAATTCAGATGGACACTCATTTGCAATTATTGCTACAAGCCTGGGCATTTAAAAGCAAACTGTAGAAATTTATTGGGGCTATGCCTAAGATGTGGTTCAGCTAACCACCAAACTGGCCAATGTCTACAACCATCAACCACGGGGCCAGTAATACAAAATTTGGGGCAGGGAGCAAGGTTTCGGGGAAATTAGAGCAAGCCCATGCTCCAAGGAAATGGTTCTCGATCATTACTACAAGTACCTGTACACCAGGCTATGATAACCTATGATCAACGAAGACCACCCCTCGCATCCCAAGCCCATCAATTCCGACAAGTGCAGAAGACTAGACAGCCTCAGACCGAAAAGAAGAAGAAGAAACACGGTCAAGCATTTATGATGAATACCGAAGAAGCAGAAATCGCAGGGGAAGTAGTAACAGGTACTATATTAGTTTCGTCATATCCAGCATCTGTTTTATTTGATTCAGGAGCCACACACTCTTTTTTATCTACTAATTTTATATCTAATCAGGAAATTGAATCACAACCCTTGATTAAGAATCTGAATATTCTTACGAAAAATGGAATAGTAAATGTTAGCCATGTTTGCAATGCCTGTCCAGTAAAATTAGGCGATGGAGCTTTTCGGATAAGATTATTGATCTTCCCAATAAACAATTATGATATAGTACTTGGAATGGATTGGCTAACAAGGATGTTAGCCAATATAGACTGTGGTAAAGGAAAGATTTTATTCCAACTTCCAAATAAGAAGACATGAATTTAATCAAAACCAGAAGGAATTTGATGTGGGAGAATTGGAAAATTTTGAACTAACAATTTGGGGAAAATTTCAAGAACTGGAGGAAAAACAATTTCCAAAAGTTGTAGAAGATTTTAAGGATGTATTTCCAGAAGAGCTACCAGGTTTGCCCCCAGATAGAGCAGTAGAATTCTCTATCAATTTAGTACATGGGACAGCACCTATAGCTAAAAAGATATATCCAATGAACAAGGAAGAGTTAGCGGAGCTAAACAAATAAATAAAAGAATTATTATCAAAGGGATTCATACAACCGAGTGCCTCACCCTGGGGTGCACCCGTGTTATTCATAAAGAAGAAGGATGTAACTTTACGACTGGTAATAGATTACAGAGCCTTGAATGAGGTAACAATAAAAAATAAGTATCCCTTACCCCGTATTGATGAGCTATTTGATCAATTAGGAGAGGCTAAGGTATTCTCAAAGATTGATTTGAGATTTGGGTATCATCAAGTAAAATCAAGAAAGAAGATATTCAAAAGACAGCATTTAGAACTCGTTATGGGCATTACGAATTCTTAGTTATGTCATTCGGGTTAACAAATGCTCCTGCTATATTCATGGATTTAATGAATCAAATATTCTATCAACACTTGGATAAATTTGTGATTGTATTCATTGATGATATCCTCATATATTCAAAGAACGAAGAAGAACATGAAGATCATCTGAGAACAGTACTACAGATTTTGAGAGAAGAACGGTTATACGCCAAATTGAGTAAATGTGAATTTTGGCTAGACCATATATCCTTCCTAGGTCATATTATCAGTGGTGAAGGAATTTCAGTGGATCCAAAGAAGGTAGAAGCTGTTAAATCCTAGCCAACACCAAAGTCTGTAGCAGAAATTCAAAGTTTCTTGAATTTAGCCGGGTACTATAGACGCTTCATGGAAAACTTCTCAAAAATCGCAGAGCCTTTAACTCGGCTGACCCGGAAAGAAGATAAATTTAATTGGACGAAGAAATGCCAAGCAGCTTTTGAAGAATTAAAGGAAAGGCAAATTTTAGTACCTGTATTGGCATTACCGTCAGGATCGGGTGGATATGAAAAATACAGTGACACCTCAGGCAAGGGGCTAGGTTGTGTGCTAATGCAACAGGGAAGAGTTATAGCCTACGCCTCTCGACAGCTAAAACAACATGAGAGGAATTACCCGACTCATGACTTAGAACTTGCAGCTGTCGTATTTGCACTTAAATTATGGAGACACTACCTGTATGGAGAAAGAATTAAAATTTATACAGATCACAAAAGCTTAAAGTATATATTCACCCAGAAGGAGATTAATATGCGACAAAAAAGATGGTTAGAGTTACTCGAAGACTTTAATATGGAACTGGAATATCATTCGGGTAAAGCTAATAGAGTCACAGATGTATTAAGCAGGAAACCAACGACATTCTTTATGAATACCCCAAAGGAAATCCTGGAAGATTTGAGGAAAATAGGGATTGAAGTAATATGCTCGATGGCAGAGGGAATATGGAAAAATTTACAAAGACAATCCTCCCTAATAGATAGAATCAAGGAAGCTCAACAAGGTGATGCGAAACTTCAGAAAATCTGGAAATAAATGGAAGAAGGGCTCCAGACCGGAATGAGTAAACATCCAGACGGATCACCAAGATTCGGAGATAGGTTGTGCGTACCCAGTGGAGAATTGCGGGCAGAGGTTATGTCGGAGGCTCATAACTTGCAATATTCCATCCACCCGGGCAGTACTAAGATGTACCAGGATTTGAGACAAAAATTTTGGTGGCATGGAATGAAAAGAGAAATTGCCAGGTTTGTGTCCAAATGTCTTGTCTGTCAACAAGTAAAAGCAGAACACCAGTGGACAGCAGGACTTCTTCAACCTTTGCCCATACCGGAATGAAAATGGGAGCATCTCACAATAGATTTTGTGACAGGACTGCCTAAGACCCAAAAGGGTAATAATGTTGTCTGGGTTATCGTAGACAGACTTACTAAAACGGCTCAATTTCTACCCTTTCGAGTTGGACAGTCAACAGAAGTGCTGGCTGAAATGTATATGAGACAGATTGTCGATCAACACGGAGTACCAGTGAGTATAATATCAGATAAAGATACCATGTTTACTTCACATTTATGGAAAAGTTTGTAAAAGAATCTCGGTACTCAATTAAAGTTTAGCTTCGCCTGCCATCCTCAAACAGATGGTCAGTCTGAAAAGAAAATTCAAACATTGGAAGACATGCTATGGGCCTGTACATTAGATTTTGGAGGATCATGGGATGACCATCTACATTTGGTGGAATTTTCTTGTAACAACTGTTATATAGTATCAAAATGGCACCTTTTGAAGCCTTTTACGGAAGAAAGTGTAGATCACTAGTATTTTGGATGGATGTGGGAGAAAGACAATTGCTAGGTTCAGAACTGGTAACCAGACAGTAGACAAGGTCAAAGCTATAAGAAGTCACCTGCAAGCCGCTCAAGATAGACAAAAGATATGGGCTGACAAACATCGAAGAATGTTGGAATTCCAACCCGATGATCATGTATTCTTGAAAATTTCACCAACAAAAGGAACAATTAGGTTCGGGACTCGAGGGAAGTTGAGTCTAAGATATATTGGGTCATTTGATGTGCTAGAAAGAATTGGAAAGGTATCTTACAAACTAGCCCTTCCACCAACCCTTGAAGGAGTACATGATGTATTCCATGTGTCTAAACTCCGAAAATATGTATCGGATCCAAGTCATGTATTAGACCATTCAGAGTTCACCGTCGGGCCAACTCTACGGATAGAACATAAACCTGTTGGTATCTTGGATCGAAGAGACAAGATTCTTCGAAATCGGGTCATTCCGTTAGTCCGAGTAGCTTGGAGCAAGGATTCTTCGAGAGATTCAACTTGGAAAAAAGAAGAAGATATGCGGAGGCAATATCCGTATCATTCCCTCAACCAGGTCAGTAATCATATTTTTATATTAGATATTTCAAATTCCGAGGACAGAATTTTTCTAAGAAGGGTAGACATGTTATGCTATAATATTATTTTTATTATTAAATAATAAATGATGGTAATAATAAATAATCTTATAAAAATTTATATTTGGACCCTTAGGAGAATTTTGCAATTACAAATTGTATTTACCAACTCAAACTAATGAGGTATCCACACATGAGGGTATGTGGCATTAGGGAAGAGCTAGGTGGCAAGCTCTTAAACCATGTGGCAATTAAATAGCCACATGGCAATACATGAGAGAAAAACCCCTTCCATTGACACATAGCTTCCACTCTCTCTCTCTTCTCTATTTTTCTTTATTCCCTTAACACTTCACTTCCACACCTCTCCTCTCTCATTCCTCTTCTCATAACAACTGCTGTTGCTACTACTGCGTGTTGCTGCTGCTACGCTGTTACTGCTATGCTGTCGCTGCTGTGTTGCTGCCGCTGTCGAGCCCGCCGTCGGCCACCCACTGCCCCGCCGACCGCCGGCCACTCGCGCCCATCGCCGGCCACCACCACCACCTCCTGCACCTCCTCCTTCTTCTTCTCTTCCATATTCAAAAAGAAAAACCCTAGGTAAATCCCTTTATTCCCTTTACTTCCCTTCAAATTTCAAATTTTAGGTCAAGAAGAAATTGGGTTTATGTATATGTGAATGCATATATATACTTAACACAAATCTTTAATTTGGGTATTATGTTAGAAAGAAGTCGGGAAGGCCAAATCTAGATCATCATCAACCCAAGGCAAGTCCTCTCCCTCTTTCCCTCTTCCTTGAGACTTCTCTAATTGTTTTTGGGCTCTAAATTTCATCATGAGTAAATTAGGGATTAATTTCATATTCTGAAATATGTATAAATTATGATTAAAATCCACCATGTAAGATTGTAGCATGAATATAGAGATGGGTATGCATGTTGGACACAATATGTGGACACATCACACTTGGATAAATATGTAAGTTGGACACAATACGTGGACACATTACACTTGGAGGAATATATAAGTTGGACACAGTACGTGGACACATTACACTTTGAGTAGATATGCAAGCAGGACACAACATGTGGACACCTACACTTGAATAAATATACAAGTTGGACACAACGTGTGGACATAATATAAGTAGTTATTTTGAATTGACATGTACTTTAGACAGAATAGGAAGGACTTAAACACAAATTGACACATTGTTTGAATCATACAAGTTTATCCACCAACAAATGGTAATGAGTATGTAGAGAAGAAGGACTACACACATGTATATATATATATATATATATATATATATATATATATATATATATATATATATATATATATATACACACACACGTAAGTTTATTAAATATCATATTAATAAGGATGCAAGGTCATGACTCTTTATAAATTTAAGTAAACATAAATTGATCCACTCATGTATCCACAAATAGGAGTTTACACATTTAAAGTGGCTTATAAGTCATGAGTATGAATATGTGTGTATTGTGGGTTGTTTTAACTTGACTTTGAGATAGGTGTAATTGCCAAATTATTATTTAATGTAATATTCAAATCTGTCCAGAAATTAAAGCATGCTTAAAGAAACCATGTTGTTATGAACACATAGTTGGGATAGATATTTGTAAGCACCGGGACTATAGGATAGCATAATTGTTGAACTCTACAGGTAAAATAACTACATCGTACCCTCAAGAAGTCAATAATAGTGTGTGTGTGTGTGTGTGTGTGTGTGTGTGTGTGTGTGTGTGTGTGTGTGTGTGTGTGTATTACAAGTTAAATTTGAATGCATAAATTTAGTATTACCTAGGACTAGTGTCGAAAACCATATTAGAGACATCTACCAGCATTATTTTTAGTAACCGCATTTTTATTGCTAACAATTGAATCTTTGAACTTGGAGAAGCATTTAAAGGCAATCGTTGAAATTAGGATTATTGCTTGCTTGCCCAAGGTAAGAAAACTATTACTTAAATCGCTTTTATATAATATTGCGTGAGTTGCCGGTGTTGAGAGTTGCTCCGCCGAAGGGGTCGACGAACCTAAATTATAATTATATCTTATTATGTCTCTTGTAAATTTTTGGGGTCTCTAAATACAAAGAAGACAGCCAAAATTTTCAAAAATTTTAAGAAATAGCCAAATTCTCGACCTTTCGAGAAATTGGGTGATTCCGTAAAGAATTTAGAATATGTATGACACAGGACACGTGTCACGTAGGCACAATTTAGATTAAACACTTTATAATATCATTCTGTAAAATATATGAGTATATTATACCACTTGGTAGTTTTGTGTCTAAACGCCATTTTGAAACAATTGATTTTAAGAATCGTTCAAACGAACATATACAAGATGCATTTTAGCATCTTAGATAGATAAATTTCCTATTAATGCGATAATGATAATAAATTCCGGTGATCGTAATAATTAGATAGAAAGCATTGGGTGGGGGAGAATAACTCGAATATCACCTATACAGCTCCGCAACATAATAAAACTAAAGTTGATCAGTACATTAGCTTATTCGTATGACCATACGAATTGAGTATGTGAGGCTTAGCTCACTTAGCCCAGGAGAGATAGGGCTGGTTCTGTAATAACTGTGCCATCCATTTAGCCCATGAAAGGCAGGGCCGAATTTAATTTCGTGTCATCCGTTATTTGCACTAATTTCGAAAGCAACATCAAATTGGTGATTTTCTAAGTCCAAGAGAGACTTAGTATATTTAAGCCCACGAGAGGCAGGGCCGGATTCTAAGCACCGTGCTACCAAGTCACAACCTGATCCCAGGTATACGGAATTGTTGTCGAAAAAGCTGGTTAGGAGAATATTCAGAAAGGTTGATCTCAAATTTGTATTTCATTTAGGAAATATATGTTTTTATATTCATATTAGGTGTCTATGCAAGAGAAATATGACAATAATATTGAGAAATTCAATTTATATTCATAAAGGTATATCTAACTTCTAAAATTTTGGTATATGTTACCTATTTCCAACTCTCTATCACATTTTCATTTTTTTTAAACCGTCCTTGACCGAGGACTTGCTTGTCGTTTCTAAGCGACCTAGTATTTGTTCACTAGGGGAAGATGACGTTCCTGCGGAACCATTACCTCTGTATGACGAAGATAATACCGAAGAATAGATGATCTGGAGAATCACAAAGGACGGCAGCCAACATTTTGTAGTCAACCGTATGTATAATATTTTGTTGTGACATACTTGTAGTTAATGTACTCTTAGAAAAACTCTTAATGTATAATATAGTTGAAGTTGTTTCATGAATGTAGTAATTCCTTGTATTTTCCATTCTGCTGTTTTACGGGCGACAATCGCAAATTCGGTGCGTAGCCTGGGGATGTGTTCATGATGTCACCGTTGAGTCTGGAATGCGGGATGTGACAGGTCCGGTCGGGCTTTACGGGTCTGACCGGTCCGAACCCGCTGTCAAACCGGGCCGGGCCGGTTCGGGCTTCCGGGTCCATATCTGGAGCCCAGTCCGGACCCGCTAGGTTAGGGGGCCTGGCCGGTCCGGATCGTTGACCGGGCTCGGGCCGAGCCTGAGCCGGGGTCCGGGCCTCCCGACCCAACTTATACCTTGAATCTCTTAAAAGAATACATTTTCGTCTTTTGATGTCCATCTGATTCGGAGAATATATTTTGACTCTATTAAGCTCAAGATTCACGTCCATAATATCGGATGAGGCACACACTTGTCCACATTTACCTCTACCTCCAGCGGTTCGATTTGTGGAGGATTTAGAAACTAAAGTGAACACCTTTAAGGATTGGACAACACTATTTGGATCGCAATTTTGGTCAGTTGGCCAAGTGTTGGCCCGCATTTTGGGGTGGGGGGTGGGGGGGTTGGGGATTTTTCGGAGGTGGGCCCATGAGTATGCAGGGAAGAGATGTAAAATACATGTTTGGTTGGTTTGGAGTAGATAAAAAAAAGTCCTTTGAATAGTAAATCATCTCCCTCCACTCTCTCATTTTGACTTTTTTAGAGTGATTTTGTCTTCTCTAAAGTGGAAAATTATTCGTTCCTCCTACATTGGAGTGAAAAATTCTACTATCAAAAGAGAACATCACGTAATATCAAAAGAGAAGAGATATTTTACTTTTTTGCTACCAATTCTTTAGAAAACAAACATAGAAAATACAAAAAATTATATTTCTAAATCAATTCAACAACCATCCGAACACAAAACCTTTAGTTTTTCCACTTCTAATCTTCACTTCTTCAAATCATCTGTACTAAGAAAGTTAAAAAAAATACTCATGACATGTGTACGCAAAATATTGGTTTGAGAATTGCCAGTTCGGTGCACTTCGTCGAACCAAGTTAGTCAGGACAACTATTTATGTCACGACCCGCACCCTGTTTAGGGGCACGAGCACGTGGGTACGTCCAGCCTACGCCGCAGTATCGGCGGTAGAACGCTGTAAAGGTCATCTAGAATATATAGAATCTAAGACACAATAATATAATCTGTCAACTCCGCATGGAAGAATATAACCACAACTCAATCACATAATCTAAGGAAGATAAGCACGATGATAAAGATAAAGATAAGATGAAGTAAATAGTCTGAAATAGTGCCGAGCCACAATCCAAGTTCAGAATCTAAGACATAAAATAATATCCCAAAATAAATACTATAAGTCTCAAAGTATCAAACTAGAATGTAATCAAGACAAATCTAGGTAACTAGGTCACTACTGGCGGTGTGTCCTCTACGAGCACCGGGTCTATAGGCTGGTCCTGATTGTAGGCTCCATTTAAGCCAAACCCGTAGTAGGTCAGCAAATCCGCATCTAAATCCTCTGAAAAACAACGGGGGTTATCTTGTCAGGATATGAGCAAGTACAAATGCTAACAACAGTTCCATGTGAATTGACAGATACTATAAGAGACAGTTATAATGAAATACAAGATAAAATTTCAAGACTGAAAGTAAACAGTACAGAAGAACTGGATATTATGTCATGTGTGAGATATACGATAAAACTGGAATATAAATAATGGAAAGTAAACTGAGGTATGAATGTAATCATAAAAGAAAGTGCCATTAGATATTAGAACGTTATGTGATCGGTTGGGTCAAGATCAGGCTGTTCCATTTGACCGGCTATGCACAAGTAGTATAATAGTATAGGGATCAGGACGGCCAAAATGGAAAGCTATGCACAAGTAGTATAAGGTTAGGCTACACCCTACGTGTGGTGAGGGTGGAGCTATGCACAAGTAATAAACAAGTAGGGATAATGATCACATAACCACTAATAACTCTCCATCTCCCGAATAGTATATGGATCCGGATATAACACGTCATGACACGGGATTCTCTAAGAGGATAGCAAATTCCCTTAGGAAATCGGCGTCTATACAAGTACAAAAAACAAGATCGAATACTGTACCAGTATACCAAGTAACTCAGGAATGACATCTCATGACAGGATCCGACGTATACTAGTCCATGTACCATCGTGTCGAGAATCAAGTAAAATACTACAACTGAATCAGATATAGTAGATATCAAGACAATGAAAACTATCAGAGAATGTACTCGCCTGCTGTCCTGAGATGAGAAATCAAACTACAAACCACTCAATGAGCCACGAACGGTCAACTCGCACAACAGTCTCCAAATGCTGTAACTGATGTCTTCGGGTAAGCCTGTCCAACTCCGGTGTCCTTGTCGATCCTCCCAAGCTCACCTTTAATAATACACTATATTTAATATTCTATATAAACACACCATAGATAAATTATATGAGTATCTACGCCTCCTAGTTGCTATAACGTTGTTACGACACTGCATCTATTATATAAGTACATATAGGTAACAAAACCGCTCGTAAATAATATATTTAAATTCTAGAATTTATCTATAAATACTTATATATTGCTATAATACTATTTTTAATAGTAAAACCCTTTCACAAGAGGTCTTATGTCAATGCCACACATGACTTCCTCAAATCGACCCATTAATTTAGCCCCGAAACAATGATGAAATAAAATTAATAAATTCTGTAAAAATTCTAGAAATTAGTTAAAATAGTACTTATAATGTTAGACTTTGGACAACTTGAAGTTTAATATAGATTCATGGAGTTTTGACACTTTTGGACACAAGGAATACAAAATTTTTTGGAGTTCGGTGATATGACAAATGTCATAAATTTTTAAAAATAGCAAACGGACGCAAAATCTAACTTTCAGATATGCTCGGAAAGGTATCGATGTCTAGATTCTGAATAAAAATAATCAAGCTAAAAACTGACCTTAGATAGGCGAAAAGTGGCCCGTAATAGAATTCGTCAGTTCTGGATACCTTGTCGTAGAATCAACGCCACAGAAAAACTGCTTGGAACTAGGAGATCCAGCGATCAGAGGTTGGAGTAGACATACAAAGGTAACTCTCAGATTTGGTTTGAGGAAAAATAAATAAGAAAAAGTGGATGAAACATCATCTACAATTTGACTAACTTGCTGTGATATTTCAGACTTCGATTCGACGGGGTTTCGGCCCAAGTAGCGCATCGTGCACCCCTCTTACGGCCGCAAGATTGTTCCTACAGTTGCTAGGGTGGAAGAGGATATTGTGGGGGACGTCCAAGTGGTGGTGGTTGGCGGAGAAATTATATTTTGTGAAGAAAGGGAGGTCGGCTAGGGTTTCGGGTTTGGAGTGGTGGCCTCTAGGTTTGGGGGATTTGTGGAGTAGTAGGTGGTTATAAAGAGAGTGGAAAAGATTAGGGTTGGTTTGTATTTATACTATTAGGGCATGGGATTTGGTTTGATCTAATTTGGATATGATTTGGTTCTCCAAATCATACTATTATTAATAGGTTTCCTATTTTGGTTAGATGTTTGACCAAGCCAAATATATAAGGGAATATTACATATGGCTGCAATTAAACCTCTAATATTCTCTTAAATATGTGTATACTTGGTTTTGATACTCCTAATTTGGCTCTAACTAGTAGGGTTGACTAGGTTAGGGTCCGAGTAGCATTACTAGTCAAATTGGACCCAAAAATCAATTTAATGAGTCTCATGTGCCATTTGCAAATAAGTAGCCCATGAGAACTCGATTAGATAGTACACCCTAGGCATGTGCATTGTTGACTCAAAATGGATTACAACCATATATTGGATCATACGGTTTCGATCTATGTCAAGTCCAACAATTAAATTGGAAGTTAGCTTAAAACTATGTCAATGGCTCAAATTGGCCTAAGTTGGCCCGAAATTGCGCAAAGTCGAAGGAATGTTGAAAAGCAAAATTGGATGGGACATGATATATCAAACTCAAGGTGGACGAGTCTAGAATTCAAATATGGAACTGGATTTGAGAAAATAATATTTGTTGTGCTTCCAAAATCAAAGCTACAGTAAACTACTAACATAGTCATTATTGACTTTAATAAATTAAAATATCTATATAAAATAATTAAAAATAATTAAAAATAAGATCCAAAAATGAGGGGGCTTACAACCTACCCACCTTAGAAAATTTCGTCCTCGAAATTAAAAATAACACAATTATAAAAAAAAAATTTATCATAAGAATAATTAAGCTAAGACTTACTGGTATCTACGAATAAGTGGGGATAACGCTCACGTATAGAATCTTCACGCTTCCAAGTTGATTCTCCTGGAGAATGGTGCCTCCATGCAACACGAACCAGTCTAATCGTCTGCCCTCTGAGCGTCTTCACACTTGTATCCAAGATATCTACCGGCTGCTCCTCGTATGAAAAACTGGGTCCCACCGTGATCTCAGAGTGACCGACCATATAACTGGGATCAGTCACATACCTCCTCAATTGTGAGACATGGAATACATCATGCACTCCCTCTAGTGATGGGGGTAATACAAGACGGTATGCCACCTCTCCTACACGCCCAATGATATTGAATGGTCCTATATACCTTGGAGTCAACTTCCCTCTACTCCCGAATCTAATAGTGTCCCGCGTCGGTAAGATCCTCAGAAATACATGCTCTCCCTTGTTGAATTCTAGTGGTCGACGATGCGTATCGGCCTAATGCTTCTGTCAGTCTGGAGCTGCCTGAAGATGACTCTGAATTCGCTTCATTTTCTCGACTGTCTGCTTCACAAGCTCTGGTCTAAGTATCTGTCGCTCTCACCTCTGTCCTCTCACGAAGGCTTCAAAATCTTGCATCTGTAGGTAACGCTGCCATGATTTATCCACAAGTAACAACTATACTTCAAGATTGGCAAATACTCATTGTTATCCCGACATAATGACTTCTATTCCAAGCTCCTGAAGATCCTCTAATAACTGTGGCTGAGCTGTCAAGAAATATGCAGTAGGCTTCCTACTTAAAGCGGCCGCTACTACGTTCGTCTTACCAGGATGGTACTGCAAATCTATGTCATAGTCTGTCATGAGCTCCAACCACCGCCTCTGTCTTATATTTAACTCCTTTTGCGTGAAGACATACTTCAAGCTCTTATGATCCGTAAATATCTCCACACGTTCTCCGTACAAATAATGCCTCCATAGCTTCAATGCAAAGATCACCGCTGCTAACTCCAAATCATGAGTATGGTAATTCTTCTCATATACCCTCATCTGCCTCGATGCGTAGGCTATGACCTTTCTATGTTGCATCAAAACACATTCAAGTCCACTACCTGACGCATCACTATAAACCACGAATCCTCTTGATCCAGAAGGGAGCGTCAAAATAGGTGGTGAGGTCAATCTCTTCTTCAATTCTTCAAAAGTCTTCTGACAATCTTCTGTCCATTGAAACTCTTGATCCTTGTGCATCAACCGCGTCATGGGATCTGCACTCCGTGAGAAATTTTCTATGAACCTGCGGTAATGTCCGGCAAGTCCGAAAAAACTCCTAACTTCTGCAACTGATATTGGTGTCGGCCAAGACTCTACGGTAGCTATCTTCTCCGGATCCATTGAAAGTCCTTCTCCCAAGATAACGAGTCCAAGGAATAGAACTCTATCAAAGCAGAATTCACACTTACTAAGCTTGGGATATCACTTCTCCTTCCTCAATACTCCCAATACAACTCACTCTATCGTAGGTATAGTATTATAACCTATTCAATGATACTCGTCAGTTCACTCCTAGCAATTTCTCCTAATAGGCTCTATGCATCCGATATCCAGTCACTCATACTCGACTCATAATTTTACTAGGATCCATCTCTAAGAAACTTACCCATTTCTAGTTACCAATCCTCACAATTACACCAATAATCTAGCTTAATTATATTCTATAATATAATTATAAAGTTTAACTATTTTAGTTATTTAATAAATAGAAGGTAATGGAAGCCTAAAGTTGGGTCAAACAAACCTATATACCAATTTCAAATAACGGTAGGGGTCAAGTAAAGCAGAAGGTTTGTCGAATTATTTTCAAGAACGATGTGAAGCCAAACAAGATGCATAGGACATAGTCTCGGTAAGACTCGAGAACCATATATCTCCGTGATTATGTCACATAAAGTTACTGCCACGCCAGTGTGCATCTGGCTGCAAATAACTTTCTAGTTCTATAATACGATGGATGGCTGTAGTGCACATATACCATGCCAGGTAATACAGGTTCTTGAGCTTATCTTGGCCAAATCCATGAAATATTTTTGAATTAACTTTTTTTTATGAAAATACAGAAAAATGTCAACATGCATAGGATATGGTTCAAGTAGAATTTGAGAAACATATGTAGCCATGATGCCGTTCTCTGAAGTCCTGCCTCGCCAATATTTCTCAGGCTGCAAAAATTTTGATTCCGTAATACATGGATAAATATAATTTCTCAAACTTTTTCTTGGACCAATCCATAAGGCAGTTTCCAACAAATTAACGAAAACGAATGAGAAGATTTACTCGAAAAGTCAATAGGGAAGGGTTTAGTCAAATCTCGAGTAAGGAAGAACACAAAAGCAATCATATTAAGAAATAAGATAACATGAAAGCAATCATGCTGAAAAGTCTGAGAAAAGTCTATAATCATGTTTGTGGATGTATCCTTAAGTCCTATTCCTTAATTGGTTGCAGGCTCGTAGTAGTACAACTATCCTAGGTATCACTACGACTTCGCAAAATTCACGAAGACTCTATCTGCACCTATGACTTCTAGTGTCTATGCCTCTGCTTTCCAGATGTGATAGTAAAGGAAAGATACATCCATTACGAAGATTTGTCTTGCTAGTATGAAAAAATAATGATTACGGTAAAACATAATCAAACTGGATACAAATCGAGAAGTCAAGTGAGAGTTCGAAATAAAATCAAGGAAGGTATCAAGCATATGGATGTGATCCTATGGGTCTTTCCTATTCTAATTGCAGGCTCACGTCGGTATAGTAATGCAACCAAAGTCATTAACGTAGACCTGCATGGGCCACCATAAAAACGTGTCACGACCCGCACCCTGTTTAGGGGCACGAGCACGTGGGTACGTCCAGCCTACGTCGCAGTATCGACGGTAGAACGCTGTAAAGGTCATCTAGAATATATAAAATCTAAGACACAATAATATAATCTGTCATCTCCGCACGGAGTAATATAACCACAACTCAATCACATAATCTAAGGAAGATAAGCACGATGATAAAGATAAAGATAAGATGAAGTAAATAGTCTGAAATAGTGCCGAGCCACAATCACAAGTTCAGAATCTAAGACATAAAATAATATCCCAAAATAAATACTATAAGTCTCAAAGTATCAAACTGGAATGTAATCAAGACAAATCTAGGTAACTAGGTTACTACTGGCGGTGCGTCCTCTACGAGCACCGGGTCCACAGGCTGGTCCTGGTCGTAGGCTCCATTTAACCCAAACCCGTAGTAGGTCGGCAAATCCGTATCTAAATCCTCTGAAAAACAAAAGGGGTTATCCTGTCAGGATATGAGCAAGTACAAATGCTAACAGCAGTTCCATGTGAATTGACAAATACTATAAGAGACAGTTATAATGAAATATAAGATGAAATATCAAGACTGAAAGTAAACAGTACATAAGAACTGGATATTATGTCATGTGTGAGATATACGATAAAACTGGAATATAAATAATGGAAAGTAAACTGAGGTATGAATGTAATCATAAAAGAAAGTGCCATGAGATATTAGAGCGTTATGTGATCGGCTTGGGTCAAGATCAGACTGTTCCATTTGACCGGCTATGCACAAGTAGTATAATAGTATAGGGATCAGGCCGGCCAAAATGGAAAGCTATGCACAAGTAGTATAAGGTCAGGCTATACCCTACATGTGGTGAGGGTGGAGCTATGCACAGGTAATAAACAAGTAGGGATAATGATCACATAACCACTAATAACTTCCCATCCCCCGAATAGTATATGGATCCGGACATAACACGTCATGACACGGGATTCTCTAAGAGGGTAGCAAATCCCCTTAGAAAATCGACGTCTATACAAGTACAAGAAATAAGATCGAATACTGTACCAGTATACCAAGTAACTCAGGAATGATATCTCATGACAGGATCCGACGTATATTAGTCCGTGTACCATTGTGTCGAGAATCAAGTAAAATACTACAACTGAATCAGATATAGTAGATATCAAGACAATGAAAACTATCAGAGAATGTACTCGCCTGCTGTCCTGAGATGAGAAATCGAACTACAAACCACTCAATGAGCCACGAACGGTCAACTCGTACAACAGTCTCCAAATGCTGTAACTGCTGTCTTCGGATAAGCCTGTCCAACTCCGGTGTCCTTGTCGATCCTCCCAAGCTCACCTTTAATAATATACTATATTTAATATTCTATATAAACACACCATAGATAAATTATTTGAGTATCTACGCCTCCTAGTTGCTATAACGTTGTTACGACACTGCATTTATTATATAAGTACATATAGGTAACAAAACCTCTCGTAAATAATATATTTAAATTCTGTAATTTATCTATAAATACTTATATATTGCTATAATACTATTTTTAATAGTAAAACCCTTTCACAAGAGGTCTTATGTCAATGCCACACACGACTTCCTCAAATCGACCCATTAATGTAGCCCCGAAACAACGATTAAATAAAATTAATAAATTTTGTAAAAATTCTAGAAATTAGTTAAAATAGTATTTATAATGTTAGAATTTGGACAACTTGAAGTTTAATATAGATTCATGGAGTTTTGACACTTTTGGACACAAGGAATACAAAATTGTTTGGAGTTCGGTGATACGACAAATGTCATAAAATTTTAAAAATAGAAAACGGATGCAAAACCTAACTTTCAGATATGCGTCGGAAAGGTATCGATGTCTAGATTCTGAATAAAAATATTAAAAGTCTAAAAATTGAACTTAGATAGGCAAAAAGTGGCCCGAACAGAATTCGTCAGTTCTGGATACCCTGTCGTAGAATCAACACCACGGGAAAACCGCTTGGAACTAGGAGATCCAGCGATTAGAGTTGGAGTAGACATACAAAGGTAACTCTTAGATTTGGTTTGAGGATAAACAAATGAGAAAAAGTGGATGAAACATCATCTACAAATCGACTAACCTGGTGTGATGTTTCAGACTTCGATTCGACGGAGTTTTGGCCCAAGTAGCGCTTCGTGCACCCCTCTAACGGCTGCAAGGTTATTCCTATAGTTGCTAGCATGGAAGGGGATGTTGAGGGGGACGTCCAAGTGGTGGTGGTTGGCAGAGAAATCGAGAAGAAATTATATTTTGTGAAGAAAGGAGGGTCGGCTAGGGTTTCGGGTTTGGAGTGGTGGCCGCTAGGTTTGGGGGGATTTGTGGAGTAGTGGGTGGTTATGAAGAGAGTGGAAAAGATTAGGGTTGGTTTGTATTTATACTATTAGGGCATGGGATTTGGTTTGATCTAATTTGGATATGATTTGGTTCTCCAAATCATACTATTATTAATAGGTTTCCTATTTTGGTTAGATGTTTGACCAAGCCAAATATATAAGGGAATATTACATATGACTGCAATTAAACCTCTAATATTCTCTTAAAAATATGTATACTTGGTTTTGGTACTCCTAGTTAGGCTCTAACTAGTATGGTTGACTAGGTTAGGGTCCGAGTAGCATTACTAGTCAAATTGGACCCAAAAATTAATTTAATGAGTCTCATGTACCATTTGCAAATAAGTAGCCCATGAGAACTCGATTAGATAGTACACCCTAGGCATGTGCATTGTTGACTCAAAATGGATTAAAACCATATATTGGGTCATACGGTTTCGATCTATGTCAAGTCCAACAATTAAATTGGATGTTGGCTTAAAATTATGTCAATGGCTCAAATTGGCCTAAGTTGGCCCGAAATTGCGCAAAGTCAAAGGAATGTTGAAAAGCAAAATTGGATGGGACATGATATATCGAACTCAAGGTGGACGAGTCTAGAATTCAAATATGGAACTGGATTTGAGAAAATAATATTTTTGTGATTCCAAAATCAAAGCTACAGTAAACTACTAACATAGTCATTATTGACTTTAATAAATTAAAATATCTATATAAAATAATTAAAAATAAGATCCAAAAATGAGGGGGCTTACAGCTTACTAGGGCTGCCCCCCCCTGCCCCCCCCCCCAACAAAAAAGGAAGAAGTCATTATATATATATATATATATATATATATATATATATATATATATATATATATATATATATATAATGACCTCTAGCCTAGTGGTTAAGAGAGATGCATGCGGCCCAAGTGGTCAGAGTTCGAGCCCAATGGAGGAGAGTTCGCCACAATTACCCATTGCTTATATATATATATATATATATATATATATATATATATATATATATATATATATATATATATATATATATATATATATATATATATATATATATATATATATATATATGCCCTTATATATATATATATATATATATATATATATATATATATATATATATATATATGCCCTTATATATATATATATATATATATATATATATATATATATATATATATATATATATATATGCCCTTATATATATATATATATATATGCCCTTATATATATATATATATATATATATATATATATATATATAAGGGCACATCCAAACTTACTCAGGACTAGTACAGGATTGGGGCTAGTCCAGTTTAGAGAAAAAGTTAGTCATGACAGCTATTTTGTTACTAGGGCTTCCCCCCCCCCCAACAAAAAAAACCCAGTCATTATAACGCACTCTCACTCTCTCTCTCTCTCTCTAAACTCCTAAACTTGTTCCTTCTTCACCACCTTCATCTTCACCAAAAGCCTAATCTTCTTCACAATTTTCTTCCAAATTTTGGAGATGGCATTCAAAGGTTTTTCACAATCAAGGTACAAATCTTCTTCCCAAACTTCTCCCTCCAGCTCTATATCTCTTCATTTTGTATTTCTTTTAAACAAAATAATTCTTCCTAATCCTTGTTATAACTTAATATCATAGTTTAGTATCATAATGTTTGTTTTGGATGAACTATTATTGTATTTTTGATGTTTCTATCAATTTTAGAGTTTGGATTTTTGCCACAGCCACGGACTGAAATAATACAGGACTGTGAAAATTTTCTACAATCATGTATGTTGTCAGGAATGTATAAATTTTTTACAGTCCTAAATATTTCAAGGACTGTAAAAAATTTCTGCAGTCCTCAAAATTTATGAATGTTATGATGAGTGGCACGCGATATATTTAGTGTTCTTTTATTTTTGTTGTGACTTGTGTTGGCATATGATTTATCACGATTATTTTTTGTGCATTTTACAGGAGTATCTTCAAGGAAATCCCCTATGGTTGCAATATGTGAAAACCCCCTTGTGTGGGGTCTAGCTATTTCTCTTGGTATCGCACAAGCTTTGCTCAAGATTAGTGAGAACCACATGGCACCCTTGAGAAAGGAAGGCCTTCTAACTAAAGACTCTCGGTTGTAGAAAGAAAGAAAGAAAGTTGGGTCTCAGGAAGGCTAGGAAAGCACCCCAACTGTCTAAATATTGATGTAGAATAAAGACTATCAATCACCATTTTTTACTATTTGTAGCTTTAGATGGTCTTGGCTTATCTTATGTATACGCAAATGGTTGCATGCTTTGATTTTGCACTACAAGGTTGAGACTTATTTTCTATGAGCCAAGTTTCTGGTTTAGAGCAAATCTAAATCATTTAGGATTATCAAAAAAATGCTGACAGTCCAAAATACATAATTGATTGTCAAAGTTTTTGACAGTCCTAAATTAGCAACATATTTTTTACGACTGCCAAAATTTTTGTTGTTGTTTAATTTTACTTATTTAAAATGGTATAAAAAACATATGTTGGTGTACAATATAAGAAAATGGTCATTGTTAACATTATAACATTATATTTGTGGTAAATGAAACTAAAATTGGCAGATAACCATACTTGTAAGACTAGAGAAAATGAGAAGTATGAGATAGATTTCTTGCATCCTGTATTTGTTTTGCTCCGTTCTGATGCCTTTGTCTAGAAGGAATGAAGAGCTTTTCCAAGCAGAGAATATGAGACATGTTTTAAATTTACTTAGGACGATCAAAATATTTGACAGTCCTTCCAATTGGTATGACTGTTAAATTTTTTGACAGTTTTAAATAAAATTTGATATTTATTTTTTGACATTCTAAAAAAATTGTACAAATATTAAAATAGGACCTTTTTATTCTAGCATTCTGAAAAGTAAAAAAAATGACATTTTTCTGACATTATAAGGACATGTCAGCGTAGTTTCAAAATAGGCATATCCAAATTATAGGAAATAATAATGCCTTGTTCTACTTGCTAGGGTTTGTTATAATATATATAGTGTCTACATTTGGGCTTATGGGCCATATTTACATTACAAATATAATCTAACAATCTAACACCCCCCCTCAAGTTGGAGCATACAAGTCACAAATGTCCAACTTGGGAAGGAAAGAATCAAATACTTGCTTTCCAAGGGGCTTAGTGAAGATATCATCCAGTTGAGTAGAAGTAGGAACATGCGAGGCTATTACGGTGCCATCTCTAATAGCATCGCGAACAAAATGCAAATCCACCTCAATATGCTTACTGCGCTCATGAAACACCGGGTTCTGAGCCAGGTGCAGGGCTGACTAACTGTCATAATATACCGACATAGCAGACTCCTGGCGAACGCCCAAACACACCAATAACTCCTTCAAACATTTCAACTCACAAACAAGCGCAGCGAGAGATCGAAATTCAGCTTCAGCGGAAGATCGGGAAACAGTTGGTTGCTTCTTGGTCTTCCAAGAAATAGGAGACCCCCCCAGAAACACCAACCAGCCTGTAACAGAGCGGCGAGTCAAGGGATAGCTGGCCCAGTCGGAATCACACCAACCATAAAGACGAAGATCACAATCAGCTTTCAAAAAAATACCCTGTCCCGGTGCATGTTTGAGATATCTGACAACTCTGAAAGCAGCATGCCAATGATCTTGTCGAGGCTCCTGTAAGAATTGAGACAAGATATGCACAGCATAGGCCAAGTCAGGGCGAGTAAATGATAGATAAATCAACCTCCCAATCAGCCTCCGATAAGGCTCTGCATCCGTCATCTTCGGACTAGTTGATTCTGCCAGCTTGTGATTGGGCTCCATGGGAAAGCCAGCAGGTCGAGACCCCATCAAGCCGTATTCTGAAATGATGTCCAAAGCATACTTTCTTTGACACAAGGAAATGCCTTCTGCACTCCGAGCCACCTCTATGCCAAGAAAGTACTTCAACACACCAAGGTCCTTCATGTGAAAGCAAGAACTAAGGTACTTTTTGAAAGCATCTAAAGTACCTGAGTCATTACCAGACAAAATTATATCATCCACGTAGATCAAAACATGCAACTCTACCTTCCCTTTAAAAAGAGAGAAAAGAGAATAATCGGAATGAGATTGAATAAATCCATAGGATATCAGGGAAGCAATAAGCTTAGCAAACTAACAATGTGGTGCCTGTTTCAATCCATATAGAGACTTACGCAGGCGACACACTTTGTTAGGTTCACTATGCGAAAAACCTGGCGGCAACTTCATATACACTTCTTTTGTCAGACCGCCATGAAGAAAAGTATTGTGCACATCCAACTGGTGTAAAGTCCAGCCTCTCACAGCTGTAACAGCCAAAAATGCCCGAACTGTAGGCATCTTAGCTACCGGGGCAAATGTCTCTGAATAGTCGATCCCCTCGACTTGATGATTACCGAACACAACCAGCCGTGCCTTTAAGCGCTCAACACTGTCGTCGGATTTGTACTTTATTTTGTACACCTATCTACTTCCTAATACTTTCTTCCCATGAGGCAAATCGACAAGACTCCATGTTCCATTATCTTTCAGAGCCTGTATTTCAGTTTGCATAGCCGCGCGCTAGCCCGAATCTCGCGAGGCCTGGCGATATGAAATAGGCTCTACACCTGCAGTGATAGCTACAAGAAAATCTCTGTGTCCAGCAGTAAATATGTCATAACTTAGAAATTGGGTTAGAGGATACGAAGTACCTGAAGAAGTGACAGGAACAGATGAACTGTGGTGAAGGGAGGACTTTTACTTCGAACAACATTCGTCATAAAATCCTATAATCGTACTGGCTATGATTTCTTTCTCATTCCTCTTCCCAATACTACCTCGTCGGGCACCTCTGGCAACACTGTATCCCCTGTATCATCAGTAGTATCCGCATCACCCCCAGTGGACTCTCCTGTCAATACTTCTGCATCTACCTGTGCATCTTCGTCATTCGGTGCCGAGCCACCATCAACCCCTCCGACCTCAGCAACCGTAGCCGGTACCATCCCAAAAGCCTCTATATCATCTCCCGGCACCTCAACAGATGTATGGCGTGTCGCAGAAGACATCTCGCTAGCAGAGCCACATCCAGGAAATTCTTTTTCATAAAAAGTAACATCACGGGACACAAAAAATTCACCAGTCTCCAAATCATACAATTTCCATCCCTTTTTATCAAGTGGATACCCAACAAAGATACATTTTCTGCTCCTGCTAGCAAATTTATCATGTCGGGATTTCAAATCATACGCATAGCACAGACAACCAAAAATACGTAGATGATCATACGAAGGAACCGAACCATATAAAACTTCATAAGGAGACTTAAAATGCAAGATACTAGAAAGGGTTCTATTTATCAAATAATATGCACCCAAAATACATTCCCCCCAAAAATCTACGGAAAGAGAACCCTGAAATCTCAATGCCCTGGCTACATTTAAAATATGTCGATATTTTCTTTCCACCCTTCCATTCTGCTGAGGTGTCCCAACACAGGATGTTTGGAACAATATACCTTGAGATAAAAAATAATCTCGTAAACAATTAAATTCAGTGCCATTGTCACTCTGTACATGACGTATATCAGCCCCAAACTGATGCTTCACCATAGCAATAAATTTAAGAAACATAGAATAAACAACACACTTATCCGTCAATAAAATAACCCAAACAGCTCTAGAAAAATCATCCACCAAAGTCAAAAAATATCGTGCCCCATTAAATGACGGAACACGATATGGTCCCTATAGATCACAGTGTATAAGTTCAAAGCATCTCAAAGCACGACTACTACTATCAGGAAAGGCATCACGAGTCTGTTTAGCTTGATGACAAATATCACAAGCCTTATGAGAAAACACACTACTACCAGAGAGAAAATGTAAAGTCTATATTACTTTATCTGAAGGATGCCCCAGTCTACTATGCCACACCTCGGAATCACTCTCTTTGCATGCCAGGATCACAGAAGCCGAAGAAGCTGGAACCTCCCCCAAGAAGTAAAGTCCACCCCTTTGTTCACCTGCTCCAATCACCATCCTCGTACTTCGGTCCTAAACAAAACACAAATCAGAAGAAATAACATATCACAATTTCTGGCACCAATCAATTGGGAGACAGAGATCAAATTACAAGTCAATGTCGAAACATAAAGAACATCCGTCAACACCAACGAAGCAGTCAAAAATACTTTGCCTCTCAGAACAGCTTCAATAGTGCTTCCATCAGGCAAAATCACAGGACAGACAGGGCCTTCAAAGCAATTAACTAAATAGTCACGAGAGCCTGTCGCATGAAGAGTATCCACAGTATCGAATATCCAAGGGACAGAAGAATTCTTACCCATCAGACGATCAGAGTTTGAAGAACCAGGGTTGGAAGAATTGTCGTTACCCAGCAAGCTCATCAGTTTCTGCCATTGTTCACCTGAGAGTGGTGAAGGATACCCTCCATGCATCATATCCGCCGAACTCCTAACAAGACCAGTAGGGACACCATGACCAGCAGCGGCGATATAATGAATAACCCCTGTGCCACCAGCACCACGTCCCCCATCACGTCTCTGCGGTGGTACCGGGCCTCTGCCACCACCAGCACCATGTCCGCCCTCATGCCGAGGACGAGTCTTCCACCACTCTGGATAGCCAATCTTGGCAAAGCAAGTTGCAACATCATGACCTGTTTTCTTGCAATAAGTATAGATCATACCTGATTTGTCCCTGGAATCTGAGGTTCTACTATTAGAAGGAGTAGAAATACGAGGTGAAGACTTGATAGCCAGCGCCATCACCTCCTCAGTAGCGGATTGGAACTGAGATTTTTGCGTCTGTACTTTTATATTTATTGAGTCTAGAATGATTTTAAGCTGAGTTATGTTGGGCTCTTGAGACTCAACCCATAATCTACCCAAAACCCATAAAGCTCCACATCCAAACTTAGCCCATTGGACCCTTGGACCAGTTCTGTGCTCTGGAGACAAAGTTCGGGCCGAACTCTGCCTCCACACAGAGTTCGGGCCGAACTCTGTCCCCTAAAAATCAGCACCCTAATTTTTAGGGTTGGCTGGTTGCTAGTTGTCCAACGGCCAAATTTTTTGAAATTCCTACCAGAATTCTGGCCGAATTCTGCCTGATAAAAACCTATAAATAGGCCTAGAATTCTCTCATTTCAAACCATCCAATCTTCTCTTCTCTTCTCTCTTAAGCTCAATATAAGCCATACCCTTCTCATCTGCTAGCCACAAGTTTCCTAAGTCTCGAGTGCTCAGCATCTCTCAGTTAGGAGTCTTGTGCAAGAGTTCAAGAAGTCGCTTGGAAAAGTCCAAGCATCGCCACTGCGATCCTCTGTAAGAAGTTGACGTGCTCTTCTGAAGTAAAGGCACGGGTTGTAACTACTATTTCACAAATAGTGAATTTAATCCTGAGCTAGAGTTCTCAGGCCTGGACTAGTCCTCCACGAGGGAAACCAGGTTAAAATCGGCTGTGTTTGCGTATGCTCTCTTGCTTCTCACTTTAAATTCCGCATTTACTCTGATTAGTTTTGTTTGTGATAGAGTTGTTTTTTAATTGGATATTTTCTCTATAAACTCTATTCACCCCCCCTCTAGAGTTGCCATCTGTTCTTCAATTGGTATCAGAGCTCTGTTCTCTTTACAAGGACTTACATCCTAGAGCTGATCCATGGCAACCACACAATCCTTGATTTCCAATCACGGTGAAGGACAGTCCACTCATAGGCCTCCCCTATTTGATGGAACTAACTATACGTATTGGAAAACAAGGATGAGCTTTTATCTCAAGTCGCTAGACTTTGACCTGTGGACTATCGTCACTGACGGTTACAAAAAGCCCGCCAGAATAGTTGTCAACGGTGATCTTGTTGAGAAATCACATGACAAGTATTCTGACGAGGAGAAAAAATAGGCAAGTCTAGACGCGAGAGCTATTAATGCTTTATTCTGTGCTATAGACATGAATGAGTTCAACAGGGTATCTACATGCACCACATCCTACGAAGTATGGAAACTCCTAGAAGTGACGCATGAAGGAACCACCCAAGTCAAGAATCTAAGATAAGCCGTCTCACTCAAGAATACGAGGCCTTCAAGATGAAGCCAAACGAGACGATCACGCAAATGTTCACAAGATTCTTCGACATCATCAACCCCCTGTCTTCACTCGGCAAGCAATATTCAAATCACGAGAAGATTCGTAAGCTACTTAGGAGGCTACCAAAAATTTGGAACCCTAAGGTGACAGCCATCATAGAAGGAAATGATCTCACAACCATGTCCATGGAGACCTTGATGGAAAAGCTAATGACTCATGAGCTTGACCTTAAGGACTTCGAAGAGCCTGCTCCTAAGGCTAAGGAGATCGCACTCAAAGCTCACCGACGGAGGGCTGAACCCGAAGAGACGGATGACGATAACTCAGAAGACGATGATCAAGCCCTTATGGTCCGCAACTTCAAGAAATTCCTCCGCTTCAATCGAAGAAAGAAGGAACCACAAGAAGATGGCGAAGAAGAGCCAACCTGCTACGGTTGCAAGAAGACTGGACACGTCCGAAAAGACTGTCCATTCTTGAAGAAAGGCAACCGCTATGAGAAGCCATACAAAAAGACCTTCTCAAAGAAATATACCAACACAAGCATTTGGCATGAAAGCGAAGCTAGTGACTCCGAGGAAGAAAAGGACTCTCCTCAAGATACGGCTAATGTGTGCCTAATGGCGACGTCCGACAAGGTATCAAACGAAACTCTTGACGACTTCTCTTTTGATGAACTTGGCGATACTTTCACCGATTTACTCGATGATCACAAAAAGATCATTGGTAAATACAACATGCCAAAGACAAAATCAAAAGTCATGAAGTCGAAATTCAAAGACTTTCTTTATTGCTTGATAACATTAGAGACACTTCACCCACGGAAGTCACAGATGAGGTATCTAAGCTTAAACTAAGCCTTCATGATGCCGAAGCACGTATTGAGCAACAAACACAAGAAATCACAACACTCAACACGATGCTTGCTGAAGAAAAGAGTAGACACAAAATTTCTATGACTAAGATATATGGTTTAAATGCTAAGGTTACTGAACTGCAGGCTATCTCTAAAAGATTAGAGACTAAATTGGGAAAACAGGTTGTTCAACCTCAAATCCAATCTCATGAGACACACACAAAGCATAACATTTCTCATACTAGTCTTCCACGTCATCCACCTACAACACGTAACCATGCTTTCATGTACACACACTTCCATAAACACACACAAACCACATACACGTAGAAAAACTCTCATATGATACACAATCATTATGCTACACATAGATACAATCATTACAATGTTGCACAAAGACACAATCAACATCATTCTACATATAGGCATCATCACCATACTGCTCCATATAGACATTATCACCATGCTACTCTATATTACTCTGATGTTCCACATAGACAATATCACCATGCCACTCCACATCACTCTATGCATAGTCATCATCACCATACTAATCATCATACTTCTTCTCATTATAGACATCATCAGCATGCTCCTAATGTAAATAGAAATGCTATATGTACTTATTATGGTTTACATGGACACATATCACCACAATGTAGAATTAGAAGATTAGTAGATAGAAAGATATATACATGGTTTCCAAAAACTAACTTTTCAGGACCCTCAAGAACTTGGGTACCAAAGGTCACATCTACTCTTGATGTAGGTGGACCTTCCCTCCTCAACTAAGAGTAAGTGGATTCTCGATAGTGGATGCTCGCGGCATATGACGGGAGACGCAAATCTTTTCGTATCACTATCGATGAAGAGAGAAGGATACGTATCCTTCGACAACAACCTTAAAGGTTATATTATAGGTAATGGTAATATTGGTTATCCTCCCTCTCCCGTAATAAAGGATGTCTGCCTAGTGACCGAGTTAAAGCATAACCTGCTCAGCGTTAGTCATCTTGCTGACCATGGTTATGACATTAACTTTGGATAAAACAAATACCTTATTTATGATAGGTCAACGGGAGATATTGCTTTTGAAGGGGTAAGAGAGGATAATATTTATATTTTCTATTTGTCTGCAAATACTAACAATGCAGGTAGATGCCTATTTGCTCATAAAGATGAACGGTTACTATGGCACCATCGTCTTGGTCATGCCAACATGGATACTATATCCAGGCTATCGACCAAGAAGCTAGTTAGAGGCTTGCCCGACATCACATTCAAAAAGGACACCGTATGTGCCGAATATGAGTTGAATAAGGCAACCAAGTCATCTTTTCATTTCATAAACTCTGTAAGCACTACTAGACCCTTGCAACTACTCCATATGGATTTATTTGGCCCTAGTAGAGTAGCCAGTCTTGGTGGAAAACTCTATGCCTTTGTTATTGTTGATGACTTTTCAAGATTTACTTGGGTTTTCTTTCTTACTTATAAAAGTGATGCTATTTCAGTTTTTAAGATTTTTGTAAAGAAAGTTCAAAACGAAAAAGGCTACATGATTACTCGAATCCGAAGTGATCATGGAGGCGAGTTCAAAAATTCTGATTTTGAAAAGTTTTGTGATTCCAATGGATTTGATCATGAGTTTTCTTGTCCAAGAACTCCCCAACAAAATGGTGTTATGGAGCGGAAGAATAGGACTCTTGGCGATATGGCTAGAGTCATGTTGAACAAGTTTTTACTTCCGAAATACTTTTGGGCTGAAGCTGTCAGTACAGCATGCCACATTTTAAATAGGGTGCTCATTCGTCCTATTACGAAGAAAACACCTTATGAGCTTTGGTTTGGGAGAACCCCAAATGTTTCTTATTTTAGAGTTTTTGGATGTAGATGTTTTATCCTTAACACCAAAGACAACTTAGGCAAATTTGATGCCAAAGCTGACGATGGTATTTTTCTTGGCTATGCGGCCAAGAGCAAGGGATATAGAGTTTTTAACAAACGCTCTATAATTGTGGAAGAGTCTGCAAATGTGACTTATGATGAAGATAACAGTGCAGCAGCTACTCTTGATGATGATGTTGAGCCATCAACGTCTACTCAACCAAAATAAATTCTCTGGAAAGCTTGCCTAAGAAATTCTCTTTCAAGCCATCACATCCAGAAAATTTGGTAATCGATGACGTTTCACGAGGAGTAACTACAGATCATCATTAAGAGACTCTATTGCTAGCACTGCCTTTATTTCACAAATTGAGCCTAAAACATTTCAGAAGCTTTCAATGATGAATTTTGGATTTCTGCTATGCAAGAGGAACTCAACCAATTTGAGAGGAGCCAAGTATGGGAACTCATTCCTAGACCAGCTAATCACTCGATTATTGGTACTAAATGGGTTTTTAGAAACAAAGTGAATGAAGATGGTTCAGTCACACGCAACAAAGCTCGTCTAGTAGCCCAAGGATACAACCAAGAGGAAGGTATCGACTACGATAAGACGTATGCTCCTGTTGCTAGATTAGAATCCATTCGGATGCTTTGTACATTTACAAATTTTCAAAATTTCAAATTATTTCAAATTATTTCAAATGGATGTTAAAAGTGCTTTCTTGAATGGTTTTATTAAGGAGAAAGTTTATGTAAAACAACCCCCTGGCTTTGAAAATCACAAATTTCCCAACCACGTGTTCAAGCTAAAGAAAGTGCTATATGGCCTCAAACAAGCTCCTAGAGCTTGGTATGAACGGCTAAGCAACTTCTTGCTTGAGAAAGGCTTTTCAAAAGGGAAAACTGACACTACACTTTTCATAAAATCTTTCAAAGACACTATTCTTTTAGTACAAATATATGTAGATGATATTATTTTTGGTTCTACTGATGAAACCCTTTGTCAAGATTTTGCCAAGTGTATGCAGACCGAGTTTGAGATGAGCATGATGGGGGAGCTCAACTACTTTCTTGGACTGTAAGTCAAACAAATGTCAAATAGAACTTTTATCTGTCAATCAAAGTATACAAAGGACATGCTGAAGAAATTCGACCTTGATAACGTCAAATCAATCAGCACTCCTATGGCTACTTCAACCAAACTTGAACCAGATGATAGCGGCAAACCCGTAGATCAACGTAAGTATCGAGGTATGATAGGTAGTCTACTCTATCTTACTGCTAGTCGCCCTGATATAATGTTTAGCGTTTGCCTGTGTGCTAGATATCAAGCAAATCCTAAGAAATTACACATGACCGCAGTTAAGCGTATCTTTCGATACCTTAAGGGTACAGTTACAGTGGGCCTATGGTATCCCAAGTCAACATCATTTGACCTCATTGGTTACTCTGATGCTGATTTTGCTGGATGCAAGGTCGACCGTAAAAGTACGAGCGGTACGTGTCATTTATTAGGAAAGGCTTTAGTCTCTTGGTTTAGCAAGAAGCAGAATTCTGTCGCACTATCCACAACAGAAGCTGAATACATAGCAGCTGGGCATTGTTGTGCACAAATTCTGTGGATGAAGCAAACCCTTGAAGACTATAATTTATCTTTCATGCATATTCCAATCTTTTGTGACAATACTAGTGCTATAAACTTGACTAAGAACCCCCATTTGTCACTCACGCACGAAGCATATTGAGATACGACACCACTTTTTGCGTGATCATCAGCAAAATGGCACGATTAACTTAGAATTTATTGACACTGATCATCAGTTAGCAGACTTCTTCACCAAACCATTATCCGAAGAGCGCTTCAATTTTCTTTGTCGTGAACTTGGAATTTTAGATAAAGCTGTTATAAATTAAAAATAAACCTGCGTAAATATCGAATATATTGTGATTCTCTTATGATGAACTTGCTATGGGTACAAGCCGAAAGGGTCCTTCTGACAACAAGGCGTAAAAGCCTAAGCGACACGGTGCACTAGTCCTCAGGACTACCGCTAGCTGGGATCCGGCCCCTGCAGCTAACCCATGGCAGATTCAAAATATTGAATTATAATATAATTCCTTGTTTATTACACGGTTCATTTTTTATTTATCACTTGCTGAAATACTAATTTTTCAAACTTCATATTACTGCTTTGATATCACTATCTGCTACTCATCTATTTACTTATTGGATACTTTTTGTACTTAAACTTGTGTATTGGTTTTTATCTTCACTTAACCAATTTTTGACTCAACTCAGCATGATTCCTGTTCTGTCCCCAGGAACCGGAATTCGGGCCGAACTCTGCCCCTACCAAAGTTCGGACCGAATTCGGCCTGCCTGTTCCAGAACCGGGAACAGGCACAGCCGTTGATCTTTTTGTTGATCCAATGGTCATAAATTGACCCGACCAAGAGAAACCCTCCTCTTTATTTCGTTTTCTCTTCCCTCTCCTTCCTTCTTACCACCTTTTCTACTTCTCCTACTCAAAACTCTCAAAACCCTAACCCTAGTTTCTTCTCTATTGGGCTCCATTCTTCCCCAAACTCAAGAAGAAGGCTTGGTTTTCAATTCTCTTTCATAATCCTTCAATATCTTGAGGTATAACTCCTTTCTTTTCTATATCTCAAATTTCTTTATTATCTATCTATTGTGTTATGGCTCCACGATTGCTTAACCGTGGGAAGAGACTTCGGACCGAGGACGCGTCCTCGTCGAATGCTCCTTCTCCCGTTGAGCCGCCTGTTGCACCACCCGTTGTACCGGCAATTGAACAACCAACCCATCCGTTGTTCAATCCTTCTCGTCCACGTGATCCAAACACTTTCGACGACCGAATCTTTATATCACTAGACGTATCCAATGAATGGTTTGGCAATTTTCGGACACGTCCGGTGTTTGCGGGACACCCCATCAACTTCACAATTTTCTCTCAGTATGAATCTATATTTAATGATCTTTGCCTTGATGAGCTAGTTGCTACGAATTTCGTCATCTATCGTAGCGCTATACAAATGTTCTACTGCGACTTAACTCATGATGACACTCACATTTATTCACGAGTTGCGGGAATTGATATCGCCTTTAATGATTCTGATCTGGCCGAGTATCTTAAACTTCAAGAACTCGATACTTGGGAAAAGCTTGTTGAAGCTAGATCCTTTATCTTTCCCGAAGGAATTTCTCTAGAGAGTTTCAAGGACGACCTGTGTAGCCCTAACACACGTCCTCGTAAACTCTTGGCAAAATATCTAAATCCATATTTCTATAAACTTCATCGGATCATCTTCAACACCATTCTACCCAAAGCGGGTTCTACCGATGAAGTTACTTATTTTGAAATATCTGCTCTTTATCATCTTCACTTTTGTGTTCCGTTTAATCTTCCACGTACCATGATGGACTAGATGATTAACTGTAGGAAGAAACCACGAGCCCTGGTTTATCCCTTATATCTTCCTATGGTCCTTCGTGCCTTCATTGTACCACTTCATGATTGTCCATTCTTACCTGCCCCTGCCTTTCTCTCCAAGGCAAGGAGGCTTCATGCGGCCGTTGGCTCCCCGGTCGTGTCTGAGCATTCTGAGGATGAGCCGGATGTCCCTCCTCTCGGACAGGATCCTCCTCCTCCTCCAGCCACTCTTGAGTCACTTCAGGCCATGCTTCGAGATCGTTTCACTTTGGAGGACGATCGATGGACTCAGCTGGACTATCGGACCACATTGCAGATGAGTGCTATCAGCAACTCGCTGCATAACATCCGGTATTCCATGTCTCGCGCTCTTTCCATGCCCATTCCTATGGAGCGAGATCCCGATCGTGAGGGTTTTCGTATTGATGACCCTTGGGTTCGTCGCTACACGGATTCGGACTCGGCTTTTGTGGACCCACGTCGCTCCTTTATTGATCCTTCGGACGACGCCGGGCCCTCTCGTGCTCGTTGATAGTTTTGGACTACTACTTGAGGCTGCTACTGGAGATCTTAGATTACGCTTTCTGTTTTCTGCTTTAGTTACTTTTATGTACTTGGATTGTAGTAGACTCATTATGGTTTATGCTTTTGAGACTTGGTAGTTCTTTTATCAGTTTCTATGTTACTATGACTCTTGGGTATTATCTTAGTTTATATGCAGTTTTTTCTCTTTTGGTGTGTTTGCCAGTTATTATTTATACATATCATATTGCTAAATGCCAAAAGGGGGAGATATGTGTATATTCTGTTTGGTTTATTGGTTTATATGTGCTTTTGGAAGAATTTTATTAACAGGTCAACAAGATTGACAGCATTGTTTATGGGGGAGCTATTCTTAAGCTCGGCACTTATTATGGGGGAGCTATATCGTTACATGTGTCCAGGTATGGATATTGAATATACAATTATTATTTTGTCAATTATCAATATGGGGAGATTGTTGACACAAAGTCACAGTCAACCAAATATTGATAACACTGACTAAATAATACTTGTGATGATTCAATACGACACACGACGACTACGTTCTGCTCAAGCCCGAAGACTGCTCAGTGTTGGAATTGCAAGTTGTTTTTCACGTCTGTACTTTTATATTTATTGAGTCTAGAATGATTGTAAGCTGAGTTATGCTGGGCTCTTGAGACTCAACCCACAATCTACCCAAAACCCATAAAGCTCCACATCCAAACTTAGCCCATTGGACCCCTGGACCAGTTCTGTGCTCTGGAGACAGAGTTCGGGCCGAACTCTGCCTCCACACAGAGTTCGGGCCGAACTCTGTCCCCTAAAAATCAGCACCCTAATTTTTAGGGTTGGCTGGTTGCTAGTTGTCCAACGGCCAAATTTTTTGAAATTCCTACCAGAATTCTGGCCGAATTCTGCCTGATAAAAACCTATAAATAGGCCTAGAATTCTCTCATTTCAAACCATCCAATCTTCTCTTCTCTTCTCTCTTAAGCTCAATATAAGCCATACCCTTCTCATCTGCTAGCCACAAGTTTCCTAAGTCTCGAGTGCTCAGCATCTCTCAGTTAGGAGTCTTGTGCAAGAGTTCAAGAAGTCGCTTGGAAAAGTCCAAGCATCGCTACTGCGATCCTCTGTAAGAAGTTGACGTGCTCTTCTGAAGTAAAGGCACGGGTTGTAACTACTATTTCACAAATAGTGGATTTAATCCTGAGCTAGAGTTCTCAGGCCTAGACTAGTCCTCCACGAGGGAAACCAGGTTAAAATTGGCTGTGTTTGCGTATGCTCTCTTGCTTCTCACTTTAAATTCCGCATTTACTCTGATTAGTTTTGTTTGTGATAGAGTTATTTTTTAATTGGATATTTTCTCTATAAACTCTATTCACCCCCCTCTAGAGTTGCCATCTGTTCTTCATGTGCACCACCACCCCTAGTCGCGATGGAGTAGCTAGATGCAGCATCATCAGCCATCGCCAAAGTCGGGTGTACAAAATCAAGTACAACTCCGACAGATCGGTCGAACGAGCGGCGAATCGGCCGCTATCGGGGCGCCGGATCTGGCGCATAGGGGCCTGGGTCGGTAGCGGGGTTAGGCGCGGTCAGGCACGAGATCGTCGCGGGATCGGCCGCGTACGACGACGGATTGGCGGATCGATGGATCGATGGATCGGCGCGGGGGCAGGCCGGGCGGATCCTGACGTCGGGCGGACGTCGAGAATCAGTCGGATGCGGTCCGCGGTCGGCGTAGTCGGCGCGAGAGGGCGTGCGGTCGGCGCGCGGGAGGGCGCGGGAGGGCGCGCGGTCGGCGCGCGGGAGCGGGCGTCGGCCGCGTTCGGCGCCGGATCGGTCTCGGGAGATGGCGGCTAGGATTTTTCGGAAGGCTCTGATACCATGTAGAAAATAATAATGCCATGTTCTCATTGCTAGGGTTTGTTAGAATATATATAGTGTCTACATTTGGGCTTATGGGCCATATTTACATTACAAATATAATCTAACAATCTAACACAAATCTTAAAAAAAATGCTAAGTTTACTACAAAAAATTTACAACGTTCTTACTACCCACACCCACCCCTGCTAACATGTTCCCACCCGGTCCCCCCTCTCTCCCGATCAAAAGATGTCATGTAAGGATTGTAAAGCTTACAACTAAAATTGGTTGTAAGCATAGCATTTCCCATCTAAAAATAGAAATTTTACATGGAGCTTAAAGAAATTAAATTTTGGAATCATGTACAATCGTACGAGCTCAGTCAAAATTTACTCGAAGTTGGATCTGTCAACAGATCGAAGCTTTGTTACACCCGACTCCAATCGTATCAATGTCATGCAACTATGCAAGTATTATAGTGACTCCCAGACATCCACTCGCTGTGATGACTATGGGATATGACTATACGGAAATGCTTTTTTGTCCGCAGACGGGCCAGCCCGTCCGCCTGCATGGCACTCCCCCATTGGCCCTCCCCTGTTAGCATAGGGTCCACGCTGTTGACCGACCAATGGAAGAGGACCACGTGGCAGGCGGGCTAGCCCGTCCGCGGGCCAAATAGCAGTTCGTATATGGAGTAGTTTCAAAAGGAAGAGCCTAATAATATTACATCTCAAAGCTTTTGCTTTCTCACCAACCTAGGAAGAAAGAAAGACGGGCATGCTCTCCAGTTGCTTTCTCAGTTCACCTACCAATCCGTGACACGTCTAATTGGAAAATGTGCACCATTATTCTATCAACAGTGAAATCAATCAACGATATGCTGCTGTTAAACATTATAACATTTTCCTACTTGAAGACTTTGGTGCGTGCGTGTGGGGGAATATATGTACTTGATCATGAATCATAACGATTTTCCTAATGTAATGCATGGACCAAGTGAAAACAGAATAGTTATTTAGTAGTAATAGTTATCTCACATAATAGTTAATATTAGGATCCGAGTCTTCAAAATATTAAACGTTAGTATTTGGAATTACTGTTCTTGTAGACAAGTTAACATTGATTCAGCCTCTATTACTAAATATTCCAAAATAGAAAGATAATTTTGGACAATTTATAAAAGCATTACAAAAATTACTCGAAGCCGACAAAATATTTAAAAGTTTGTTATTCATTTTTTAAACTAATGAACTGCCCACTACGAATATAGGATTGTCAAAGATTTTAGGGAAGATTTATGAAATGTCCAAAAACTAAAAAAAGTTTTATGTAAAACCCACCGCTAAAAAAAATTTCATCGCGTGCCCAGAATTAGAGAAACTTATCCAAAGCGGGTTCCAAATGACCCTTTTGCCCTTCCTTTTAATTTATTGGAAACACCCACAAAACTGTTCTTAAAAAAAAATGTTTCAATACTCCATCTTCTTCCATACGCTGCTCACTTTCGAATCTAGGTTTTCTCCTCAAAAATCTTTAAAAACTCGTCGGAAAATTTCGGAAAGACCAGGACGAACGGCAAAAGTGCTAAAACGGAGGTCCAAACATCATTTTTTTGCGATTCTAAAATTTCGGAAGGCCGTCTAACAGTAAAACTGTTACTTTCAGTCTCCTCGACGATACGCTCATTTTGCGACAAACGGGACCTCGTTTCGACCTCCCAGTCAAAAGTTATGGCCCTCCAAAGTTTCAGCTGACCATAAAATGCAGGAGAATGGCCATTCTCCGTTTAGAACACGAAAAATGTTAATTTTCGCATGAGGGTGGTCATTCTCCGTATTAGTAACACGGAGAATGGCATTCTCCGTCTTAATTTACACGGAGAATGACCATTCTCCGTGTTAGTAACACGGAGAATGGCATTCTCCGTCTTAATTTACACGGAGAATGACCATTCTCCGTGTTAGTAACACGGAGAATGACATTCTCCGTCTTAATTTACACGGAGAATGGTCATTCCAGTGTTAAAACGCAGGAGAATGACCATTCTCCGTGTTAGAAACACGGAGAATGCCATTCTCCGTGTTAAATAAAACGGAGAATGTCATTCTCCGTGTTAAATAAAACGAAGAATGGCATTCTTCGTCCTAATTAAGACGGAGAATGGCCATTCTCCGTGCTAAATTAAACGGAGAATGACCATTCTCCGTCTTAATTTACACGGAGAATGCCATTCTCCGTGTAATTTATCACGGAGAATGGTCATACCAGTGTTAAAACGCAGGAGAATGACCATTCTCCGTGTTAGAAACACGGAGAATGCCATTCTCCGTGTTAAATAAAACGAAGAATGTCATTCTCCGTGTTAAATAAAACGGAGAATGGCATTCTCCGTCTTAATTAAGACAGAGAATGGTCATTCTCCGTCCTAATTAAGACGGAGAATGGTCATTCCAGTGTTAAACACGGAGAACGGCATTCTCCGTTTTAAATAAAACGGAGAATGGCATTCTCCGTGTTAGTTTACACGGAGAATGGTCATTTACAGTGTTAAAACGTTAATTTAGTTTTTTCATGAATAAAGAGTTTCGTTCTTCTTTCAAAACGATGATAATTCTTATGGAAAAGAAGAAGAAAGATCTTCTCTGTAGGAACCCTAGAGGGAGGGTGAATAGGGTCAAGCTAACTAATCAAGCACTTAGCACAAGCTAATTGACAATTTAAAAATATAAGTGCAAGAGAAGAAGCAAACACAATACCGACACCCGATATATCCTGGTATCCTCCTAAGAGGCAGTCCAGTCCCGGAACTCTCTCCGGCTTTAATCCACTATTTAAGCAAATAGTTACACACGAATTTGGATCCGAAGAACTCGCCAACTTCTTACACAAGAGCTTTAATCCGAAGGGCTCTCCGACTTCAACCGAGAGTTTGGATACGAAGACTCCCCAACTTCAACCGAGAGTTTGGATACGAAGACTCTCCAACTTCAACCTTTCACAATAGGTTTTGATCTCCTTATACAATAAGATGAAGATCTCACTTTTCAACTCAATAACTCTAACACAATTTGTGGATGGCAAATGAAAGCTTTGTAGAGTTGTTTGTGGATAGGCTTTGGTAGTTTAAAAATTTTTAGGCTCAAAGCATCAACCTTGAATGAAGGGGTTCAAGGCTATTTATAACCAAAGCTTGAAAAGAAGCCAAAGGCAACTTTTCAGCCACGAACCGGCATACCGTCGGTATGATTCGGCATACCGTCGGTATACCGGTCTGGGATTGCATACCGTCGGTATGATTCGGTATACCGTCGGTATGATCCGGTATACCGTCGGTATGCCGATTTTTTGGACAGAAACTTTCTGTGAACAAAATCGGTATACCGCCGGTATGCACCGGTATACCGTCGGTATGCCGGTTTTCAGCCAAAAATGATCCTGGGCTAGTTTCTGCCCTAGCTTTCGATTTTGCCATCCATTTCTTGTGTTTAAAACAATTCCTAAGACTCATTACAGACTCCAGATAAACTTAGGCAGGTGCAGGCTTCTTCAGAGTCTTGAAATGATGATGGCACGGCTTGGCTTCTTCCTTTGATAGGTGCTGGCTTTTTCCCTTGACGGCAGCTGTCCAAAGATATCCAGTTTGTGAAAACTGAATACCTTTCGGGGGCTTCGCCCCCGAACCCCCGACGAGGGGCGCTGCCCCCTCGACCCCCGTCCGCTGACCGGGCAGCGGAACCCCCGGTGCGTGGCTCCAGAGATGTCGTCGGGTGGTTCAGAGAAATCTTGTGGGATCCGTCGTCTTTGGCCCACCATGATTTCTTCATTGCATATGTCCACATTGATCTTGTTTATTGCTTTTCTGCATGTACATGTTAGACGAACAAAGCAATATACATAGTAGCAAGTATGATAAGTTAAAGCACATTAGGACTATGCAAAGTTTAAGTACAAGTGCTAAGGTGATGGCATAAATGTTAGTGATATCATAATGATTAAACTTAATTGAATGACCACAATCAAAAACATAGTTTTGATTTTGGCAACCCAATTAAATTTAAGATAGATAAGCTCATATCACTAAGATGTAAACCAATGGGCACATATCACCAAAGATATAAGTATAAGTAGAAATGCTATAGCGATTGTATGAAGATTAGTGATAAAGAAATGCTAAACTTAACATATTAACCATATTCAAAAATATGATACAATCATTGGGCCAACATTCTCTCCACAATTGACCTAATCGTCGAAAAACTTCAAATGTCTCCACGATGAAGATGATGATGATGGTGATGACGACGACGAGCGATGATCTGAGTTCGACTGAAGAAAAACACACCGAACTACGAACGATTTTTGCGATCTCTGCTGAATATGAGAGCAATAGAATTCAGATTTCCCGTGAAGAAGAAGAAGACGAAAATCGCAATCCAGATCTGAGTTTTTTGAATTCAAATACATATAGATGACCAATTCGCGTGGAGGGGTAGTTTCGGTATTATAAAAATAGCATTTTCCAGCGGGTGGCATCTAAAAGGAAATCTTGGAATATTTAACGTGAAAATACTTAATTCTGGGTATTTCATAAAACTTATGCAGCGGGTGGGCATTTCATAAAAGCCCACCCCGAAATTGGGTTTCTCAGCAATTTCCAGAAGATTTTAACAGTCCTATCAATATAATAGTGACTACAATCCTGACAACATACAGGACGACTGGATCCAGGATTTATGTTGGCTATCTGTCAAATTTTTAACAATTCTATATCCGAATTGGACAACCCTTTAGTAAAAAAAAAAAAAAATTGATGAAACAGTGTTGAGAATCAATAAGGGACTTTTAGTCCCACATCGAAATTTGTAGTATGTAGAGGAGCTAGACTCCCTATAAGTAGTGAAGTAGTCCATCAATAAAATTCATCCCAACTATTATTTTCTACATGGTATCAGAGCCATAACTCTCTCTCTCTCTTCACAAAAAAAAAAAAAAATTTAGCCCCCTCCCGGAGCAGCCCCCCCCCCCCCCCCCCCCGACCCCCCTTTCCCCCCCTCCCGGAGCAGCCCCCCTTTCACCCCCCCCCCGACCCCCCTTTCCCCCCCACCCGCTGACCCGCGCCCCCCCTCCCCCGCTGACCCGCGCCCCCCCCCCCCCCCGCTGACCCGCCGGCCCCCCTTTCCCCCCTCCAGCGCCGCCCCCCCCGCCCCCCTCCGCCCCTTTACTGCTGCTACAGCACCCTTTTTAGGGTTTTCTTTTTGCTGTTTCCAACAACAAAAAAAGAAAAAAAAACAGATTTCTTCTCTTTAGAATATCTCTGTAGTTGCCTCGAGAATCAGAATTCCTTCTCTTTAGAAGATCTCCGTAGTTGCCTTCGAGAATTAGTACCTTCTTTTTAGAAGCTCTGCTACGAATACGAAATCTCTTTAGATCTTCGTATCTCAGAAACGTTATCTTTACAATCGTTTCTGCACGGCTGGTATACCTCTGGTTTGTCTCATGCAAGGAGGCACAACTACGTTGGTTATCCTTGAGTCGTCCGAACGCGTTATCATGACGTAGTTCTAGTTGGTCGTATAAACTACGACATATCAGTGAGGGATCTCGTTTTGTTGTTTCTCCCCGGTAGCTGACTAAGACGAAGACGACTCCGGAAACAACACCTCACTGATTGCAGTTGCAGAAGTCATGGATTCCATCTATGAGAAGTTGACAGCAGAAGAAATGAAGGCCCTGGTCGAGGATCTCCTGACCAAGAGATTACCGGAGGCGACCCCACGCGTGACCCATACTGATGTGGATCCGTCACCGTACAAAATAGGAAAGTTGGACAAGCTGGAGACGAAGTTGGAAGGCACGACCAACTACTTGAAATGGTCACGGCAGGCGATGCGGACGCTGAAGGGACGTGGCTTGGTTGGTTATGTTGATGGCCACACTATGGCCCCTGTCGATCACTCCTCGAAGGAGTTTGCTGTATGGGACATTGTCAACAATGTCGTGGCTGGTTGGTTGACAGCCTCTTTGACCGACCAAGTGTCGGGTAACGTTGAAGCAATGGAGGGAGCTGCTGATATCTGGAGAACGTTGAAGGACATGTACTCCGGTTCGGGTAACCCCATGCGAGTCTTCCAACTGCAGGATGAGCTCGATAGGGTAATCCAAGACGATCGTACCATCTCTGAGTACGCTGCCTTGTTGAAGAAGTACTGGTCTGATCTTGACCATTATGATCCTCTTGGCATGGAGGATGCTCAGGTTGAACCGACTTTTGCCAAATATTTCCAAAAATTTCTGGATTATATTTTGCGGCAACGGATGATGAAGTTTTTGAAGGGGCTTAACCCAGCGTTTGAGCAACGGCGGAATGCCCTTCTCGCACAATCGACGCTGCCGATATTAGAGGACGCCATAGCTGCCATGGCACAAGAAGAAGCACGGTTGAAGCTGATGCCTACCAAAGGTATCTCCCAGGGGGAGCAGGCCGGAGTTGACACTTCTGCTCTTGCCACTTTCACACAGCCTCCTTCTACGGGAGGCGTTTGCCACAACTGTGGTGACACAGGGCATTACATCCGCTTTTGCCCAAAACTGACACGAACTCCCTCGAATGGTCGGGGTCGTGGTCGCGGTGGACGACGAGGTGGTCGAGGCAGCTACGGTGGTGGAAGGGGCACTTACTCTGGAGGCAATAAGGCGCATCTGGCGGATGAAGGTGGGGACAATCAGCTGGCGGACATCACTCCATTTGAGAGGAAAGTTCTCGAGAAGATGCGCGGCTCAAAGCTTGGTTCTGGTGAAAGACAAGTCATTCCTGGGGCACCGTCCGCTACAGGAGATTACTGCACTTACTTCTCCCAAACCAGTGCCGGTATACCTCCGCGTGCTCTTGCAACTGTCTCTCAGCCAGCTTGGATTATGGACTCTGGGGCATCTTGCCATGTCACGGGGTCCCGAGGAGAGTTCCGGGAATACTCTCCTCTAACGCCGCCAGAAAGCATTCAGACTGCTGATGGTACCTACAGGCCGGTTACGGGTAAAGGCACTGTTGATTGCACTCCTTCCATCACTCTATCTAATGTCTTACATGCTCCTTCCTTTCCTGTCAATCTTATTTCCATTAGCGCCATTATCCTTGATCTAAACTGTATTGTTTCCTTTGATATTCCTAAGGTAACTTTTCAGGAGAAGGGAACGGGGAGACGACTAGGCACTGGCACATGGCATAAGGGTCTATGGTACTTGGACAGGAACGGTCTGGATAGAGCACTGGCATCTTTGGTTGCAGACGCCCAATCGGAAGTCCGAAGTCGAAGTGTCGAAGCCGAGCTGCTCCTCCAACATCAGCGTGTAGGACATTCTTCTTTTCCCGTTATTGGTCGACTGTATCCGTCATTATATCAAAAAGCAAATAAAGAGTTGTTAGTTTGTGATTCTTGTGAGTTGGGGAAACATACCAGAAGCTCCTATGTGCATTCTGGGCATCGATGTTCTGCTGCTTTTGATATGATTCATTCCGATGTGTGGGGCCCTTGTCCTACAAACGGTGTTAACGGTTATAGATGGTTTGTTACTTTTATTGACTGCTCTACCCGCGTAACGTGGGTTTACCTGCTGAAGAATAAAAGTGATGTTTTCGAGGCATTTCAAAGCTTCCATCAACGGGTGCGGACATAATATAATGCTCGTGTTAAGTGTTTTCGGTCGGATAATGGGACGGAATATACCCATAAGAGGTTTGCTGCGTATTTATCCTCTCATGGTATACTGCATCAAACCTCTTGTGCTTATATACCGGCTCAAAATGGTGTTGCCGAGCGAAAGAATAGGCACCTGCTGGAGGTGGCTCGGACAATGATGCTGGCTATGAATGTCCCTAAATTTTTGTGGGGGCAGGCTGTCTTGACAGCCTCTTATCTCATCAACAGGATGCCTTCTCAATTACTGGACTGGAAGACGCCTTTGGAAATGCTCACGGGGACAACTGCGTACACCGTTCCTCCGAAAGTATTTGGTTGTGTATGCTTCGTCCACGATAACAGGCCTGGTGTTGGTAAGCTAGATCCTCGAGCACTTAAGTGTATCTTTGTTGGGTACACCGGGACACAGAAGGGTTACGTATGCTGGAGCCCGGTTGAACGGAAGCTGTTTGTAAGCATGGACGTTACATTCAGAGAGCTGGAACCTTATTCTGGTTCGGACGAAGGTTCTGCGTTTGGGAACACGCCTCACACAGCGGGTGTTAGACGTGAGGGGAAGGTAGTACGCCCAAACGTCATTGTCGGATCGGTACCTTGTCCTGTCGTGACAGACTGGCAGAAAGGGGGAGACAACATCACTGATACTAATACGGAGGATGAAGAAGACAATACGTACATTACGCAGGGGGAGAAGCAGACAAGGGAAAAGGAGCTCCAAGTTTACAGAAGAAGACAGCAGAGGTCCAGTACTGTGCCGTACCCTGTGCCTATAGTGCCAAGTCCCTCGTCTACTCCTGCTCCGACTCCTGAAGATGTTACTCCCACACCGGATCGCTCGGATTCGGAAGCGGATCTCTCAGATTCGGATGGTATGCTTTCTCTACCACCCATTGCTCCCTTAAGGAGGTCTTCTCGCATTAATGCAGGAAAGGCTCCTATTCGTTATAAAGATTATGAACATGATATCGCCAACTACCTATCTTATTCTAATATTTCTCCGACTTATCAAACATTCCTCACTTCGTTAGACTCCACTTCTTTACCTAAGAATTGGCAGGAAGCAAAGAAGGACCCAAGATGAAAAGCCGCAATGATGGAAGAACTTGGGACACTAGAGAAAAATAAGACATGGGAGCTGGTGCCATTACCTGAAGGGAAGAAAGCTGTGGGATGCAAATGGGTTTACACAGTGAAGGAGACACCAGAAGGAAAAGTTGAACGATACAAGGCGAGACTGGTTGCAAAAGGCTATACCCAGACATATGGTATCGATTATGATGAGACTTTTGCCCCAGTAGCGAAGATGAGTACCGTAAGAACACTGGTCTCCATTACAGCAAACTATGGGTGGAAGCTACACCAGTTAGACGTAAAGAACGCATTTCTTCATGGAGACCTACAAGAAGAAGTTTACATGGAGACTCCTCCGGGGTGCTACTCTGTGTCAGATTCAGGTGAAGGAACGTCACATAGAAAAGTGTGCAAACTGAAGAAGTCGCTGTACGGGCTGAAGCAATCTCCTCGAGCCTGGTTTGACAGATTCAGAAAAGCTGTCACTGGCATGGGGTACCATCAGACAAATGCAGATCACACGGTCTTCCTCCAGCATGCAAGAGGCCACATAACTATACTTGCTGTATATGTGGATGATATAGTAATCACAGGTGATGATGCTGATGAGATCACTAAGCTGAAGACGAAACTCGCCAAAGAGTTTGAGGTGAAGGACCTGGGGGAGATGAGATACTTTTTGGGTATCGAAGTGTGTAATAGTGAACAAGGAATTGTTCTCTCACAAAGGAAATATGCACTAGATCTGCTGAAGGAGACAGGAATGCTGGGATGCCGAGCAGCAGTCACTCCAATTGACCAGAAGTGCAAGATGGGAGCAGAAGCAGGAGAGCCTGTTGATCGCGAAAGGTATCAAAGGCTAGTAGGCAGACTGATTTATCTAGGACATACTCGCCCTGATATCTCATTTGCAGTAAGTGTTGTAAGCCGCTATATGCATGATCCAAGAACGGGTCATATGGATGCAGTATTTCAGATCCTAAGATATCTGAAAGGGACGCCGGGAAAAGGACTGTGGTTCAAGAAGAATGGATGCACAGATGTTGAGGGATACTGCGATGCAGACTGGGCAAGCTGCATAGACGACAGAAGGTCTACCACAGGGTACTGTGTTTTTGTAGGAGGAAACCTGGTTTCATGGAGAAGCAAGAAACAGTCAGTGGTAGCACGGTCGACAGCTGAAGCAGAATACAGAGCAATGGCTCTAGGAGTATCAGAATTGCTATGGGTAAAGGCGCTGCTGACAGAGTTGAAGCTAGACAAGGGGACACCATTGCACCTTCGGAGCGATAGTCAAGCTGCGATAAGTATAGCGAACAATCCGGTTCAACACGACAGAACGAAGCACATCGAGATCGATCGATTCTTCATCAAGGAAAAGCTGGAACAAGGGATACTGAAGATTGACTATGTTCGCTCAGAAGAACAAGTGGCAGACTGTCTGACTAAGGGTCTTAGTTCATTGAGTCTGTCAAAACTATGTAACAAGATGGGGATGATTAATATCTATCACCCATCTTGAGGGGGAGTGTTGAGAATCAATAAGGGACTTTTAGTCCCACATCGGAATTTGTAGTATGTAGAGGAGCTAGACTCCCTATAAGTAGTGAAGTAGTCCATCAATAAAATTCATCCCAACTATTATTTTCTACAAACAGCGCTGAGTAACTTTTACACTGACTTTATAAATTGTCTAATTTTGATGCATGACCTAAATTCCAGCCACCAGCAGATAACACCAACAAATGAGATATCCAACTTTGCTGCAAAAAGATCTTGTGGCAGCCTTGATGTCATATCTATTGCCACAAGAAGGATAGCATGGGGACCCTCCCATAACACAGGTCTAGCTACTGTCCAACTTGAAAAAGAGTAACACAATTTCAGTGGCGAAGCATGACCCATACCATACAAGAAAGCAACACTTTTCATAAAGGTGACCCCACTTCTACAAGACCCAAAATGGAGGCTCATGTGACAGGCTTGAAAACAAAAGGACAATGGTAAAGTTTTCCAAGTAAAATGTGAAAGAGGATCTGAAGAACCCATGGCCCCTCATAGTCATAATAGATAAACAATACTAGCATTACAACCAAAAGTTCATACACCCGTCTAAGTGTCAGTTATCAATTTGATCGGATTATTGTAGATAAAGAAACACAGAATATAATTTCTTGAAAACGCCACACAGTACAATATTGTATGTACTACGCAATCTCTCTACCTCAAATGCTTTATTGATCGAAACATATAGTATAACCATGTGACGGGTCATCTGTACAATTTGTTTCAGCTATGGCAAGAGATTGAGATTGTATCAAGCATTCAAAAGCCTGTTATTAACAGAAAACTATACTGTACAGGGAAAAAAAGAAAGAAACAAAACCAAATTTAAGAAAGCAAGCGACGAAAAGAAAAGATGCATCTCCCACCCCTACCTATTACATAATCAGTTTTCCATCTGCCAACCCATTTCAAATTGAGAAGAAGGTCGAGGATTTACATGAAGACAATGAAGCAAGTCTATGTAATCACATATATAGCTTTCTCATTCCTTCTAATATGCCATTCAAAGGAATTTCACTTCATAACATTTGAAGATGGCTCCAATATGAGAATACCCTAACAAATGAACCATTATCTTGACTTGTCCTGCCATTTTGTAGAAGTGAACAATTACACCTGGTTCTCTATTTCAGGTTGCCATCTAACTCCAAAGGGGAAAGAACTATACTTCTCTCGTCCGACAGATGCCCAAGTCTATTCTTCAGAGGTATGATCGATCACCATGATCTGAATAAGATATACAGTTAAGAAATCAAATTCTGAATTCACAAGTAAATAAATTATAGCTAAATTTCCTTCCATTCCTGCTACCACCGATAAAATGATAACAATATTGCCAAGCATGTGATTCTGGACAAGATAGCTTATTTGATAGCACACAAGTTTGCTTATACAGGGATCCTGCAGGAGAAACTCATATTTACTAGTACTATATACAGGGTTCTTAGTTTTTTCTTGGTACATAGAAAGAAAGTAAACTGAGGAGAGACATGCTAACAAGGCATATGTTCCTGGAGACATGCTAATGAGACACGTTCCTGGATCTGGACATAATTATATACTCGCTACTCAAGTTATACTCCCAGGATTTTGTTAATGCCATGGAGGACATGGTCCTCAACAAAGCTAAATTGAGGAAAATATTCAAACAACCAACCCCAAAAACTTGGGGAAAATGCCCTGTTATTGTTGTATTCTTAGCAAACGCAAACCAATCTGGTCACATCCCGGCCCGCCAGGATAAGACCCATGCATTGGGCTTAAGTGCATCATCACTTGGCCCACTTGCCAAAACGGTCCGGGATGTACACGAGACCTAAACACTCAAACATAAGTAAATCAACTTTCATCCCATATCCAATGTGGGATGAAATCTTGGGGTATCACAGTCTCCTCCACTAGAGCAATATCATTGTCGCAGTCCATGGAAATGAGTCAATGACCCAGTCAAACCCTAGTGTTCTGTCTCACCCCGGTTGAACACGAATCCACTAGGTTCCTCTGATCACATCCCAGCCCATGGGTATGCCATGCCAGGACATGACCATGCATGGGCCTCATGTGCATCAACACTTGGCCCACTTGCAAAAGTGGTAACTCAATGGAACACGAATCTAGGTGATCACGTCCGAGCCCACGGGTCTGCAAGAGACCCACGCATGGGCCTCATGTGCGTCATCACTTGGCCAACTAGAAAAAACGATAACCAGAATGTACATATGAGACCCAAGCAGCAAAATATATATAAACCAATCCAACTCTCATCCCATATTATTGGGACTAACACTTGGGGTTTTTCACAAATATGCTTTTACTACACAAACCTGATCACAAATGGGGCAAGTATTGCTTCTCTCCATCCATTCCAGTATGCAAGATAGGTGATAATGATGCTCGCATTTTGTCACAATGCGAGGGTTCTCTTTGTCATATTCTGCAGATATAATAGAAAGATTCATCAAATACAACCATATGATAAAAGCAATTGAGAAGGATTTGGTGTCAAGATATACGATGGATCTTATTTAAATAATACTATCTGCAAGCCTTGACCTAGGTAGAAACCAACAGGTTCTGTATGCATCTAATTCTTGCTTGTACTAACCATCTGTTAGCAAAGTTGGTTGTTATTGACTTATTTTCATTATATGCATCTCTCATCTGATCATATTCACAAGTCAGCAACGAAAGGTTTCCAGACCAAGTATCATCATTATCTATAAGCCTTTTACCCATTACAGCAGGATCACATTTCAAGCATAACGAACATCTATAAAAAGAAAAACGTTTTTAAGGGTAGCTATTAACTTGATGTTAATATTCATGACCTGGTGCTAAATTTATAGCCAAGACCACTATTATTAACGGAGAGTGATGGGTATGTAGAGTTGGCCCTGCAGTTTTAGCTCATGTAACCAAGCTTCCAAACTGAGAATGCCCAGGATTTCTCCACCATGGTTTACCAAGATCCTGACTCAATGGAAAGTGATAGCAGAAGCAGGGTTGGCCAGAAAACATGAAGCACTTGACTAGGCAGTGTCTCGACTGACTGTAAAGTTGACTCCTGTAAAGCTTGGAAGAAACCACGACTTCGAGGTCCTAACCTGGTGAAGTATCAGTCAACTGATCCAAATTGCATTCAATGGTAAATTTGACTAATTTGGCAAAAGCCAGTTTTGAACTTGATTTGTAGAGTTTGTAATGTTTTCTCTCCTTAATTAAGACATGGCTCCCATATATAGGGAGATTATCAGGAATTTTGCCTCTATGAATCTATTATCTATTGCATTATTGCTTGTTGGTCAAAGTCATGACGATCTAGCTTATTGGGGGGAGAGAGAGAGAGAGAGAGAGAGAGAGAGAGAGAGAGAGAACAATACCACTCTTGCATGTTTATGTTCAATGTGTTTTATCTATTGGTGTTTGTTGATCCTCTTGATTATTCAAGTAGCCTTATCAATCTTCATATAATTTTGCATCAATTGGTCAGAGCTAGATGGTCAAGAACTGTTGGTGAACCATGAACATGGTTCTGGTGGTGTGCATACTCTTGAATGGGATCAATGAGGTATTGACACCGACACGGACACCTCAAGGGAGTGCTCACCAATTACAAGATTTGCTTGGACTTTCAACCTTCAGGATCAAGATAAAAACATACTTGGGCCTGAAATTAGAACCCTTCTTGTTGTCTACCACGGAGAGAGTCAGAGAGGTAAGGTCTACAAGGAGGAACTGGAACAATGATTCTTAGAAGTATATGAATCTAACGGTCCAACCTCGAGGATGTGTTCGTAGATCCTAATGGAACAACCTCGAGGATGTGTTCTGTTAAGTGCTTACTGCTTGTTATCTTATTAACCGCATGCCACCGTCCGTTTTAAATGGTAACACTCCTTTTTCTAAACTTTTTCCTGGACGAGAGCCATTTCCTCTGCCTCTCCGAATCTTTGGCTGCTTATGCTATATTCGGGATACCCGACCAACCCTTTCTAAATTAGATCCTAAGGCAATACAGTATATTTTTCTTGGGTATCCTAAAGATCAGAAAGGGTATCGGTGTTTCTCCCCTGTCTTAAAGCGATATTTTTTCACTCGGGATGTTACCTTTGTAGAAACCGAATTTCCACCACTCCCAGACGAAGGGGTCCTGATGACCAATCCAGATCAGTATCGTCGACTAGTTGGAAAACTCAACTACTTAGCAGTCATGACGCGTCCGGACATTTCTTTTGCAGTGAGCGTTGCAAGTAGATTTATGGCTTCTCCAAGAGTTCCACACTGGCAGACAGTTCTCAGAATTCTGTGTTATCTAGTAAAGAATCCAGGAAAAGGAATTCGAATGAAAAATAATGGACACACTCGCATTAAGTGTTTTACTGATGCTGACTGGAAAGCAAGCCTAACAGATAGACGGTCTACATCTGGCTACTCAGTATTTATTGACGGAAATCTAGTATCATGGAAAAGCAAGAAACAAAGTGTTCTCAAGCTCAGAAGCAGAATATCGAGCTATTGCTCAGGGCACGTCAGAGATATTATATATGAAGCATCTCCTACAAGAACTGGAAGAAGACGCAGGATCTCAAGTGGCAGATCTATGGTGTGATAACCAATCTGCTATTCACATTGCCACCAACCCAGTATTTCATGAACGGACGAAGCATATTGAAATTGACATTCATTTTGTTCGTGATGAATATACAAAGGGAGTGATAAAGTTTCAACATGTGAGGACCGGCGACCAGATAGCTGATATTTTCACAAAGCCTCTTCTGGGTCCTCGGGTTCAATTTTTATGTAACAAGCTGGGCATGATTGACATCTATGCTCCAGCTTGAGGGAGGGTGTTAAGTGTTATATTAGAGTTATTGGGCTTTAGTCCCACATTGCTTAGAATAATAGGAGAGGAGGCTAGCCTCTCCTATATATATATATGTAATCTCTCCCTCAATAATAATCATCCATTTTCCATTCAACATGTTCTTTACGAATGGCATTCTGCTGGCAAAAGCAAGAAGAAGATTGGAAGCAATCAATCAGACAGTGCACCAGTAGACTGCAAACAACTAACCCTCACAAAACCCGGACAAGACCACGGATTTCATGCCTTGAACCAATTATGCTTCCAACTTATATTTTTCCAGTTTGTTGCAAGGTAGTTGGAAGCTTTACAAATCTTCCTATAACGGCAATGCAACAAAGGAGCAAACACTTCGTCTAACCGGTAAAGATGTTAGATGAAGAAGTAAACAATAAAGGATTTTTGCATATAAGTCCCTTAAATCTCATATATTTTTAAATAGGTCCCCTAACTCTTAAAAATTGCTTAAAAGTCCCTCAAATTCCAGTTAATAGACTTATGACTCCCTCTAGTTGGTCAAACCAGTTTTCAAATGGAATATTCCGTTAGTTTTGATGGTAATTTTTTTGACCATTTTGCCCCCTCCCGATGAGAGAAATTATAGACCTTACGAGTCCCTTTGGTTGGTCAAACCAGTTTTCAAATGGAATATTAGTTTTGATGGTTTTTTTTTACCATTCCGCCCCCTCCCAACGAGAGAGATTACATTTCCTCTCTCCTCCATTGTCATCGTCTCCCCCAACTCTCCAACCTTCATTAAAATAACATTTAAACTCATCAATTCTACTTCCAATCTCCTCACTTTCCTACAGCTAATAAAACCCTCTCCTTCTCCATCCTCTCTCGTCTCCCTCTCTTTTCCCAACCCCTCATCTTCCAAATTTATCCATACTTCATTTTCCAATTGTCTAAACTTACATTTATAAGTAGAATTAGAATCAAGATACAGATAAACAACTTATATATGGAAGTCAAATTCCACAATCCATATACTCAAAATCTATAAAATAAAAAAATTGTTCAAACCCTAATTATTTATCTTTATAAAACTAACAATACCGTGCAAATTTATAAAAGAAACACATGCCATGAAAAATAAAGATTTGAAAACGTGATAAATCAAAATTAAAAAGTGAAAATTTGAATTCTATTGTAAGTTCTTTTCTAATCCCCCTAAATTAAAATTTTGAATTCTATTGCAAGTCCCATGCGTATCGCCGGGCATATAAAAAAAAATTGAATATACACTATAAATGTGTATATAATTGTTGTTGATGGAGAGGGTTGAATTCTTTACATAACTCTACCGAAATCAGTTGATACATATAATGAAAGAAGGAATTAGTGTTTCTATTTTGGGAATGAATAATGAATTTTTGTGGTTAAGATTTTATTTTATTTTTGCAATTTTGGTCATGCATAGAAATAAAATGGGATGGTTGAAATGGAGTCCTTCTGGAGTACTTTGTGATCGCTAGTTACCTCTAAAGTTGAAAGGAAAAATCTATTGTATGTTCTTACCCATTCCCCCAACTAAAATTTTGAATATATACTTTGAATGTGAATAAGATGGTTTTTGATAGAAAGGGTTGAAGCTTTTAGACAACTCTAGCAAAATCAATTGATATAGAATATGAAATAAGGAATTAATGAGGGAGATGGAACAATAATGAATTTTGGTGGTTAAGAATATTGGCAAATTTTAACCATGGGGTTAAATGAAGACAGAAGGGGAGGCTATCTATTGGAGATTTGAGGCCAATTTAAGCCATTTATAAGATTTGGGGGACCTATTTAAAAATATGTAAAGATTTGAGGGATTTATATGCAAGAAACCCAACAAAAAAAAAACTATATAAAAGCAAACTCATCCCAACAAAGGAACAAATGGAATCACATTCTCAATGAAAACAAAGAGAACATAAAGAAATGTCCTAATGATGCTCTAATTTCATATGTTTTCTGTTAACAAGATGATCAATGCAAAGATATAAAATATGTTGAGTATTGGTTATTAGTTATGTTGTTTAGTCCCACGTCAGGTAGAGAAAAAGGAGGAGACTGGTCCTCCCCTATATATGCAACCCCTCTCTATTAATAAATCATCCAACTATTACATCTTACAACTACAAGGTATCAGAGCCATACCATTTAGAAAAATAATCCTTTTCTCACCCCCCCACCCTTTCGAGGGGGGGCTCTCCCCTGCTACTGTTCCTTCCCACACCTCCTACTACCCGAGCGGCAACACCCCCCCCCCCCGGCCCGAGCGGCAGCTGCCCCATACGTACTCCCGACCGAGCAGCAACCCCCACACGTTGGAATCTTCATAGGGTAGACAATGGTTGAACCTCTGACTCTTGACGAGGGTGTCAGGAGTTAACAAAGAGCAAACTTAGGTTTGCGTGGATATCTGTTCCTGACCCAATATCCACATCAGGATCTAACAGAAGGTAAGAGTGATCCACCTTCAATCAGGATCCACATCAGAATCTAACAGAAGGTAAGAGTGATCCACCTTCAATCCCTGCTTTCCTTGCGCATGCCAATTATGGCTACGTTGATCGCACATTGACGGAGTTGATGTGAATATCGGGTCGGGACAACCAAAAGACAATCGAATCGAGAACATTGAAGGATAACGAACACTGAGGGGAATAGCAGTGCTACTAACCCCAGTGCCAAAAATACAGTGGTGGGGACATCGGGCACTAGCACGACGATTTCATCGGTTCGACTTGTCGATAGACGGTTAGATGGACTAGATGATTACTCGACATGGCACACGAAGGTTGAGAAGACGCTTCGAGGAATGCGGTTGTCACAACATCTGACTGACAATCCCCCAGCAGTGAGTGATCCTACATACGAGCAGTGGAAGAGTGATAACAATCGACTATTCCAACAGTTGATGAATTCGATGGAACCATCAGTGGAGGACATGGTTTTGAACACGGATTCGGTAAAAGAGTTATGGGATGTTCTTGCAACTGTGTTTGATGGCAAACGCGATCTGTCTTGCATCTATGACTCGGTTATTGGCGTCTACCGAACTGATCAAGGGGACAAATTACATAAAGACCACTTCCGTGCCTTCAAGACACTGATAGATAAGGTTGATCGTATGTTACCTTTAACGACGGATATCAACGAGACAAGAACTCAACGTCAGCAACTCTATGTTATGGCGTATCTTGCCTCTTTTTGTCCTAATGTAGACTCTGCACGGTCTCAGATCATTGCTGGGACCGAGGTACATCTTTGATGGAAGCCCACTTTTGTGTCCTACGAACAACAAAATTCGTTAAGACTACTACGGATGAGGCGACTCCTATTGTTCGGTCTACTCTATCACATCTCGATTCCGCAGAGTCCTTTCGTCCTCGCTTCGAATTTCGTGGAACCGTTCATCCTCACTTGAGCATGATACCGTGCAAGACCTGTACAATGACAATTTAGACAAATAGACAATAGCACAACAGAACTTTAATAGTAGAAATTGAAACAGCAGCGAACATATTGCAGAATAGACATAAACAAATCTCTTTATTGATATTCTTTTGAACATATTACAAGCTCTCGTTTCTCTCTGATACATGTCATTGGCTTACAACCTCTTAGAACATTACAGATTACAATGATCCCGTTCCATACATTATACCCCTTTATATACAAAACCAACTCTTTGCAACAGATGACCATCTCTTGGCATCTCTTCTGATTTATGGCTCCTAAGGATGAGGTTTGGGCTATCGCTTCGGACTATCCATCTCGATTCATCTTGCACCTGCGTGCAGACTGGTGGTGGATCAGTATATCAACATACTGGTGATTGTGAACAAATGCTATATCGTCTGAAATGATCACTAATTCATTTAGTGAGAAAGCATTTCTTATGATGTGATTTTGCTACTTTTACCTATGTTCATTTTATACAGTATAAAGTCAGATTTTATCTTTTGAAAACACTTTGAAAAGCCAACATATCATTTCTTTCATTTCAAGCATACAAGGGATTGTACATTTCATTGGAAGTGCGCAGCGTGTTTCATGAGTCATTCTCTACTCTCAGGGATAATAGCATAGCATTATTTTCTCTTATTCAAAACATTCTTTGGGCCAGTTGCAAGCACGATACTCGTATCTTTTCTTTGAACGGGTCATAGCAATTCATTTGCACAGACTATTCTTTATAAGCAGATTCATATTCATAAACATAAGCAACACATGTAATCACTTTTTCAGTGATTCATACCATAGTCAACGGTCCATCTCTGCTCAAGATAAGGATTAGAAAACATAATATACATAACCGACAATTCCTGTTCGTTTATGCATTGTTAGCTCTTAGCAAAACATTAATAACACATGCAGACTCGATTGACAGTTGTGACTCTCCGGTTCAGCTCTGCACCAATCCACACTTATCTATATGATGGTCTATGGGTTTTTCCCCTGTTAGCCGCTGTGACTCTTTAGTTCAGCTCGTCACTAGTGGACACAGATACCGGCACCAATTTTCTCCTATGGGGCTCTTAATCTCTCCTAGACCGAGTGGTTAGAGGCGCCCCAAGAATCCACCCGAAAGACAAATTGTACCTTGTGCACAAGTTGTCCGAGACCAATGCATGTTCTAACATTTCTATCAGATGAACAGATTGATCAGATCTTCCAGATATACGACACGTTTATTTCGTGCCTTAACAGATATACGACACGTTTTCCTTCGTGCCTTTGCAGATATACGACACGTTCATTTCGTGCCTTTTCTTTTCTTTTCATATAATAGAGCCCGTAGCTTTACTCTTTTGTCTATAAGGACAAGCCATATCATCTCTGTTAACAACACAATGTGCCTTCTTTACATCTCTGTCTTTATAGCAACAATCGAGGGACACTGAACAATCTTTATTTAAGCAAGCATGTTAAACAACCAGCATGAACTCTACTCTTGATAGCTTACTATTAGGGACGTATAAGCATATTCTGTTTTCATCTTATTAAGCATGGCAACAATTCATTGATTGAGGAAACATTCTAACTTTAGCATGACAGGCATCATATCATTTCTTATTAGCAGGCAACAATTTTTCTTCTTAGCATGCAGATTATTTCTTTTCTTGTTCTTAGCATAGCAGCATGTGAATTCTCTTATAAGCATACTCAATGATTTCAATCTTATTATTAGCAATAGCATTCATTCAAAAACTCAGATTCTTATTAGGCGTAAGCGAATCAAAAAATGAGTCTTCGTCCGCTTACCCAGATCAATCTTCTTTTGTTGCAGAGCCAGCAATTCCGATTTCTTTGTTTATCTAGTGCCTTCACGGAGCGAGACACTACATGCTCTGGGTGCGGCTCATAGTAGATTTCTTGGAGGCCGTGGTAGTCGATGTAGTGGTCGGAATGCTAGCCACGATGGCGGACAAGGCATTGGTGGTAGTAATGGAGGAAGACCATAGACATGCTTCAACTGTGGACAACAAGACCACTTTCAGTGGCAGTGTCCCAAAGCACCTGCCGTCAACATTGCATCAAATACTCATGATAATGACAGGCTATCGGAGCAAATAGAAAAAACCTATGCCAATTTCATCGACTTCCAAATTCAGCATCATGGTGAAGCTTCTACTTCTACTCAGCGACGTATGTGGTAAAATCGAAGCAGTGGATGATTGACTCTGGTGCCTCTGCTCATATGATAGGCGATGTAGGTATGTTGTGCAATTATGTATCTGTGAGTTGTGCGACCGATATTACTGTGGCAAATGGTGGTTTACTGACAATCTGTGGAAAAGGAAATACCCATCTTTCTTTCGGACTATCCCTCACTTCAGTATTACATACACCTAGAAATCCATTCAGTTTACTATCAATTAGTTGGATTACTCGCGATTTGCAATGCTCGGTAACATTTTTTCGATTGTTGTATTTTTCAGGACCTGAAGACTGAAAAAACTATCGGTAGAGGACATGCGGCTGGAGGCTTGTACCTATTTGACATGTATTCTTCCGTTGCCTGTGTTGGCGTGGAACTCGATCCTTTTGAGTTGCACTATCGGTTAGGTCACCCATCTATCTAAGCTCTCCAGAAAATGTGTCTATCTTTTGATGCTCAAATTCCTTTTAATTGTGAAACGTGCTGTTTAGCCAAACATCACCAGGTTTCATATCCGATGAGTCCAAATAAGTAGCATTTGCTGCTTTTGGGATGGTACATTCTGATGTATAATGGGGTACTTGTCCTATTAAATCTATGATAGGTTTCAAGTATTTTGTTTTCTTTGTTGATGACTACTCACGTGTCACATTTGTCTACTTGATGAAAAATCGTTCCGAATTATTTGATATTTGATGCAATTATTTGCGAAAATTAAAACACAATTGGATATTCTTATTAAATGTTTGCGGAGTGACAATGGTCGTGAATACCTATCTCGTGAGCTCAATTCTCATCTTTTTAGACATGGTATCATCCACCAAACTTTCTACCCATACACACCACAATAAAATGGTGTGGTCGAACGCAAAAAATTGTCATATTTCGGAAACAACGCGTGCTCTTATGTTTCAAGCACGTACTGTCAGTAGATTTTGGTCGGATGCGGTACTTATAGCTTGTTATCTGATCAATCGCATACCATCTTCGGTTTTCAATAACACTACTCTTTTCTCGGTTATATCCCACACGCGAGCCGTTTCTACCTCTCAAAAATTTTAGCAGCATGTGTTATGTTCAATATACTCGACCGACTCTCTCCAAGTTGGATCTGAAGGCTATCAAGTGTATTTTCTTGGATATCCAAAAGATCAGAAAGAGTACAGTTGTTTCTCACCAACCTTGAAAAGATACTTTATGACTCGGAATGTTACCTTTTGAAACCGAGTTTCCTCCACGCCCATCAACTACTGATTCAATTCCTAAAGTTTATCCAGAAGAGAATTTGCTATTGTATCCAGTTCAAAGACAGCAGTCCCCCGTATGGGTGCCCTCCCCTGAGCCAGTCTTCTGGTTCGACGGTCCGTAAGCATCGGCCCAATCAGAACCAGCATCACCAGTCTCACCCTATGTTGTACTAGGCGCTAGGCGAGACGAGACGACAAACCACCTGCCTCGACTAGGTGCGCCTAGGCATCCGTCCAGAATTCGCTGCTTTGAATGAAAAAATTCTATAATTATGCATACAACAAATATGTAGTATAACTAATAAGCAATAAGCATAAAAGTAATATAAGAAGTAACAAATATGAAATAACCAATATTCAACATCAAGGATAGTAAGCATAATTGGACGACCCTAGACGGACCTTCTTTCCCCCTGGGCGACACTACACGGACACCTAGGTGCGCCTAGGCGAGCAAAACCTCACCCAGGAAAAGTTTTCCCAAGTCGAGGCTAGACCTCCCCAACCTGCATGCCTAGGCGTCGCCTGTGACAACATAGGTCTCACCAGCACCGACAGACCAAGCATCACCGATGGTGCCCCCGGCCATTGTGTAATCGTCCTCCTCCAGCTCCACTGATTCACCAGCTCCACAACAACCTTCACCAATGGTGCCCACGACCGTCGAGCCATCCTCCTCTTCTAGCTCCACTGCTCCACCACCGTCTGATATACCGGCTCGCCCCCGTCGTGCATGTCGCGACCATCCTTTGCGTTATTGGCACTGCAAAGGGCTCACGAGTCAGACTCAGTCCTTGGTGGCAACTATTAACGTAATTAAAATACCCAATTCAGCAGAGAAATGACTCGAACATTCCGGTTGGCGTGCTGCGATGGAAGATGAGATGAAAGCGCTTCGGAAGAATCGTACTTAGGACTTGGTGGATTTGCCTACTGTAAGAAGGCAGTAGGTTGCAAGTGGGTGTTCGCAATAAAGGTGAAACCGGATGGCACTCTTGATCGTCTGAAAGCTCGTCTTGTGGTGAAAGGGTATTCTCAAACTTACGATGAAGATTATTTTGAGACATTCTCGCCTGTTGTCAAGATGACCTCTGTGCGTGTGCTTCTGGCCTTAGCAGTCCACTATGACTGGTCATTACTTCAGTTGGATGTGAAGAATGCTTTTCTACATGGAGATCTTGAAGAAAAAGTTTATGTGATGCAATCTCATAGGTTTGTTGTAAGGAGAGTAAAGTGTGTTATCTACGTAAAGTACTATACAGCCTCAAACAGTCACCTCGTGCTTGGTTTGGACGATTTACCCATGTTGTTACACAGTTTGGACTATGCCAATCAAAGAAAGATTATTCGGTCGTTAATCGATAGACTTCAGCCGGAAGGATACTACTTAACTGTTCTAAAAGACGGTCTAGGCAGCAACCTAGGCGGCGCTTGGTGCCCGTCCGATGTCCGCCTAGGCGTCCGCCTAGACCCCTCGACCTCCGACTATGCATGTTGTGGGGTTTTATGGACTTCTTCTGCAATTTTCAGTAGATTTTTGGATTTTTAATTTATTTTTGAACCGTCTAGATCTAGGCGGCCGTCTAGGCGGCCGCCTAGGCGACCACCTAGGAGGGCTAGACGTTAGGCGACGAGTGCCCGCCCAACTAGCGCCTATTGCTTCTCACAACCTTGATACTACTTGGTGTCTATGTTGACGATACCGTGATCACGTGGGATCACAATCAAGGAATTACAGGGCTGAAACAGTTTCTAGATGAGCAATTTTAGACTAAAGATATGGGATCATTAAATTACTTCTTGGAGTTTGAAACCACAAGGGGTAAGAAGCACATTGTAATGTCTCGGAAGAAATATGTGTTGGACATCCTAACTAATGCTGGAATGATAATAAGCGAAGGGAACAACCTCGCCCATGGACCCAGGGGTGATGTTACTTCCTGATGAAGGAATACTGATATGATCAATCCTGATCAGTATCGTCGGATAGTTGAAAAATTCAACTACTTGGCAGTCATGACTCGTCCAGACATTTCCTTTGCCGTAAGTGTCGCGAGTAGTTTTATGACTCCTCTACGAGTTCTACATTGGCAGATAGTTCTCATATAGTTCTCATAATTCTACGCTACTTGGCCCAAAATCTGGGAAAACGAATTTGGATGGAGAATCATGGACATACTAACCTTGAGTACTTTACACATACTGACTGGGATTCTAGTATTGCAGATAGAAGGTCTACATCTGACTATTTGGTATTTATCGTAAGAAACTTGGTGTCATGGAAGAGCAAGAAACAGAGTATGGTCTCACAATCGAGTTCAGAAGCGGAATACCGAAATATTGCTCATGGCACATCAAAAGTATTATATCTGCAGCATCTTCCACATGAGTTGGAAAAAGAAGCATGATCTAAAACAATAGATATGTGGTGTAATAAACAGTCTATTATCCATATTGCTACAAATCTTGTATTCTATGAAAGAACGAAGTACATTGAGATTGACATCCACTTCGTCCGTGATGAGTATCAAAAGGGGATGATAAAATTTCACCACGTAAGGACCGGCGATCAGATAGCTGATATCTTTACTAAGCCTCTTTTAGGTCATCGGGTTCAGTTTCTTTGTAACAAACTGAACATGATTGATATCTATGCTCCAGTTTGAGGGAGGGTATTGAATAATGGTTATTAGTTATGTTATTTAGTCCCACATCGGATAGAGAATAAGGAAGAGGCTAACCCTCTCCTATATATATGTAACCCCTCTCTATTAATAAATCATCCAATTATTACATCTTACAAAATCTAACACTGGCCTAAGGAAAATGTTTCCAGAAAGAAGCCATTATTTATGTGCAATCATATACTACAATAAGCAATACATCAGACAGACAAGAAATCAACCACATCCTACTTATCAATTTTGGGTACAGATATTGTACATACAGAAAATAGCACCTAAGCACTGACCCTCCAAACTGCCGTGTCTATGTCGCACACATATACACTGACAGACTTCAAAATACAGTAGGAAACAGGAAAATATTTATTATGTCTGTGTCGCTGTGTCTGCCCTGTTTATATTTGTGTGTTTGTAACATAGATAAACATCACCATATATGCTGAATTTAAAAGGAAAAGCAAACCCTTGTAAAGTTAGATTTTGTCGAGTGTACAGAAATATTAACCCATCCCAGATCCATGCCAATTTACTCACAATACACAGACCATGCCAAATGACTTAACAAATGGAACCACTTTAGATTACAAAATAAGAGGGGTCTTTTTGGTGAGGATGAGATACAACCCAGCTCCCTTCAGTGGGAGGTGTTCACCACTCGTAAAGATACTCTGCTATCAAGCAACCATTTTAGAAACATTTGCTGGAATACTAAAGCAGAATAAGGGACAATTCTGATAAGTAGAATGATCAATGATAGGGTGTTATTTGCTTGTGGATTACAATATGGTTTTTCAAATTAACCATACTTGAGACAATTTACAATTTTGCATGTAAAAACTCTGTATGAGTAGAATAATGCTAGCAGCTATTCTTGTTATGATTATTTTATTTGCAAACGTTGGGGCCCAAAATCTGCAAGTTGATTGATTACAGTTACCAATTTTCATTATCAGAGAAAACTGTAACTTATCTATACTACTATATGATGAGAAATGTTCAACTTCACCGTGAAATTTTTCTTTCCAAATATACCCTCGCATGTGTTTACTAATTAAAATTATTTATTGAAGTTAATAGGGCCAACTAGGTAAGTACAGGAGCTGTCTTTTGGTCTTCCTAAATAGTCTTGGAGGCATGTATAAAATAATATATATAATAATATGATAATACTAGTATAATAATAAATCTATACTACTGCATAATAAAAAAAGTTCAGCTTCGCGGTGAAACTTTTCTTTCCAAATATAACCTTGCATATGTTTACTAATTAAAATTATTTATTGAAGTTAATAGGGACAACTAGATAATTACAGGAGCTGTCTTTTGGTCTTCCTAAATAGTCTTGGAGGCATGTATAAAATAATATATATAATAATATGATAATACTAGTATAATAATAAATTTAGAATAATTAAGACATGTCTTTTAGTCTTCCTAAGTAGTTTTAATAAAGATTAGAATAATTATAGAAACTATATTTTAGTCTTCCTAATAATAAACTATGAATACATGCAATGCATGTGCATATAAACTAGCATTCTTAAAACAGGAATAATATGTCCATATAATTAAGACATGTCTTTTAGTCTTCCTAAGTAGTTTTAATAAAGATTAGAATAATTATAGAAACTATATTTTAGTCTTCCTAATAATAAACTATGAATACATGCAATGCATGTGCATATAAACTAGCATTCTTAAAACAGGAATAATATGTCCATATAAGCAGAGCAACTTAACAGCAGAGACATAAGGTATATCCCTTGATAGGTCATATATAATTCAATAGGAAAAGATCTACCTTCAAGGCAAGTGGGGCAAACATCCTCCTCATACTTAGCTGACGAAAAAGGTTCATTTGACTTTGATATTTCATATTCTTTCACCTTAGGAGAGTCACTTTTACCCTTGCACTCCGTCCCTTTCAAACCCTCACATGTATCTGATTTCTCAAAGCCAGCAGCACTAACGGTTTCTCCCACTGCCAAGGGATTCGTTGGTTGCACATTGTCAGTCTTATTGCGACAGCTCTCAATGTTTCGAGAAAAAGTTTCTGGATGTCCTAAACCCACATCATAAGGCAACGGGACAGGTGGTGCTCGATATGTGTCTGGAATTGATGTTGCAAGATTCATATCAACAAGAAGACCAACAGGGACTACAGTTGGTGTAACATGGGAGGTTGATAAGGGTTCATTATCCTCTAACTCCTGTGGGCACTGCAAACAACATATTAGAAGACTACATAAGACATTATCCGAAAAGAAACAAATGACATATAATGAGTCATTATAGTACGTAAAAGGTCAAATATACTATATCCAAGATGAACATACTTAAATCTTTGTGGCACCAACTGCAAAATTCGCGCCATTGTAAACAAAGAGATGAACCAAATTTGGTTGTGCTGATGCAAGTAACACATTATGTACAAGAACTCCTTTTCCAGTTTTACTGCAGATTGATTAATTTCATTTATATGAATCTATAGCATCTTCTTCACACTACAAATAGAGTAGCAGTAAGGAGATGTTAATTTGGAACTGATACTGGACTTGTATATCACATCTTCTTCACAGGCTGAATTTCTTAGTCTCCTGTTACTTTCTTATTTTTGCTCCAGTAATTTTTTCCACTTTCATTTCTACAAACGTTTTTTTCCTCACTTCAATTACAAACCACACCATCCTTCTATAGTAACCAATAATATAGACATGGAGATCACCTTCATCTTCAAGGTTTCTACAGTTCTTCAGGTTAGACAAATATCCTTCTTCCATTATCCCTAGCTTCTCTTTCCTTACATTGCAAAGCAACATTAGCATCCCTTAGTTGCATGCAAGTCTGTCAAAATTCCATCTAAAACCATTCTTCTTGATCTGAAAAACAGTTTTTAAGGACCTTGGAAGACACTGAAAAACTTAAAAGATCAAATCATCACTGTGGAAAGTTCGATACTTGGATATTCTACATGAGTTTATTTCTTATAACAAACTATCCATGCAATTTGAACCATCATATTTAATTACATCAGCCTCCACTGGTTTTTATTCTGCTGGAATTTATTTTCTTGTTTCCGCAGAGAAATAGTGGTAAAAGCTCCGTAACACATTAAAGCATCTGGACTGAGTGACTTCATCCGTGGTTGTACTCTTTTTATAATGTGATTATGAATGGCATAATATGGTTGAGAAGTCCAGGATAAGTGGAAGCCTTAAAGCTGTTGAGATTCAGAAATCAGAAGGCAGTAGCCATGGATGGTCGGGGAAGAGAATGGATGGCAGCTAACCCTAATTTGGTGAAGAAACCATATTTGGGGAATAACCAGCATACTCTTCATAAGAGTTTTCTTATTTACAATGATCAAGAGTAATCAATAGACTTCATATGTAAAGAGTCCAATACCTCAATAACACAAATACGGACTCATAGACTCGATATGGGAAACCAAATTGCGAGGTGGACTCTTGACTCAATCAATATATACAGAGAGATAGACCAACAATATAATATATTATGCTAAAAAAGACTTGGCTAAGGAAGCAGTCCCAACTTGATTATAAATTTCTAGTATGCAGATGACACCTTGATCTTCATTAGGGGGTACAACAAGCCATAGTCATGAAAAGATATGCTTCAAAATGTGATCAAGAATGTGGATCAGTTAGCACAAGAGTGATATCTTCCAAACTAGAGGAGAAGAATGACAAGGTTTGATGATGGCTTCCATACTAACATGCCAAAAGCAACATTCTCCTACTATATACCTTGAGTTTCCATTGAGATAAGATGCTCCATGAAGAGGACAATGTAAACAAAAAAGTATTTGAATAAGTAGAGAAGAGGCTCCCAGTAGCGGAAGGCAATCTTTTATTATTAGGGGAGAGGATCATTTCAAGAAATGTGGTCCTCTCAATCCCATCATATAGCCTTGCCTATGAGTTCCAAAGGGGGTGACCGGTAAGATTTGACAGGGCTAAAAAGAGATTATTGTGAAGAGGGGAAGCATGAAAACAACTTATGAAATGGGTGAGGCACAAAGAATAGTGAAACGGGTGAAGGATGAAAACAACAGGCTGTTGGAAATCATGGAGGCACGGACATCACCAATTTGAGGGAGATGAACCATACGCTTTTCTGCAAGTGTTGTTGGAAATCATGGAGCAAGGAAAACAACAGGCTGGCACAAATCATGCAAATGTGTCATTCTAGTAGGTAAGGAGATGACAAACCCACAAAGAACAAGTTCTCCAACTTCTGGTGGGTTTACAGCAGAAGGGGGATACATCATGTCAAGGATAATTCCTTTGTGGCGTAAATATCCACCACAATAAATAGAACCAGGATTGGATTTTGGGAGTAGAGAAAGAATATTCCCTTCTCTCTCAAGGACAGATTCCCCTTGTCCAGTTAGCCTGGACCCTAACAACTCTACTATCTCCAGACGGAGGGGGAGTAGTTGGAGCGAGATTTAGCAGCATTTTCAATTCATTGAGGACAAGTCGGGCATAATTGCTTGATGTCCTGGAGTGGAGACTGAATGTCAACAAATCTGGTAAGTACATTTGAAGGTGGGAAAGATGGGGTTTTCACTGTTAAAAACAACTGCAAGTCTGCACCATAGCAGGGTTGCATCGGGATGTCCAGCACTCCATACAAAGAGCTTTCATGTGGTTGGCCTTAAAATATGTAAACCTCATTATGACAACCAGGCTAAGAAGAGATGGGTAGGCTAGGCCCAAAGCATTGCACCTTTTCTGCTAATGGCGAAGAGACTCAAGCCAATCAACCATCTGTTACTACACTGTGTATCACAGCAGAAATCTGGAATTAATATGTGGACAAATTACATATCAGAGGCATCCTGGGACATCTAAACCTTGTGGGCAGATGGAGAGAAGAGATTGTGGACTGAACACCAATCAAAGCGACACCGGACAGCCATCTGGACAATGTTGTACCAGTTAGCTATTGGGGCTATGGCATGAGTGATGACAATAACTCAAAATCTGCCAGGAGCTTGGTTGTCAACTCGCAATACGTATCGTGTATGATACAGTAGTACTGTATGATACACTATCGTGTATCATATGATAAAGTAACTCTAGGAGTTTAGGTTTATACTCCTCAATCCATGTAGAAACTAGAAACATGATTTAATATATATTTTTGTAAATTTTTTATTTGTCTCCTCTTACAAGTTTATCTAGTTCCAGAATTCCAGAATCCAGATTCACAAGTATACATTAGATGAAAGAAAAAACTGATACTACCTATCAGCCAGCCTATATGTATTGTATGATTTGTATCGGATCAACCTATATATATATAGGTAAGAAGTAAGACATCCTTCTCTTGGAAGAAAGAGAAGAGGGCCAAGATAAAACGGTCTTCTCATCTCGCACATCCACAGCTCCTGCAGATCCAGAAGCTGCCAATGCCAAGGGACTTATCTCTGGGGGGACATATCTAGCACAAGAGATTTGTTTTGCAGCAGCTTCTTGCTTTGTGCCTTTTTAAGTTGTTTTGCTTGGTAGCATTTGGTCGTTCTTGTACTTGAAAAAGTTCTATTTCTTGTTATAGTTTTCTCAACTGCTCTATTAATGAAAGATGCATGTGATATCTCAGCTACTTGCTTTGTGCCTTTTTAAGTTGTTTTGCTTGGTAGCATTTCATTGTTCTTGTAGTGGACAAGAGTATTTTTTTCCTTGTAGTGGTTTTCTCAACTACTCTATTAATGAAAAATGCATTGTTCTTGGACTTGACAAGAGTTCCTTTCTAATGGTTATCTCAACTACTCTATTTATGAAAAATGCATGTGATTTAGAATGCTAACCAAGTAAATGTTTAGATACACTCCCCCTAATATTGATGCATGAAGGAAAGTTCTTATTCATATCTCCAATTATGAATGCAACAGTCAAAAGCTTGATGAAATACAATGCAAAATACTATTGGCTGGCATTAAATTCTATACATTTGTGGCAGAACATAGAGGTTTTCTATCCTGTTACACAGATTTTTTTTTCCAGTCCGCTAACATCTTGCACAATGAAAATTAGTTATGAATAAAACGTTGCCTCATGGAAATATCAGTGATTGTATATGAATGTAACGAGCTTCATTATCTTAGCTACTGGGAATTGTTCTCTTCTTGATTGTCTTGTGTTGCTTATTAGCTCATGTGACAGAAAGCCGTGAGCTTTTTCAGGCCACGACTTCTTAATGATGGGAGCTATGCCTCAGATTTCAATTGTAATGTATGGACGGTAAAACTGGATACACAAACAAAACACAGAACAAGGTATAGGAAAAGACAAGCAGAACCCCAAAGGACATAATATCTCGATGAGCAAAAAAGGTGTTCAACCGCAGCAAATTCTGTGTGCTTTGTTTTCTTTCTATTTTTTTTTTCCCTTTTTGGATAGCCTAGGTGAGTGTTGGTCCAAAGTTTTTACACATTCTATCGATCTTCCAAGATCTGACAAAATTTCCAGTCATACAGTAGCAATAGCATGCCTAACGAACAAAGCTATTCACTTTCTTGTTTCTTCAGTCCAACGACAATAGGCATGAAACTGGCAACATCTATCAGATTGTGGAAATTGGTGCAAAATGCAAACTTCCTGAACAGGATGTAGCACGAACATAACTAAAGCAAAAACACATTTTACTGTACTGTGTCTATGTTAGTATAAGATAAAGTATTAGTTACCTAGGCAAAAGTTCATAGAAAGATGAAATGGAAATGTAGGAAGTACGTACATAGATGTAAATTGGTGTCCTATCTGGATCGGCTCTTCTGGATGCACAACAGCAGCAGCCACCCATTCTTTGAATAACTTAATTGTTTATCAAGGCTGAAGTGTGGCAATTAATAAAAAAACGTAGGTACAAAATTTCGTGTGATCTGGCATGAGAAACATGTGAAAACTATTAAAGTTCGATATAAAATGTTTCTTATGTCAAACAGAGTACCATTAGTAACCTCGCTAAATATTTTACGCAGTGTATCTTATACATAGATAAACAAAGAAAATAACCTGGCATGAGGGACGTCAAAACTATTCAGGTTAAGGCTTGTTACCTTGTTATCTCATGCATCAGGAAACCCATTAAGCAATGTATCTTAAACATAGATAAACAAACAAAATAACAAGAGCATCAATTGCGAACACATAATATAACCCAGAATGTGTTGGAAATTTGGTCAATTAGGGATTTGGCATTGATTCAGCCGTGATCCTAGAAATATGCTAGGATTTGTGTTTTATGTAAATATAGATAGTCGGTTCTTGTACTCATACCGAAATCAATCAAGACACATTCTTTCATACTTTCTAAGTTGGTATCAGAATAGAGTTTCTCTGAACGTGTCTGAAACCCTAAATCTGCTTTTTTTTTTCTCTCTCTTGCCCCAAGCCATGTATGACGTTACGTCCAAAACCACCCTAAATTATGTTGCGGCCGTCCAAATAAAAACTTTAGAGACCCAACCGAATCATTCCAGTACCCACTTGTCTAAATCACCATCATTCATTTAAATGGTGATAATTTCCTTCGCTAGTCTCAATCCGTCCGGATATATATTCGCAGGCAAGAAAAAATTGGCTACATCACCAGGGACAAGAAAACTCGTGCAGCAGACGATCCTTCGTATACCATTTGGGATGCTGAAAACTCCATGGTTATGACATGGCTGGTCAATTCCATGGATGAAGATATTAGTTCCAATAATATGTACTATCCTACTACGAAGGAATTGTGGGATAAAGTAAATAAGATGTACTCTGACCTGGGTAATCAATCTCGTTTTGAGTTGACTCTAAAATTGGGAGAAGTTCAGCAAGACGATGACTCTGTCACCAAATACTTGAATTCGCTGAAGAGATTGTGGCAAGACCTTGACCTCTTTAACACTAACGAGTGGAACTCTACTGCTGATTGCAACCACCACAAGAAAACAGTAGAAGACAGTCGTATTTACAAGTTTTTTGCTAGTCTCAATGTCGAGTTTGATGAAGTGCGAGGAAGGATCATTAGCAGACCTCCTCTGCCATCTATTAGTGAAGTTTTCGCTTAAGTTAGGAGAGAATAAAGCCGAAGGAGTGTCATGCTCGGAAAAAAGATCACTAGTGAGTCAATTGAAAACTCTGCCTTGATTACTGTTGTTGCTGCCTACAAGGCTGCAAATTACCTGCGCACGGACGATAGAAGCCACAGGTTGGTGGGACTATTGCAACAAGCAACGCCACACTCATGAGACTTGCTGAAAAATTCATAGCAAACATGCCAATTGGAAAAGTAGTAAGCAAGGAGAGAACAGCAATCATGGGGTCCCTACTACCAATATGGTCGACTCATTCCCTTCAACAAAGAGCAAATTGATCAACTCTTGAAGCTGATTAAGTCCAATTCCTCATCTGGTATTCCTAGTGTTTCCTTGGCACAAACAAGTACAAAGCATAAAGACCTTTCTTGTCTAAATTGCTCTCCATGGATTATAGATTCCAGCCTCCAATCATATGACTAATCTTTGATCTTTCTCATTTACTTAATAGATATTCTCCTTGCTCTGGCAACGGGAAAAAAAATCAGAATTGCCAATGGTAGTTTTTCACCTATTGCAGGAAAATGACTTATTCAACTGACCGAAAAAATTAATCTCAATTATGTTCTTCCTGTTCCTAAATTAGCCTGCAATCTTTTGTCTGTTAGTAAACTATATTGTCCTATTACTTTATTTGAATCACATTGTGAATTTCAGGACCAGAACTCGGGGACAATGATGCTGATTGAAGGTAATTACTACTTTGATGAAATCTCTATTACTAACAAAAGAGCTCATGGCTTTATTAGTACTAGTTCAATTTCTGTTCATGACAAAATTATGCTATGACATCTTAGACTAGGACATCCTAGTTTTGCCTATCTAAAACATTTATTTCCAAAATTATTTAAAAATGGATTCTTCTTCTTTTGAATGTAAAAGTTGCATTTTGATAAATAAAAAAATCATCGTTCTACATATTTACCAAGACTCTACCAAGCTTCCAAACCATTTTATATAATTCATAGTGATGTTTGGGGTCCTTTAAAAATTTTACTCTTTCCGGAAAAAAAATGGTTTGTTACATTTATTGACGATCATACACATTTGTGTTGGGTTTATTAATGAACAAAAAATTTGAAGTGGAAAACTTATTCAAAAAAATTTACATTATGATTGCCAATCAAATTCAAACAAAAATTAGTATTTTACAGTATGACTATGGAACAGAGTATTCAATGAGCACTTGGATGATTTTTTGAAAGAAAAGGCATTCACCACCAATCTACTTGTAGGAATACCCCTCAACAAAATGGCATTGATGAACTTAAAAACAAACATTTACTCGAAGTAGCACGTGCCATAACGTTTTCTATGCATATCCCAACATATTTATTAGGTGAAGCTGTTTTGATGGCGTCTTATTTGATAAACAGGATGCCCACTAAAGTGTTAAAATACAAAGCACACTTGAGTGCCTAAAAGAATTTTCTTTCCCAAAACTAGGCTTGGACCTACCTGTCAAAGTTTTTGGATGTACGGTATATGTTCATATACCAAGCCAATTTCGTTCAAAACTTGACCCACGGGTTGTAAAATGTGTTTTTGTGGGGTTATGCTTCACACAAAAAAGACCAAGTGTTATGACCCTCAAACAAAAAAAATCCATGTGAGTACGGATGTTTTTTTTGGGTTATGCTTCACACAAAAAAGACCGAGTGTTTTGACCTCGAACAAAATTTCCATGTGAGTACAGATGTTTTTTTTAAAACAACCCTATTTTACCCAAAATTCTCTTAGGGGGTGAAATATGAAATTAAAGACAATTTTGTAATATTTTTGTCCACTTCCCAACATAATCTGCCCTACACAAAACCACATTCTGATAACGGTCACTTCAGAGATTCAGATCCTTTGGTGCCAAGTGAAGGGGTTTCCCGCGGACGGGAGAAGTACTACAGACTCATCAACATGATCTGAATTCTGAGCTTCAGGTTTATACTAGGAAGAGATTTCACCAAACTAACAAAGACTTCAATGTCAGCTCTGCACAAAACCAGTCTAAAAACCCGAGAAATAACAATGTGAGTTCAGGTAATCCTATTCCAAACTCCTATTCTAATTCCTTCATCTTTGCCTAATAGTTCACAATTGATAATTCAACTATTCCCATAATTTGTGTATTATTCATGATCTTGATGTCCCTATAGCAATTGGAAAGGTGTTCGAAGTTGTAAACATCCTACTGCTAAATGTCTCTCCTACCAAAGACTATCAAAGAATCATAAATCTTTCACATCTAGGATTGCACCCTTGCTTGTTCCAAAGAATATACAGGAAGCATTGAATGATCCGAATTGGAAATAGCAGTCATAGATGAGATGAATGCTCTAAGGAGAAGTACTTGGGAGATGGTTGATCTGTCCCGAGACAAGAAAACGGTAGGGTATAAGTGGGTGTTTACAATAAGTGTGAAGTTGATGGAAGTGTTGAGAGGTACAAGACCAGACCGGTGGCTAAAGGCTTCACCCTAACTTATGGGATTGACTATCAGAGACATTTGCTCCTGTTGCTAAAATAAACTCTATCAGAGTTATGTTGCCCCTTTCAGAAAATTCAGATTGGCCTTTACACCAATTTGATGTCATAAATACTTTTCTTAATAGTGATCTTGAAGAGGAGGTTTCCATAAGCGCCACCAGGATTCAAAAAGAAACTTGGGAGTGACAAAAGTATGTAGGTTGAAATCACCAAGAGCGATTTGAACGGGAAGGCAGTTACATTTTACGGCTTCCTTCAGAGCCAGGCAGATCACATTATATTTTATAAACACTCAAATATGGTAAAATTACAATTTTGATTGTTTATATTAATGACATCATTTTAACGGGTAATGACAGAGTTGGCATCCCTCAAGAAGAGGCTTGCAAAAAGGTTCCAAATTAAGGGCCTAGAAATCCTAAAATACTTTCTTGAAATGGAGTTTGCAAGATCCAAAAAAGGTATGTTTGTCAATCAGAGAAAAATATGTACTTGACATACTTGGCAAAACAGATTTACTAGGATGCAGGGTGGCAGAGACTCCCATTGAGCCTAATTTGAAGTTACATGCTGCCAAAACTGAAGAAGTGAAGTATAGGGAATAATATCAGAGACTTGTAGGCAGATTAATCTACTTGTCTCATATGCGCCCTGATATTGCTTTTGCAGTTAGCATGGTAAGTCAATTTATGAACTCACCAGGGTCTGAGCATTTTGAGGCGGCCTACAGAATCTTAAGATATCTGAAAGGGACTCTATGCAAGGGCTTACTATCAAGAAACATGGTCACCTGCAAGTTGAAGTCTACACTGATGCAGATGTAGGAAGTGTTACTGATAGGAGATCTACTTCGGTCTACTGTTCTTTTCTTGGGGAAAACCTAGTTACCTGGCAAAGCAAAAACAAAATGTGGTAGCTAGCAGTAGTGCAGAAGCAGAGTTTGGAGCTGTTGCCCATGGAATTTGTGAGGTAATGTAGATCAAAAGGATACTTGAAGAGCTGAAGTTTTCTCATTCAGCACCTATAAAAGTTTGTTGTGACAACAAGGCTCTATAGCTCATAACCCAATGCTACATGATCGTACAAAACATATAGAGGTGGAAAAACATTTCATCAAGGAGAAGCTCCATATTCGAATAATATGCATGTCCAACAACCGAGCAACTTGTTGGCGTTCTAAACTAAGGGCCTATACAAGAAGCAAACTAACTGGCAAGCTGGCTATAGAAGACGTCTACAAAGCATCTTGAGGGGTTCTCCAATTGCCATTACTGCTCAAACAACATATGACAAATGTCAAGTCCGTCAACCACGTCGCAGTAGATCCCGTTTCTATAGGCGTCGATGAAAAAAGGAACTCGGCACCGCTCGGTTACCATGACGGTTGGCACCTTCTGAACCCATTCGACAAATTACAGATCTGAGTGCTTCTCCAATGTCAAACTTGTGACTTTGACCATCTATCGGCTAATGATTGATCTCCTAGAAGTCGTTATTGACCACAATCCCAAATCATTTACCATTGATGGTACATCGGGTTCTGAAAAGCTTGTTCCGTTGTGAAGAATCTTCGAGTCTTTGTGCTAACATAATATTATGTACTATACCAAGGGCTACTTCTTTCTCCTCGGACTCATCAGGTGCGCAATTAATATCACTGTTCGCCTCTTCTTAGAAAATTCTTGATTAGCGTAACCCACATGTTTTCTCCATAGACAATCATTCGAAAACTTATCGACTGTTTGCACTTGAAATACTTGTTAATGACGGATGTGGCAAATGAGTTGTTGGGTCGGGTAGTCGTCTCTATAGGTTTCTTCCCAGTCGTCTTCTCCGCCGCCTTATCCTCTTTGGATGTTTCATTCATTGCTTTGTTCCTGGGCCGATCCACTGTCTCCGATTACCCTTCGATCTACCGCTCGACTGCCACTTATCTTGCAGCAAACACCAGGCTTGCAAGGCTCAATTCCAGGCCTTTGTCAGGTTAGGAATGCACTGAGCTTCGATCCGATCTCGAATCTCTAGCTTGAAGCCATCCGTAAAGTGGATATATGTTGCCGTTTGGTCTTGTCGAGATGTTTCCTCTTGTCAAGATGGAAGAACTCTGCGTATACTCATTGATGCTTCGTTGCCCCTTCAAAAAGGTGTTTCTCGTAGTCGTCGGGTAGGAAGCACACCTTCAGGTTCTTCGGCATCTTCCCTCGGAGGTGATGCATCTCTTTCCTTCTGTCTATGCTCGTTATGCAACCTATCCCACCAAGGACAGGCCACCAACTTCAAATTCTTGTCCATCAGGATCTCCATAGTCGAAGAATCAGTTCACCTTCGACAACCAAATGTTTGCCCAACCGGAAAACCGGTTTTTCCAACACCAAATGTTGCAATGATTGGTGCTCACATTGTTTTCCGGTTCCCCTAACCGGTACATTGTCGGTGTACTGTCATGGACACAAAATTGGGTCCAGCCTTTACTAATGTCCGCATCAAAGGTACTAGCATAAAAGTTGAATTGTCAATCTAGATATATTCATTTAGTGTCTGCCTACGCTAATAAGAAATAGTCTAAGTAGTTGGTGCTGCTCCAGAAGACCAAGCAATACAGTATATTAAAACAAAATTAAATAAGCATATCACTCCATGCAAACTTAAATAAGCATATCCAACAAATTTTCCATGAAACTAAAAATTATTTGCAATAGTATTTCCACAAAAATCCATGTATGATCATATATAAGGCAGTTCAACCCTCACTATTTACAATAACCAGTGTCTATCATTGAAACGACTGAAAGAAATATAAGATATAAATTTCATCCCGGAAACAAAAGGTAAATTTCTAATTCCAAAACATTGTGCAGCGATAACCTTGTAAGCACCGAAACTAAATAAATCGATACTGGTCCATGTTGTGTTGGCCGAACACGTATTGGACATGACAAAGACGATCCAAAATGTGCTCCCTGTCACTTTGTATAGGACACATTACATAGTATACGAACATTCCAAAATACACTGGAATAAGCCAAAACATGTCCTGTGTCTGTACCGCCATGTGCATATTGTGTCAGTGTCCCATTCGTGTCCATGTAACATATATTCTAGATGAAACCACTCGTTCCGAAATCGCCCATCAACTACTGTAGACTAGATGCAATAAGCTTGTAACCGGGTTATCCGAATGAAGTCATTCCAATCATTATGGGTCAAAAAAAAACGAAGCTATTAATATAATTTATATAACATGCGATACGAGAGCAATTGTATATTGAGTAACCAATGAACTTATTAACACAAAAACAAATTCGCATTCATGTAAACCACAATCCTCGAAATTGCAACACCAGCTGCAAATTTCTAAATCAAATAATTTTGCAATAACAATTCTCAGATGATTAATTTATAAACCATAAATAATCTAACGAACAGTCCATCATCCTCAACTTAATAATTAACATTAAACCAAGAGATCGATCCATAGTGACACAGCTTTATTCCAAAATTCAAAAAAAAAAAAACTAACCCTAGCAAAAGTACTAGCGACGAAAATTCGATGGCATGATAAAGAATATGATAAAATTTAGTTGATTTTACCAGAAAAAAAAATAGCGGAATTCTCTTGAGAATTGGGAGAATTATTCATCTTCTCCATCATCAGAAGGGGGAGCGAGGGAGAGAGGAGAGAGAGTGGGGACTGATAAGGATGACGGCTTTATTATAAATAAATAAAAGAAATATTCATCTTTGAAGAAGAAATTTTATTTTATTTATTATTATTGTTTTATGACGATGAGTGAGAGAAAAGGATAGGAGTTTAATAAATAAAATCAATCAATCAATAAGATAGGGGACTGTGGCCCAACTTCTTCTTTCTTCTTCAACGGAGCTGCCGTCATTATTTCCTTGCTTTCCGATTTTGCCCCTGCACCTGGCAACGGTACGGTACGATGCACTGCGGAGAACGGTATCATGGGCTACACTGCTGCCGTCTGCCGTGGCATTTTATTTATTTACTTATTTCGATAATAAACTGTTTTAACTTATATAATATATATTTTTAACTTATATATATATATATATATATAATATATATATATATATGGCGGATCAAAAGCCCCCTTAGAAAACCCCCTAAAAATCCTCCCTCACTCATCCATAATTTATATATATATATATAATATATATATATATATATATATATATATATATTATAAATATATATATCTATTATACAAAACACAAAGGTTTTTGAATCCTAGGGCTGACTGTGCCAAGATAAGAGTAGTTGGGATTTAATCTTGGTGAATCAACGGTTGTGGGGTTTTATGGGGAAGAGCATTATTGGGAGTGGACTTTTATGGGGAAGAGCATTATTGGGAGTGGGGTTTTATGGGGAATCCAAAGATGGAAATTTAATATTTTGATGGTTGGGATTAATATTTTGATGGGGGCCTCATAATGGTTGTGGATGAGCATTATTGAGAGTGGGATTTTATGGGGAATTCAAAGAAAATTCACATCTAACAGTGGTTGGGATTAATATTTTGATGGGGGCCTCAAAATTATTATTGTTCGTTTAAAATTGGGGGTCCAAAATTTTGAGGGGGAATACCTTAAATGAACCATGCCTATGGGCACGGATTGACTAGTATATATATATATGAAAATATATATATATAATATATAGTATAATATTATTATAAAGATATATATTATAGATATAATATATATATAGATATATATATATATATTGCAAATGACTAGCCTAGTGGTTAAGAGAGATGCATGAGGAATGCTCGCGAGGTGGTCAGGAGTTCTATATATATATATATATTTTTATATATATATATATATATATATGAAGCGGATCAAAAGCCCCCTTAGAAAATCCCCTAAAAATCCTCCTTCACTCTCATCCATAATTAATGTTAAATTAACATTAAATACTAAAATTAACATTAAACTTAACATTAAAATTAAATTAACATAAGATTAACATTAACATTAATATTAACATTAACATTAATATAAAAATAAAAATTAATATTAATTAACATATTAACATTAATATTAATATTAACATTAAATTACGGATGAGAGTGAGGGGGGTTTTCTAAGGGGGACTTTTGATCCGCGCCTATATATTATATATATATATATATATATATATATATATATATATATATATATATATATATATTCTTTATATAGATATATATATATATATATATATAAAGAAATATATATTATATATATATATATATATATATATATATATATGGATCCGGATCAAGATACCCGCCTGCGGAGTCCCGTCGAAAGTCCCGCCCCCTGCACCATCCAATCGAGCGGGGCCCGCGATGTCGCGCGATCCAACGGCCAAGGATCGCGGGGCTTCGACGGGGCTCCGAAAACGGAACTCCCGATCCGGACCATATATATATATATATATATAATATATTTTTTTTTTTTATTTTATTTTATATATATATATAATATATATATATATATATATATATATATAGAGAGAGAGAGAGAGAGAGAGTAAGGGGGTGAGGTGCCACCTTACGGGTGGTGGCTATGTGTCACCACTCATGCTATATCATGTTTCGAAAAGTGTGCAAGTGTATGATGATAGCATGGGGGGTGACACATAGCCACCTCACCGTGAGGTGGCACATCACCTCCCTTATATATATATATATAATTCCACTATTTAATGAGTCTTCAAAACGGCTCAAAAGTGAGCCGTCTAAGCCGTCATTATATTACAGTTTATTTTATTTAAAAAAATAAATTATGTAAAAAATCTTCACTATATAATGAGGCTTCAAAACGGCTAAAAAATGAGCCGCCTAAGCCGTCATTATATCACGGTCCATTTATTTTAAAAATAATAAATTATGTAAAAAAAATTGTTGAAAAAAGTAGAAATTTGTCAACATGAAAAATCGAACTCAACCAAACAAGAAAAATATCTTGCACCGTAACCACATGAGTTAGAAGAGATATTTAATTATAATTGGATAAATTCTTATTATACGTGCAAAGTACGTGCATTTACTAGTATATATAGTCCCCTTCTTATATGTCACGCCCGACCCGAGAAATCGCTCGTCCTCGCTAGATTTCACCCGAATCATCGTTCTCGCTGGGCGTGATGCTACACGAGCCTGGAGTTACGCTCGTGAAAGGCAAGATAATAGGTTCGCGTAAGTTTATCTCAAATTGATAACATAAGCAGCGAATGGAAACATAGTATACAATAAGAATCCTTTATTAATAATAAACTGAGATTACAAGGCTTTGAATAACCCAACTGAATATACCAACTGGCTATAATGCTCATGATCTCTCTAGCTCACAAAGGATTACATTGTTCCATAATTATGCCTCTTTATAGCCAACAAGTAGTCTTTGGCCGAACATCTTCACGTTGCAAGTCCGAATGCCAATACGGTAGCTCGCCTCAAAACGCTAAGGACTCCATACCTCAGCGCGTCTAAGCTAAGTCCCGTCCGAGCCGAACATATCCTGAACCTGTAACAAAACTAGTGGAGGATTACTGCTTTCGTCCTCGCTGCACTGATCAAGACCCACTCGTACCCAAACCAACATAAGTAAATTTAGTGATGCATACATCTTTATTTGGTGATCTTCTATTAGCCTTAGGATCAGTTTTATGGCAATATTCAATGCGGTTATCGATAACAACTGAATCATAAAGGTGTCCAATATCGTGTTCCTGCAACAGATACAGTTAGACATAATATGAACATAAGCATAGTGATCGTGTCCATCTCCGTCTCATTTTTCCTAGCCTGCAATCGTTAGAAATTTCATTACCAATCATACAATTCACGCAACCAACCAATCAACTTAGGCATGCATAAGGGTATGTCATGCCCCAGAACCAAAATACTGGAGAGCGGGGGGGGAATGACTCAGCCAGCTACGTATTATGGGTAGATGAATACCGTATAATACGATCAATGCTGTCTAAAAGACGAGGGGGTGCATACTACATGAAAGTCTCACTATGGTCACTTCACATCTATTGTCTCAATCATTCAAACAAGAAACAGTAATAGAGAACATGTAAGATAAAGCAGTAAGGCGTCCCAAACGCTCTGTCAAAATGTTCTTGATATCTGGCTTTACAAAACATAGCCAGATTGATGTAGCAAAAGTATACACAATTGTTATCAGCTGCAGTCTGACTTAATTATAATTATGTAAAAGTAAGTACAAGACAATCCGACTAACATGTCGGTGCCAAACGGCTAAGTATAAAGTAAGTGACAAAACGAGCGGTAAAGTAAGGAACCACTCGAGTCCTCCTGCGATCATCCCTCTAGTGTTGACCATCCTGGAGGTAGAAGTAAGCTGGATCCTCGGGGACCGGCTCTAAATCTGGCCATGCAAAACCAGAGAGGTTAGACCTCTAACAGCAAGTACCACAAGGAAGCACGACATGAGAACTAAAACCAGTAAGGAAAAATATGACAAATAAATCTCTGCTTGCCACTAGGATTCTCATAACATCACGACACTTTGAACCAACCTCCCAACCAAACAAGGACAGAAATTGGCCCGTCATGTCCTGACATTCTGATATCCCAGTTAGGTAACAGAGTAGTACAGTACACAACAAGTCATTTAAACGGCCATTCAACTACTACGGCTTGCTACTGTGTGTTCCAAGTTATCCTGGAATAATGTAATTAGGGATTCCTCAGTTCTACTATGTGCAAGCAAGGCTAGTCTATCCAGTGAATCATGTGCGCCATGCATGAATTAGACGAGTCCCAGCAGGACGCCCGTCATCAATATATAATATACAATAAATAATATAACCAGATACTGCTCCATGCCGTGTGGCAGGTTTACAGTATCTGTGGGAACCAGCCAGCCCGTCGGATACTACTCGTCCCAAGGGGGCTGCCATGTAAGAACTCGGGAATCCATTCTCTCCATGCAATCACTATTTTATTTAACTTAATAGTCTCTACGTTGAGTGAAGTACCATGCCGTGGATCATGGTTATTCAGAATGAGTACTTTCGTACGGGGTACGATATGCACAACTCTACAACGATACCAGTGCGGCTAGGTTGTAGGTCTTACATAGCGTAATGCAATAATCAAATCTAACCACGAAATAATCATGCCTTGACCATAAAGTACACATGCTTCTTTTGTAGAAAATAAATAAATACATAAATAAATAATTAGATTGAAGCCTGCATGTGCCTGTATGTCAATATTTGGGATCAGCCAGTCGATTACAATAGTTCATAACATGAAGTGTCTCATTCATTCATTTCAATAAGACGACTAGCCAGTCTCTTAGTTCCAACTAGGAACGCATGATTAATTTAGTCAAGATAACCATTATTATCAATGGTGACAAGGCATGAAAGTCAATTAGTATTAAATGGGGTCGAGTCTATAATCTCAAGGTTTAATTCCAGTCAATCGGGGTATCTATGCTCAATTCACGACACATGGTACATCCCACGTAACAATCCATATTAACAGAAATATTAACATATCATGATTATATCAAGTCTCATGCCAAAAGGCGTAAGGATATAAAATGGACGTTAAATATCTAATAAAATATCAATATACAGGGCTATAGAAGATCCAGGGTAAGTAGGCTACGCTCATGTCAGCCTACGCTCAAGTCAGGACTACGCTCAAGTCAGCGTACGCTCAGGTCAAGCTAGCGTATGGACTCCATACGACTCCTAGTCACCCAAGTGAGCGTATGCAAGTCATACGCTCCAAAAGGTAGCGTATGAACTCCATACGACTCCTGACATTCAAGTCAGCGCATGCAAGTAACGCTCCCAAAAGGTAGCGTATGAACTCCATACGATCCTGACCATTCAAGTCAGCGTATGCAAGTCATACGCTCCCAAAAGGTAGCGTATGAACTCCATACGACTCCTGACCATTCAAGTCAGCGTATGCAAGTCATACGCTCCCAAAAGGTAGCGTATGAACTCCATACGATATACGCTTCCAAAAGGTAGCGTATGCAAGACACACGCTTCCTAAAAAGGCAGCGTATGGACTCCATACTGCGCTGCGCTAAAGAGCGCGCACAGCTCAGTGACGCAAGCTAAAAAGCTAGCGTACACTCACTGTCTTCTCCAAACAGCAAAAAACTCCATGGTTGTACCCCAAAGCTTCAAAAGTCCATAACTTGGTCAAAACAAGTCCAAATCCAACTTTTCAAAGGTTAAAATTGGGTAGAATAAACTTCTCTACAACATGGAACCATCAAAATTTGCAAACAAAGAAGTTTGATAGATCAAGACCACCAAAATCCGAAAATACTAATTTCTAGATCTACAAAAATTAAGACTTCGAAATGAGAAATGCCAAGTTCTAAACTCTTTTAGGATCACGAGAGGAAGATAAATGAACTATAAAACATGGGTTCTCATGTGGAGCAAGTTGTACTTGCCTACGGTTTGGTAGGTGGAGAGAGTAATGAAGAAGAAGAAGAAGAGGAGTAATGGTAAGAATGTGAGTTTATGAGGAGGAGAGAAAGAGATGTAAGCTTTAAATAGAAAAGGGGTGGTAGGTGGGAGTTGGGCGGGTCCAATGGGTCCAATGGATCCAATGGGTCGGGTTGTAGGGGATCCAACCAAAGCCAACCCGAACCCAAATAAGCAAGACTAAGGCAGGGAATAAAAGCAGAAAATAAAGTACAGGTAATAAAATTACAGAAATATAATTGCAGGAAATAAATTAACATGAAAATTTAAAGAGCAGATTAATTGATTAACATGAAATTAAAGGAATTTAAATACAGGATAATACATGATAAATATTAAATAAATACATGATAAATACTAAATAAATACACATGAGTTGTACATGTATAAAAATATGTATTCTGGAAACGGGGAGTGACATCTCTACCCTCCTTAGAAAAATTTGTCCTCAGAATTTCAAATCCAAGCAGGGATAGAAACCTCGGGGCTAAACTAATCTAAGTACAAGCAATTCAATCAAGCAATCATTTACAATGTCCTTAGCAAGTAACATATCTATACTTAACAATCTACGATATTAAGCAATTCTACCCATAAGGTGATAAGCATGAGGAATCAAGACAATTAAGGTACACAGAAAAAGATATACCTGTGAGTCAAACAGATGTGGATACCGTGATCGAATAATCCTCACGTTCCCACGTTGACTCTCCAAAGAGTGATGACCACAAGCAACCCGGACAAGGTTAATTGTTCGGTTCTTGAGTATCTTCTCTCTTCGGTCCAAGATGGACACAGGCTGCTCCTCGTAAGACAGGTTGGTACCAACAACCAGTTCTGAATGATCGAGGATATGGCTTGGGTCGATACATACCTTCGCAATTGAGATACATGAAATACGTCATGCACCTTTCGTAACGAAGGTGGAAGAGACAAACGATAAGCAACATCGCCTACTCTATCAAGGATAACGAATGGCCCTACGTATCGCGGACTCAAACTTCCCGCGAACGCCAAATCTAATGACCCCACGGGTAGGTGAGATCCGCAAGAACACGTGGTCCCCAACAGAAAACTCTAGCGGCCTACGATGTTGGTCCGCCCAATGACGATGTCGATCTTGCGCAACACGAAGTCGCTCTCTAATTCCTTTAACCAATTCAACTGTCTGAACAATCATTTCTGGGCCTAGCATCTTCCTTTCCCCGATATCATCCCATGCTAGTGGCGATCTGCACTTCTTACCATGCATCAGTGCATCAAATGGCGCCATCTGGATACTGGCTTGATAACTGTTGTTGTATGAGAACTCAACTAAGTGCAGGTGGCTTTCCCAAGATCCTCCAAAATCCAGAGTGCAAGCTCGCAACATATCTTCCAAAGTCTGAATTGTCCTTTCTGATTGCCCGTCCGTCTGTGGGTGGTAAGTCGTGCTAAATCTTAACTTGGTGCCCAAACTACGATGCAAGCTCTTCCAGAAATATGATGTAAAGCGGGTATCTCGGTCTGACACAATACTGACAGGGACTCCATGCTGCCTGACTATCTGTTGCATATACAACTTCGCCAACTTTTCTGTAGATTGCCCTACTCTGAAAGGAAAAAATGTGCTACCTTTGTAAGTCGGTCCACTATTATCCAAATAGCATCTTTACCACTTGGCGATCTTGGTAAACCGGTCACAAAGTCCATTATGATGTGTTCTCACTTCCATTCCGGGATAGGAAGCGGTTGTAATAATCCAGCTGGCCTCTGCTGCTCTACCTTCACTTGCTGACATACCAAGCAACGGGAAACAAACCTAGCTATCTCCCTCTTCATTCCATTCCACCAGAAGTGCTGCTTGATATCTTGGTACATCTTGGTCCCTCCAGGATGTACAGAATACTGGAAACTGTGAGCTTCTGCCATAACTTCCTGTCTGATATCTCCACTAGGCACACATAGACGTGACCCAAACCTAAGGGTACCATCTTCATGAATTTTCAACTCCTTTCGTGTTCTGACTCACATTCTGCCCTAAGCTTCTGAATCCTTGGGTCCTGCGCCTGAGCTGCCTTGATCCTGTCTACCAAGTCGGATTGAACTTGTAAACTTGCCAGAACTCCTATCACTAGGAAGTATAACTTCAATGCCCATCTCCTGAAGGTCTTCTAAGATATGCTTCTGCGTTGTCAACATAAATGCGCCGTCTCTCCTGCTGAGAGCGTCTGCCACTACATTCTCCTTGCCAGTGATACTGAAGCTCCACATCATAATCCTTAATCAACTCCAGCTATCTTCTCTGCCTCATGTTTAGTTCCTTCTGAGTAAAGATGTACTTTAGACTTTTGTGGTCTATGTACATGTCTACTCGGTCACCATATAAGTAATGCCTCCATAGCTTCAAAGCAAATACTACTGCCGCCAACTCTAAATCATGAGTTGGATAATTCTTCTCGTGGTCTCGAAGCTTCCTAGATGCATATGCTATCACCTTTCCGTGCTGCATGAGGACACATCCAAGTCCTTTACCTGACGCATCATATACAGTAAAACCTCCGGGTCCAACTGGCAATGTAAGAATGGGTGCTGATATCAACTTCTGCTTCAAATTCTCAAATGATGTCTGACATTCTGCCGACCAATCAAATGGCACATCCTTCCGGGTCAAGCGGGTCATGGACGCTGAAAGCCTTGCAAAGTCTGATACAAATCTTCTGTAATATCCTGCCAATTCCAAGAAACTCCGCACATCTGCTACGGTCTTGGATACTGGCCAACTCTCTACTGCTTCTACCTTCTTGGGATCTACTGCTACTCCAGCTCCTGATATGATATGTCCTAAAAATGAAATGTGATCCGACCAAAACTCACACTTGCTGAGCTTGGCATACAACTGGTTCTCTCTCAGAACCTGCAACACTTTCTGAGGTGGTCTTCATGCTCCTCCACTAGCAGAGTATACGAGAATGTCGTCAAGAAACACAATGACAAACTGGTCTAAATATGGCATAAAGATGCGGTTCATCAAATCCATAAATATTGCTGGAGCATTGGTCAAACCAAACGGCATTACTAAGAATTCATAATGCCCATACTTCGACCTGAATGCTGTCTTGGGAATGTCTTCCTTCTGAACCCTCACCTGATGGTACCCTGAATGAAGATCTATCTTGGAGAAAACTCTAGCCTTGCTCAACTGATCAAATAAGTCGTCGATCCTGGGTAATGGGTACTTGTTCTTCACTGTTGCCGCGTTAAGCTTCCTGTAGTCGATACACAATCTGGATGATCCATCCTTCTTCCCCACAAGTACCACTGGTGCTGCCCATGGCGATACGCTAGCTTGGATGAACTTCTTCTCCTTCAGTTCCTCTATATGTTGATATACCTTGGCCTGCTCCGAATCCGCCATTCTGTAAACCCGATCTGATATCGGTTTAGTCCCAGGTGCCAATTCTATACTGAACTCAATATCTCTAACCGGTGGTAGACCTGGAAGTTCTTCGGGAAAACGTCTAAAAATTCTTCAACTACTTCGGAACTTGAACTTCTTCCATTGCCGTTATTACTCCCCTGCTCTTGCTGAGTTGCCTCTGATCTGACTAAGGTGAATTTCTTCATGCCTGGAATATCAAAAGATACACTCCCACTACGACAATCTATTGTCGCATGACTGTCTTTCAGCCAGTCTATGCCTAAGATAACATCGAAATTTCCAACAGAAATTCTATCAACAGGGCGGGTAAAGAATGCCCGCAAACTACAACACTACACGCTAGAATAACTCTACTAACTCCTACGAGCCCATTACCGGTGAGTATATTCAACCTTCCTGGCAATGCCTCGAACTTCATTCCTAGCCATGTCGCAAATTGTGCAGATATAAATGAGTACGATGCTCCCGAATCAAACAATGCTACTGCGGGATATGAGGCGACGAGAATGTTACCTGCCATAACATCTTCCGATGCTAATGCCTCTTCCAAGGATATAGTGAATGCCTGCCCTCGACCTCCTTGATGGTTCCTATTGCGGCCTAGCCTGGTGCTACTGCTAGCCCCTTCCTTGATGATACTGGGGTGGTCTATGCTGGTGTTGCTGCATCGGCGGTCTCTGTTGCCGAAACATCTGAGCCTGCGGTACTAACGGACGCTGGGCCAATGGCCTCACTGCTACCGCTGGTCCTCGATACTGTCCTGTCCCTGGTGCTGGCAGAGCAGGAAACTGCTGTACTGGTCCTCCTGACCTCGAATTCATGGGACATGTGGTAACCCAATGATCTGGATTTCCACATATCAAACACTGCCCGTTCAATGTCCGACACACATCTCTAGTGTGTCCCATCTTCCCAATAAGTGCAGCCCGCCGGGGGTTGCTGGTTCTTCCTCTGTTGCTGTTGCTGTTGCTGCTGCTGCCTGGGTGGTGCTGGTCCTCGTATCGCCACATCGTAGATACGAATGCCAGGGGATGGTGCTGTTGTTCGGGGCGCTGCTCCCCCTCCTCCTTCAATCTGACTGTGGGATCTCTTCTGACCTCCAGTCCTTGCCGCAAGCCTCTGAATGGTGATTTCATGCCTGCGGGTTGCCGTCAATATTTCATCAAAAGTCTGGTAGTTGTGCCCCTCTATCAATTGCAAGAGCTCAAGATGAAACCCTTGCTGGAACCTCATCGCCCTCTGGCGCTCCGTTGCTACCATCTCTGGGGCAAACCTACTCAATCTGCAGAACTTCGCTGCGTAAGCATCTACAGTCTTGCCAGCCTGTCTGAGGTTGATAAACTTCTGTTGTAGCTCAAACTGCGCCACAACTCCATAATACTTCGTCTTGAACCTTGCTGTAAAATCGTCCCAAGCCACAGGACGTCTGATACCTACTTCCTCTAATTTCCACCAATCACGTGCGAGATCCTGAAGTAACAACTTCACTAGATCCACACGTTCTTCTGCCGGCACCTTAGCGGCCGTCATAATAGCCTCAATGTCCTTAAGCCATGCACTGCTGAGATGGCATCCTCCGTGCCCTCGAAACGACGGGGGTTGTACTTGTAAAACCTGGTTGACGCTCCAGAATCTGGCCTCGCCCCTCTTTCCAATGCCGTCTGTAATCCTTGGTTGAGTAGTACATTCTGCTCTTGCAACTGAGCGTGCATGCGCTGCTGGGCTAACATCTGGTGTTGCTGAGTAGCCATCATCCCTCTCATGATCTCAGAAGGGCTGGTGTGTCCAATTCCACAGGGGTAGGTAGAACTATTGGTGGTGTAGAACCTCCGGATACTGCGGTCCAACCGCTGGTTCTACTATCACCTCTTCTTGAATAGTCTCACGAAGTGGTTCTGACCCTTGTTGCTGACCAACCTGGTCAGGTTGTCCATGCTGCTGTCCATGTTGTTGCTGTCCAGCTCTGATAGATACGGACGAGGTACCCCTAAGAAAAGGGACAAGAGAACAATCAAATGACCGGACATGAAGGATCAATGAAGTCAAGGGATACTGGAATGTCAAGCTGGAGTTGAGAATCAACAAATCATGAGATCAAGGGGGAACATGTGTGATTGAGACATCCTATAAATCAAAACACCCACAAGTCTGAAATTAGACCTGCATGGGCCACCACTAAAACCTTGTCACGCCCCAGAACCAGAATACTGAAGAGCGGGGGAATGACTCAGCCAGCTACGTATTACGGGTAGATGAATACCGTATAATACGATCAATGATGTCTAAAAACGAAGGGGTGCATACTACATGAAAGTCTCACTATGGTCACTTTACATCTATTGTCTCAATCATTCAAACAAGAAACAGTAATAAGAACATGTAAGATAAAGCAGTAAGGCGTCCCAAACGCTCTGTCAAAATGTTCTTGATATCTGGCTTTACAAAACATAGCCAGATTGATGTAGCAAAAGTATACACAATTGTTATCACCTGCAGTCTGACTTTAATTACAATTATGTAAAAGTAAGTACAAGATAACCCGACTAACATGTCGGTGCCAAACGGCTAAGTATAAAGTAAGTGACAAAACGAGCGGTGAAGTAAGGAACCCACTCGAGTCCTCCTGCGATCATCCCTCTAGTGTTGACCATCCTGGAGGTAGAAGTAAGCTGGATCCTCGGGGACCGACTCTAAATCTGGCCATGCAAAACCAGAGGTTAGACCTCTAATAGCAAGTACCACAAGGAAGCACGACATGAGAACTAAAACCAGTAAGGAAAAATATGACAAATAGATCTCTGCTTGCCACTAGGATTCTCATAACACACGACACTTCGAACCAACCTCCCAACCAAACAAGGACAGAAATTGGCCCTTCATGTCCTGGCATTCTGATCATCCCAGTTAGGTAACAGAGTAGTACAGTACACAACAAGTCAATTTAAACGGCCATTCAACTACTACGGCTTGCTACTGTGTGTTCCAAGTTATCCTGGAATAATGCAATTAGGGATTCCTCAGTTCTTACTATGTGCAAGCAAGGCTAGTCTATCCAGTAAATCATGTGCGCCATGCATGAATTAGACGAGTTCCAGCAGGACGCCCGTCATCAATATATAATATACAATAAATAATATAACCAGATACTGCTCCCCGTGTGGCAGGTTTACAGTATCTGTGGGAACCAGCCGGCCCGTCGGATACTACTCGTCCCAAGGGGGCTGCCATGTAAGAACTCGGGAATCCATTCTCTCTATGCAATTATTATTTATTTAACTTAATAGTCTCTACGTTGAGTGAAGTACCATGCCGTGGATCATGGTTATTCAGAATGAGTACTTTCGTACGGGATACGATATGCACAACTCTACAACGATACCAGTACGACTAGGTTGTAGGTCTTACATAGCATAATGCAATAATCAAATCTAACCACAAAATAATCATGCTTTGACCATAAAGTACACATGCTTCTTTTGTAGAAAATAAATAAATACATAAATAAATAATTAGATTGAAGCCTGCATGTGCCTGTATGTCAATATTTGGGATCAGCCAGTCGATTACAATAGTTCATAACATGAACGTGTCTCATTCATTCATTTCAATAAGACGACTAGCCAGTCTCTTAGTTCCAACTAGGAACGTATGATTAATTTAGTCAAGATAACCATTATTATCAATGGTGACAAGGCATAAAGTCAATTAGTATTAAATGGGGTCGAGTCTATAACTCTCAAGGTTTAATTCCAGTCAATCGGGGTATCTATGCTCAATTCACGACACATGGTACATCCCACGTAACAATCCATATTTAACAGAAATATTAACATATCATGATTATATCAAGTCTCATGCCAAAAGGCGTAAGGATATAAAATGGACGTTAAATATCTAATAAAATATCAATATACAGGGCTATAGAAGATCCAGGGTAAGTAGGCTACGCTCATGTCAGCCTACGCTCAAGTCAGGCTACGCTCAAGTCAGCGTACGCTCAGGTCAAGCTAGCGTATGGACTCCATACGACTCCTAGTCACCCAAGTGAGCGTATGCAAGTCATACGCTCCCAAAAGGTAGCGTATGAACTCCATACGACTCCTGACCATTCAAGTCAGCGTATGCAAGTCATACGCTCCCAAAAGGTAGCGTATGAACTCCATACGACTCCTGACCATTCAAGTCAGCGTATGCAAGTCATACGCTCCCAAAAGGTAGCGTATGAACTCTATACGACTCCTGACCATTCAAGTCAGCGTATGCAAGTCATACGCTCCCAAAAGGTAGCGTATGAACTCCATACGATATACGCTTCCAAAAGGTAGCGTATGCAAGACACACCTTCCTAAAAAGGCAGCATATGGACTCCATACTGCGCTGCGCTAAAGAGCGCACACAGCTCAGTGACGCAAGCTAAAAAGCTAGCGTACACTGCTCACTGTCTTCTCCAAACAGCAAGAACTCCATGGTTGCACCCCAAAGCTTCAAAAGTCCATAACTTGGTCAAAACAAGTCCAAATCCAACTTTTCAAAGGTCAAAATTGGGTAGAATAAACTTCTCTACAACATGGAACCATCAAAATTTGCAAACAAAGAAGTTTGATAGATCAAGACCACCAAAATCTGAAAATACTAATTTCTAGATCTACAAAAATTAATACTTCGAAATGAGAAATGCCAAGTTCTAAACTCTCTTAGGATCACGAGAGGAAGATAAATGAACCATAAAAACATGGGTTCTCATGTGGAGCAAGTTGTACTTGCCTACGGTTTGGTAGGTGGAGAGAGTAATGAAGAAGAAGAAGAGAGGAGTAATGGTGAGAATGTGAGTTTATGAGGAGAGAGAAAGAGATGTAAGCTTTAAGAGAAAAGGGGTGGTAGGTGGGAGTTGGGCTGGGTCCAATGGGTCTAATGGGTCCAATGGGTCGGGTTGTAGGGGATCCAACCAAAGCCAACCCGAACCCAAATAAGCAAGACTAAGGCAGGAAATAAAAGCAGAAAATAAAGTGCAGGTAATAAAATTGCAGAAATATAATTGCAGGAAATAAATTAACATGAAAATTTAAAGAGCAGATTAATTGATTAACATAAAATTAAAGGAATTTAAATACAGGATAATACATGATAAATATTAAATAAATACATGATAAATACTAAATAAATACACATGAGTTGTACATGTATAAAAATACGCATTCTGGGAACAGGGAGTGACAGGGTAGCAGGCTCTGCACCTGCACCTGATTCTAGTCTCATCCTACCGGTCCTATCTATATGAAGGTCACGGCGTTCCGCATCGTAATAGACTGGCATCTTAACTTGTAAGCCGACGATCTCTTTGGCATGGGTTGCTAGCCCACTACTCAAAGGATCCCAAACTTACTAATATTGTGGCTTATCACATCAATAGGAGGGCACAACCCGTTTGAATGAAGTGCAAGACCAATACCCCTTAATTTCCTCTGCGATCGAACAGTCCCGGCGCCCCGATCCTACGTTCGAGGGAAGCACGTCCGTACATGGGCCATACATCCAAGTCCATTGACCATATGCTACGCGTTCTGATTTTTATACAACCAAACAAGTTCGCCTATCTCTATTCCATTGGTACAATGCCCCGACTGAATCAATGTTCATTACTGATCCCCCGGAGGCCATAAATATTTCGAAGGCACCATGCCACATCCGATAGTTCCGTCACAACATTCGTGCCACAACTGTTTTGTTTGCCACGAACCATCTTTTATGAGTCCCGTGTACATACGTATACTTGACACATATATCTTCTTTCCTTCGAGTCGTGCATTCGATGCACACCTCGATACCGTATTTCTATGTTCTAAGCCTTAATGTTCGATGTTCTTCCAGTCGTGCACTTGATGCACATCTCTATATTATTTTTAATGTTCTAACATCAATGTCCTATTACGATTCGTGCACTTGATACACGCTGTCACGACCCGCACCCTGATTAGGGACACGAGTACGTGGTTACGTCCAGCCTACGCCGCAGAATCGACGGTAGAACGTTGTATAGGTCGTCTATAAATACTACAACTAGACAAAGTATAAGGGTACCTATCATCTCCGTATGGAGGTATAATATGGCATAACTCAATCACAAGAACAAACTAGGATAGATAGCACGAAATAGAAATATGATAGAAAGAAAAACTGGAAATGAGTTCAAGATCCAACACAATCTCAGAGATATAAACATCACAAAATCTCAAAATATAATATAAAATACTACAGTCTAAAACACTAGCTGGATCGCAGTCCATATAAACCTAACTAAGCTATACTAATCCAGGTGTACAAAGTCTAGTGGCTCAACTACCAGGTCATAGTCCTGGACTAAGTCTCTATCTGCCCCACCCCATAGTAGGTCGAGCAGTCTGCCTCTGAATCATCTGTAATATATCAACGGTATCCTGTCAGGAAAATGAGCAAGTACAAAACACTAACAGCAGTTCCATATGAATTGACAAATTCTATAAGAGACAATCATAATGAAATACAAGACAAAATCAACAGAAATATATAACAGGATGTGAGTACTGAATATCATAACATGGTAAGAAAAGTACTGAATGTAGAACTGAGTAGGATATATGATATAATAAAGTAAATATAAAATGTGCCATGAATTATTAGAGCGTTATATGATCGGCTTAGAAAACATGACAGGCTATCCACTTGGCCCGACAATCACAAGAAAATATCTGAAAAGGGTCATGTCGGTCAACCTGGATAACGAGCACAAGGAATAAGATCTCGCTACACCTACGTGAAGTGAGGGTGGCGCAAGCACAAGAATATAGTGACAGGGTGGTATTGATCACATAGCCCCTAATAATTCTCTATCCCCGAGTAGTATAATGGATCCGGACATGACACGGGATTTCCTAAGAGGGTAGCTACTCCCCTCAGGAATCGGTGTCTATACAAGTACAGGAAACAAGACAGAAAATATACCAATATACCAAGAAAGTCCAGGAATAACATCTCATGTCATGATCCGACATATACTAGTCCGTGAACCATCGTGTCAAAAATCAAGTAAGTCACTACAACTGAATCAGATATATCAAATATCAAGACAATGAAAACTATCAGTGAATGTACTCGCCTGTGGTCCTGAGCTGATAAGGTGAACAGATGCTCAGAGTAATCACAGACTTAAAGATGAGATACCATAAGTCAAAATAGGATTTAATAATGAAGAGAAACTAATCAAGTCATGATATGCAAGTCTAAGTCAAAACTAGGTCAAACTAGGTCACATCTGGCTAAACTAGGTCATACTGAGCCAAACTAGGTCACACAGAGTCACACTAGAACAAACAAGGTCACAAGAAGTCAATCCAAGTCAAACTAGGTCAATTTTGGTCAAATGTTGACTTACAGTTGACTTTTGGTTAACTGGTCAACTCTGGTCAACTCTAGGTCAACCATAGGTCAAACTAGTCTAAGTTGACTAACTATTGACTTTTGGTCAATTGGTCAACTGGTCAACTCTGGTTGAGTCCGGTCAAGTTCTAGTCACTTTTAGGCTAAGTTTGACTTTCGGTTGACTTTTGTTGACTTTTGGTCAAAACGGTCAATCGAGGTCAAAACTAGTCTAAGAGCACTAATTCTAACCATTACCAACCAAGGGAAACAATTTCTAACTATATCTTAAACTGTTAAACTCATACCTTAGCTTCTAGGTAATTATCTTAACTTACCCTATTACCTTACCAAGGTAAACTCACTACCAAGCCTCTACCTTAGTTTCTAGGCACTTTTCTACACTCAACATGGTATCCTAATACCATGCCCTCGTATCTCGATACCATGCCAGGGTATCTTGATACTCTAACTTCATATCTAGAAGTATCTAATACCTTATCTTAGAAATAGGGTAAATCCTATTTACCCTAAGATACCAAATTGGTATCCTATGATACCACTCAACTCTAGCTTTAATATTATAACCATACACTAACTCATCTATAATATTAGACACCACTCTTAACTCAAATACCATATCTAACATATAACTCACTCTCTAACACAACACAACTTACTTACCTTGCTAACATGATAACCACCTCTCATAGACACTCACACACATATACATAGATCATAGGAGTATAAAAATGTGGACTAAATGGATGTATGGATGATGGATGTATAGACTGATTTGTAGAATGAATAAATGTATTGTAGACTAAATAGATATATATGGACTGAATTGAATATGGGATGGATGAATATGATAAAGTGGATGGACTGTTTGAATATAATAGGATGGTGAATGGATGAAATGGGACTCAATGTATGGACTGATTTGGTGGAGTGGATGGATTGTATGGATGTATGGATAAAATATATGGATGAATGTTTTGAAAATGAAGTGAAGTGGAGTGATATGTATGGAATGAAATATATGCAAGTTGTAGTGAATGGATGAATGGATTTAATGAATGGATTGAATGAATGGATTGAATGATGAATGAATGGCTGAAATGGATGAATGTAGGCTGGGAAAGGGGTTGAATTTTTTGCTACTGCTGGCTGTATGATGTAGCAACTACTGCTGCAAGCTCTCTCTCTACAGCTGTCCTGAGGACAGCAGCTACTGCTGCTCCTGCTGCTGCCAAGGCAGCAGCTTCTTCCCCCCTTCACTGTACTTCCTTTCCTCTCTACTCTCTACTCTCTAAGCTCCTCTCTAATCCACAACAAACACACACTCTACACACCACTATCCACACACATACACATTCACACATATATATATACACACACACCCACATGAATATATATTAAGAACACATTTAAAAATAGACACCCACACATATTTATATACTCTCAATATAAAGACACATACACACACAACTTATATATATATATATATATATATATATATATATATATATATATATATATATATATATATATATAAGATACATGAATAAATATGTAAGGACACTCAAGAACAACATTTAAAACATCAAAAATCTGAGATTAAAACATGTATTTAATCATTTAAACATAAAGGCAAACACAAGTGTGTCCAATATTGGGGGTTTCCTACATGGACACAACAACACATCAAGGACACTCCTAATATCTCCAAATGACACAAAATAGACAAATGGAGACACAACCAGGGGGGTTATTCCTATGTGTTCAAAACATTCCTAAATGTATGAGGGTTCGATTTAGAGGATAGATTTTACCTTCCGGGAGGCAAAATCTCAAGGAACTCCTTCCAATACGTACCGACACGAAGGGATCTCCAAAAGGACACGAACCAATGCAAACTCCTCCCAAACTTGGCTAGCACCTCCTCTTGCTTGAGTAGAGAAGAAATGAAGAAGATTTGGTGGAAGAATGGATTGATTTGGAGATAAAATCAATGGATTCCTCTCAAATTTGGGGAAGAACAAATGAGAGAGAAATTATGGCTAAGAATGAAATGAAGGTGACTCATCCCCTCTCCCCTTGTGGCTGGCCCAATATAGCTAGGTGTCCCCATTAGGTAAAGTCCAAAATGCCCCCCTTTTCTCATTAGGTTCAACTTAAGTTAGGTTTTGGTTTGGGGCTAAATTAGTCTAGTTTGAGTCTCTAATCAACCCAACCTAGTCATGAATATTAGTCTAACCATACTAACTTAAATATTGTCATGTGGGCCATGTCTAACTAACGAGTGGGTCCCACTAGAGTCAAAGCTACCCGGGTCCCCGATACAAGTCGATTGAGTTAAAATTTGAACCCGACTCAAATAACCCCAAAACAATATCATAAATAATAAATAAATCCAAAAATATTCTAAAATGAAAATTGAGCAAAATACCCCTGTTCTTGAAAAGTGGAGGTGACGCATGCCGTCTCAATTGTTCAATGTTCAATGTTCTATCTTAATGTTCGACACACACTAAGACCTTTACTCGATTCAAGCCATGCTCGTTAACTTGATAGCAATTTACGCATACAAGAATACATTTTATTAGGCATGAAGGAGTAGGGGAGAAGTGTCATGAACCCGCCCACCTTAAGCCGATATACCTTATCGTTTTGCGAGCTGATGCAGCTCGATTTTATAACTTTGTTGTACGGCCAACTTTTCTGACTTAGCTACTCGAACACTTCATGTTCCATTGAACTACTCGATCGATTCGGCCTACCATGCATATGCTTTAGTTGTTACAAGGCGACGATTTGGTTTTGCAGACACCGTTGCAAATAAGGCAAAAAGTCAACCTCTTATGATTCAGCATAAAAGCGTAGCCTGAACACGAAATCAACTAAAGTCAATATATTTCTTCGAATCAGACTTAGCCTTGCATCGCTTCGATTTATATATTTGAATCAACTCAAAGCTTTCTTTCGGGTCAACGTAACTCTTGTACCAATTTGTATCGATACTTCATCGGGTCAACGCAACTCTTCGAGTCAACGACTCATCGTAATACCGTACGGAGTGGGGCATTACATAATATACCACTCAAAACAAGGTTCTTCCTCGAAACCCATACTCAATCCAAGTATTTTGCTAGATCGTTTCATGATCTCGTGCTACTATCGTTTGAATCATACAACTTAGTTTGGATCATGCACATATTTTAGGCGTCGTACCGATATATGCATTTCAGCCAAGCTCAGTTGTAGAATATTGGAACAAAGCTAACAGGTTCAACTTAAATCTTCAAGCACCAGTCATTCCATACTCGTCTTAGTCAGATTTTTAGCGTCTATTCCCAAAATACTTCTCGTATGCATTATTCTGTAACATGTGATCATCTACCAACATCTTTGTATACAACATGATTCAAAATCACAATTTTGATTTCCATATGTTTTTACTGTATTTAACGTACGCGTTGCATCAAATCGTTGCGCATCCAATCGCAAATTTTCTGCAATGCCTACTCGTCAAATAGTTTCCTATCCCTCGTACAACATTAAATCCATATTCAGCTATTCCCGAATTTGCCTCAATGACATGGACTAAGTCCAACATGTCCAAACTTTGTTCGCCTATAATTCGTACTATGCGTCGCACGCAACTATTTCGATATTTTCGCTCTCGAAACTATCTAAGCATCACGTCTGGGGCTACCCCTGCTAGATAACTTATCCAGACATCGTGCTTAATCTCTTCCACACTAAAGGTCAACTTGAGCCTTCGATGCTCAAAGGCAACAATCTTTCCAACCCAAGGTCTTTTATGATATGTTTCTCTAATTCTTTGATCGAATAAGAATCCCTTACTCAATTTTTGAATCAATCCCAACTAGTTTGTTTCGTAATAGATCGTGCGCTCAATACGCATAGTCTAATTGTTACTCAAACCGATCTACGACACAACTCTTAGGGACGTTCCACTATTAGTAGCTCTCGTACATTGCAGAATTGTTGCAATCGCCTTACGGCATCGCTATGCTAAGTACGTTCCTCAACATATATTCGATCATCGACTAGCAAACTAAGTCTATTTACGTATTCATTCGATTGCTCAAAATTTTATGACCATATCGATCTAGTCAAAGGCTACTCGCTAACTTCTGAAACATGATACTCAATCGCTTAGACTTATCCTCAATATGTACTACATCATCATTCATCCTCGATGAAATTTCTTATACGACTTCAATGGGTCATCCTATGGGACTTCAACATTCACTTCATTGGCGGTCAAGTCTTCTAGGGTCATTTATCCCAAAACTATGCTGAACAATTGAAGATCATCAACGAGGGACAGTTACTACGAACCATGCTATATCCTATCTCGGAGCCAAATCAATTCCTGACAATTCCTATGGACTTTATCCAATCCGACATAATTTATCAATCCATAATTTATCTGCCCACTCGTATAACTGATGCGCCGTTACTACTCGAATCACTCATGCACTACTGTTAATAATACAACTGAGCAATATTTGTTCGCCTTGGGTACGAGTCTATCTACCTACGATCAATATCCGACACACTCTAGGCTTATCGCAACAATCCTCGAATTCACCTTCGCATCAAACCATAGGTCAAATCCAATTTCCATACCTTGTAAGTTCGACCATCACCACACTAGCGCTCACGCGAAATAGTCGTCCTAATCCGGTGTGACGCATGTGCGAGGCTGGAGTTGCGTTCGTATAAGACAAGAACGTCAACTTTGTGGTTATCGTCGAAACAATCAAGACTCTTTCGTTGTCGTCGAAGTAATATATCGATCCATCCTCAAATTCTTCGAAGCATTCCCACCGTTATCATCCAAACTGACATCAGCTTAACTTGCATCATATTCATCCAACAAAAGCTCAACATAATTTTTGTTCATTCGATCAGAGTATCTTCGAGTTATTGCATGTCGTCTCTGATACGCCACAATACCGTCGTCGACGTGCATAACTTGAACATCTTCTTTTCGTAAACTCTAATTCATTGCAATCACTGTTATTATCCGAACTCGAATACGAATCAAGTCTCGCATGCATCAAGATCAATTCAGTCGTACTTAGCTAACTTTTCTCCTTGAGCGATACGATTTCAGATTTCTTGTATTTTCTCATATTCCCAAATCGTACTTCGAAATCGTGCCATCGATTTTTGCGCTAATTCTAATTCGTTCGCACATTTCTTCATATCTAGTCAACTTGTTCTGAACAAGTCTTCATACTAACTCAACGCAAATCCGACTGAGTCAACTATTTCCTCAACGCAAAATTACTTGCTATTCTCAGCCTATCATTTGGCTTACACTCGACAAACTCTCGTCTGACGTATCATCCATGGATAAGACATCACGCATAATCATTCAACTCAATTCATCGAAGCATACTTGCATCGACTTTATCGAGTCATTTCTACTCGAGTCTCGGTACGATTTCGTCCGTTGAGGACAAACTTATCGTAACCGATGCAATCATCTCGATGCAATCTATTGTAGGTCATCAAACCGCTCAACATAGCTATCGCTAAGTGGTATTGTATATACCACTCAGAAGTCGAGCCTATCGTTTACAACACGATGCTTCGCTGCGCTGATCACACAAGTGGTATTGTATATACCACTGAAAATCGAGTCACTACTCGACATTACACCCGCATAGGTCTGACACCTATTTCAAGTTAACTATCCTGTGGCAATCTTTTCGATCCCAGCTCCAACATTCGCTTAATTGATTTGGTATAACAACTGGACAACCGACCAATGTGTATAGTCGTTCGTTCAAATTTGACATTCATTCAAAGCTAACCGTGCCTTGGCGATAATTTCGATCACAACGCAACATTCGCTAACTCAAAGCTCAATGTGACATTCATCCAACATAAAAGTTTGCCTACTTCGAAACTTGATTCAACTCAGCCAACTCACAAGTTTGCCTATTCAAATTTGACTAACGACCAACTCGACTCGTTCAAATCGCTCGCGATTTCTCAATCTCACTCATTGCAACTCGTACAATGATATATTTTTGATCCTCAAAGTTATTACCCAATCCCATTCAACATATCGCTATCCATTCATAGCCACATAACACGCATCATCCCATATATCGACTCATTGTACTGATGCAACAAACGGCTCACGAATTGTTGCACTCCGTGCAACCAACAACATGAATCTCTTCGCACTTTGTGCGACCAATAATACATATCTCATTGCACTTCGTGTAATCAACATTCCTTATTCATTGCACTTCGTATAACCAACGACTCGTAACTTGTTGTACTTCGGGCAACTAACATTTCGTAGCTCGTTGTACTTTGTGTAACCAACATTCTCCGATGGTACTCGGAGACAACATGATAGTCATGACATACTTGTGGCAGATATATGCAACATAATACAGATTATTGTACAGAACATCCAATGTAGCATCGAGTAGATCCCTGAGCCATGCGGTTGCAAAAACAACTTAGAGTTAACTGATTTCGATAGCGAAGCAACTGAGGATCAAAGAGATTCGTTCACGATCCAGATGATGGAACCGCTCTGATACCAACTTGTCATGCCCCGACCCGGGAAATCGCTCGTCCTCGCTAGATTTCACCCAAATTATCGTCCTCGCTGGGGCGTGATGCCACACAAGCCTGAAGTTGCGCTCGTACAAGGCAAGATAGCAGGTTCGTGTAAGTTTATCTTAAATTGATAACATAAGTAGCAGAAGAAAACATAGTATATAATAAGAATCTCTTTTATTAATAATAAACTGAGATTACAAGGCTTTGAATAGACCACTGAATATGCCAACTGACTACAATGCTCATAATCTCTCTAGCTCACAAATGATTACATTGTTCCATACATTATGCCTTTTTATAGCCAACAAGTAGTCTTCGGCCGAAAATTTTCATGTTGTAAGTCCGAACGCCAATGCAATAGCTCGCCTTGAAATGCCAACTGTAGAGCTATATCTGATCCTTCCTTCTATTAGCCCCTAACGGTCGCCTCACTTTGTTTTCTTATCCGAGTGGAGCTGATATACTAGACTACATCGAGTGGTACATGGGTGAGAGAGTGTTACGACAGTTTGGATTGATCAGCCGTTCTTGATCCGCCACCCTAATCCTTCCATGCATCACGGACAGGTGGAGCTGCTAGATATAGCTTACTTTACACTTTTAGAGATCAGATTAGGCACTTCAATGCTGGAGGAGAATCGAGATGCATTTGACCGACCGTGAGGACTATGTTGAGTGGTATGCGTTAGTGTCCATAGGACCAATCCTTCCTCCACACATGCGGTTATCGATAGCAACTGAATCATAAAGGTGTCCAATATCGTATTCCTACAACCGATACAGTTAGACATAATATGAACATAAGCATAGTGACTGTGCCCATCTCCGTCTCATTTTGCATAGCCTCCAATCGTTAGAAATTTGTATAACCATCATACATTCAGCCAACCAATCAAATTAGACATATGCATAAGGGTAGCAGGCTCTGTGACTGCACCCGATTCTAGTCTCATCCTACCGGTCCTATCTATATGAAGGTCACGACGTTCCGCGCCGTAATGGACTGGCATCTTAACTTGTAAGCCGACGATCGCTTTGGCACGGGTTGCTAGTCCACTACTCAATGGATCCCAAACTTACTGGTATTGTGTCTTATCATATCAATAGGAGGGTACAACCCGTCAGAATGAAGTGTGCCACCAATATCCCTTAATTTCCTCGCGATCGAACGGTCTCGACGTCCCGGTAATCCTATGTTCGAGGGAAGCACGCCCGTGCACGGGCCATACATCCAAGTCCATTGACCATATGCAATGTATTTTGATTTTCATACAACCAAACAAGTTCGCCTATCTCTATTCCATTGGTACAATGCCCCGACTGAATCAATGTTCATTACTGATCGCCCTAGAGGCCATAAACATTTCGAAGCCACCATGCCACATCCGACAGTTCCGTGATAACATTCGTGCCAACTGTTCTTGTTCGCCACGAAGGCATCTTTTATGAGTCTCGTGCACATACAATACTTGACACATATATCTTCTTTCCTTCGAGTCGTGCATTCGATGCACGCCTCGATACCGTATTTTCATGTTCTTAGCCTTAATGTTCGACGTTCTTCCTGTCACTACCATATTTTAGCTTGAGGGTATTTTGGTCATTATGATTTTTTAATTCTTTTTATTATTGTTTGATTGTGATTGTTGACTTTTCCTTGTTGAGATTTTAGAGGTTAGCCTAGTGTTTGACTTTGACTTTGGTGACTTAGTTAGCATGGTAGAATGGTGTGGGACCCTAACCTAACTTAAGTTGACTCAAGTTGACTTGAGTGTGGCTAGGTTTCATAAGAAGATTGGGTGCTATATGTTATTGGGCTTTTAGCTAGAAGGTTGAGACAACTAGCTAGTGCATTAGGCCCATGGCCCATTTCCTAAGAAACCCTAACCCTGATCTCTATTGGTCGGCCCCTATAGCAGCCATATGGAGACCTAGATTTCCCTATATAATATCTCTTATTAGTGACTTGCCTCTTTAGAAATCTTCCTTTTGGAAACCCTAATATTTCTTCCCCAAATTGTCAAATCTCACAATTCTTCCACCAAATTGATCCCACTCACTTGCATTTGAAGTCATTTCTGGAGTAGAGGTTGAAGGGAGCTTGCTTGCTAGGGTTGGAACTCTTTTGGCCATAGCTATCGGAAGAGGACTTCTTATTTTGGGGCTTTTTGATTGATATCTTCACTCAATAGGTAAACCCCTCAAATTGATTCAAATCTCAGATTTATTTCCATAGTTGCATCCATCTAGATGTCCCTTACCTAGATATAGTTTGGTAGGAATTGGTGTCCATTTGATACGTGTATCGGACACGTATCAGAGTGTGTATGCAAGTGTTTGATGAAATGCCTCATTGGGATTTATTTCTATTATTTTGAATTCTATTTGAATATGATTTATAGCCCTATATGTAGGGATCACGAATCTTTACCTCTGAACACATTTTACCTCATATCCGTGTCCAATTCTGGACTGGACACGCTGCTCGACGTAGTCGCGCGCATGCCCTACTACCCAACTGTATTTTCTCCATGTATTGGACACGTGGACATGAACCACTTGACACAAGGTGGGGAAACCACCGACAAGCCCCCCTCAATTTTTGTGTCGACTGGATTCATGTCGGACACAAAATCACACGTACACTGGGTTTGCACAGACGCTGTACGCGCATTCAGTCGAGTCTGATACGCGTGTCGTACAGCATGTGGACACTTCATGGACACCTCAAATTGTGTCTATTGTGTAGCCCTATGTGTGGACTACATGTGGACATGAGCACGAGATGTGTCGTGGCTCGTGTCGTGTCCACGAGCTCTCGAACCCACCGTACGAGGCTGTCTGTGTGTAGTTTGGGTTTCAGTATTAATTTGTGTTTGGACACCTCGTGTCTAGTCTTGTGGACACGAGATGAACCCCTATGACACGTGTAATATGTACCACATGTCTGCACACACTAATTTGACATTTCCTTGGGTTTTCACATGTGTATTTAGGGTTTTCCTAAGTCGGTTTGCAATGTTTTGATACTGAGTTTTCATTTTGGTTTAAATGTTAAATTGATGCTTAATTAGATGTAAATTACTGCAATTTATAACTGCGATGTGATGTATATGAATATGGGGTTTTTTTTTGAGTTTATGTTAACTGAAATGTGGGTTTTGACTGAGAACTCGGTTCCTATTAAACCTGAGAAGAAATGTTAACTGTAAAACTGAGTTTGAACTTTAATGAGATGTTTATGTATAAACCTTAGAATGCAATTGTATAAACCTGAGAACCAATGTGAAATCTAAGTTTCACACTCACCCTCATAATTTACCTATCTCACATTATCTCTATCTATCATATGTATATATATATATATATATATATATATTATATACATGTATGTTTTAACTGAAATGAGGTTAGATGTATTCCTGAGATGAGTAAACTGAACCTGGGTTTGTAAACTGAGATTGAGGGTTTTGTGTAGGCCATTTTCCTAAGATTTCCCCCTCTATATATGCTGTAATCCTTACATGCTTCCAGTCTTCTATGTCCCCTATATGTTATGCACACTCAAGTTCACATTGACACTCTAATATGTCCCCATATTGACACCCTATACACTCTCTAAAATGCTTGATACTACACTTAACCCTTACATTAGACATATATATATATATATATATATATAATATATATATTAATATATATATATATATATATAATATATATGTTTGACACATATGCACTCATTGACACTATGTTATGCTGTTTGACACTACACTATGTTGTCACAACAGAACACATATACACTCATTGACACAGAACACACTACACCCTTCACTTTACTGCTATACTAGTTCACTAGACCACACTTACTACACCCCTCTCTATATATATGTATGTGCGTGATATATATATAACTTACCTCTATATGCCTATATGTATAGGATATGTATAAATGATATTGAGAATGAATGCATATATGTATATATATTGATACTTGTATTGTAGGCAATAGCCATATATGATGTATATATATTATAGATATACTTGTGTGTATATATATTCATATTGTATTTGTGCTTGTGATTGGACTTGATTGCATAGACTAGGCTTGGTTAGACCTATAATGACTTGTTAGACTAGATTTAGACCTAGAATAGATTGGTTGGCCTAGTTTGACTAGGATTGTGACTAGAGTTGACCAAGAGTTGACTTTAGTCTAGAATGACTTGTTAGACTAGGTTTAGACCTAGAATAGCTTGGTTGACCTAGTTTGACTTTATAAGTTGAACAGAATTTCCAAGAGTTGACTTTGGCCTAGATGACCTAGAAATTATGTAGAATGCATTGTAACCTTTAGTTTTACCTTTATAGACATCTTGTGACCTGTGTTGCTCTAAATATGACTCATCTACTCTGTCTGGACATCTATACTCATCAGATACTCAGGATATCAGGCGAGTACATTCTCTGATCATTTCATACTTGCTTGGACTTATATTCTTGCTCTAGAATACTTTACTTGATGCTGTAACATTAGTAACACAGATTGGTACTATATGGATCTTTTTATGAGATGTTATCCCCCTCGGGAGCATCGAGTACATCATGTCATGTGCGTTTCACTTTCATCATGTACTCCAGTGCTTTTACTATTCATATATACTCTTGTGATTCATGTACTCTTATGTTCACAGAGCCCTCATGTATAACTTTATGTGCACTCATTTGTGATCCCTCATGTGAAGTTATGTATAATAACATAACCTGTCTAGATTCTTGTGTATTGATTAGGGTACGGGGAGTAGAAATAGTCATGTGAACAATTCTATGTAGTGTAATCATGTACAACTCAGTAGTGTAATCATGTATTGATCAAGCCGTTCACATGCCTATCTTGTACTCTAAACCACTAGTCACTTGTAGTTCTTTACTTATAGTAGATATTTCCAGTACAGTTATCTCTCTCTTTTTCATGTACATTTCTTTCAGCAATTCATGTATCTTACTCTATTGCATTCTTTATATTCCTGTCATGATATGAACTGTTGAGATTTTGTGCCCGTTCCTGTCCTGACTGGACCTGTTGAAATATTACTGACGACACCGAGGAGTTCTGTCCTACGTACTATGGAGCAGCCCTAGATGACACTTGCGAGCTGGACTCCCAGGAGGACCCAGTCCTTGCAGAGGACATATACCTAGCAGTCTAGGCTAGTTAGCTAGACTAGTTATCATACTTTATTGTCTTGTCTTTGCTTGAGACTTTGAGATGTATATTCTGGATATTGTTTTGTGGAGATGTTATCTTAGACATCTTCTCTTATTTGTATTTTATTGGTAATTTTTATATCATATCTATCTATCTTATCGTACTTCTATCTTAGTTGTGATTGAGCTGTACATTTCTGTATTGTCCTCCGTTTGGAGAGTATATACTGTAGATGTACCTTATAATTGTTAGATGCATGTGACCTAAGACAGCATTCTACCACCGACACTGCAGTGTAAGCTGGACGTACCCACTTCTCGTGCCCCTACACTGGGTACGGTTCGTGACACGTTTTTAGTGGTGGCCCATGCAGGTCAAGATTTTATAGTGGTATTCGAACTAGAGTATCACTACAGCCTGCAGTAGGATGTAGGATATAGTTTTGAGGTACTCAATCACATTAGGAAAACTCTTATCTAATTCCTTCCATCTAAATTCTTGCTGATTAATTGCTTCCTTTGAAATAAACTGTCCTCCTTTGATTATGTTGCTTCATTCTCAGTAATTGATTTCTTGTTTGATCTGTCTCCAGGATGGAGACACGATCCCATCGTTCCGGCCAGAGGGATACTACTGAGAGGTCTGCCACCTCTCGTCTGGCTCAGCCCAGTCAGGTAGTTCCCGTAGTACCTTCTCATGTAGGAGCTTCTGCCGTATTCGGGGGTGCACCTCCGCCTGTTCCGAGGCCTTTCCTGATTATTTTGGAGATGTTGCAGCAGTCGCCTTCGGGATCGGTTACTGCCCAACTTTTTGCCTTCTTCCAGGGGATGGTGGAGGCCCAGCAGCGCTAGACTGCCGATTTCAGGCAGGGCATTAATAATGCCCATCAGTTGGCTATGACGACTGTAGAGAGAGTTACTGCACAGCCGCAGGGTGGCCAAATCGAGCAGTATCAACAGAGGATGCCAGGCATCCAGGAGTTTCAGAAGATGTGTTTGAGGGATTTTCGAGGCACAGAGGGGATATTATATGCTGACGATTGGATCGAACATATCAAGGAGATCTTCAGGTTGGCAGAGATACCATCTCGACTGTAGATTGAGGCAGTAGGTAGCCAGATGTAGGACCTGGCCCGCACATGGTACCAGACGGACCCGAGGGTCGGTACAGAGGGACAGACTTGGGCAGCCTTCAAGAAGATGTTTAATGAAAAGTTTTTCCCTGACACAGCTCTTGGTGCCCTGGAGATGCAGTTTGAGAGCTTAGTTCAGGGCAGTCAGACTGTCGAGGAGTACGCAGGAGAGTTCTACCGTCTGGACAGATTTGTAGAGGGACTCAGTGAGACAGCGAAGGCCTGGAGGTTCCGAAAGGGGTTAGTCAAGGAGGTCAAGTCCTTGACCAAGAGTGACTGGAGTGCCACTTTTGAGGAGATTCTGGTGGGTGCCCTAGCAGCAGAGGATGATCTTGAGCTGAAGCTCAAGAGGGGACGAGACACCCATGGAGCCAGCAGCAGAGGCCCGGCCAAGAGGCCTCACTTTCAGCAGCAGCACCAGCAGAGGCAGTTCCAACCACAACAGTTCTAGGGGCAGGGCCGTGCACCTTTCTAGTAGGTACAGCAGCAGTCGAGAGTGTAGCAGCAGGCTCAGAGGCAGTTGTGCTTCTGTAAGAATCTGGGTCATGGATGGAATGACTCCAGGAAGAGGCTTGGTAGATGCCTACTCTGTGGTTCAGCGGAGCACCAGCTGAAGGAGTGTCCCATATTTTCGGGACGAGCAGTTCAGAAAGCAGTAGCCAAGGCTCTAGTAGGGCAGACGAAGGGACCGCTGCAGACTCAGCAGCAGAGGTTCATCCAGCACCAGCAGCAGGCCATGGGAGGTTAGCAGGGGCGAGCTTTCGCCATAGCAGCTGAGGACGCAGAGGCTATCGGAGAGCTGATCACAGGTTCTATTCTTCTCGACTCCATTCCAGCTTTTGTATTGTTCGATTCTGGGGTTTCCCACAACTTTGTGTCTGTATCTTTTGCTATTAGACACCATCTTGTTTTTAAGTTGTTGCCTAGGACTTTCAAGATCATAATCGGGGGTGGAATCATCCTCGTTAGTGATATTTGTAAAGGTCAGAGAGTTGATTTGGGAGGTCAAGAACTGGATGTGAGTCTGCTCGTGATGCCACTACCGAACTACGATATCGTGCTCGGCATGGATTGGTTGAGCAGACACCATGCCAGTATAGATTGCCACGGGGGTAGAGTTCTTTTTCATCTGCCAGGAGAGCCAGAGTTCGAGTTCATCCGATGGCAGGTGAAGCGGAGCAGCAGAGTTTTCTACGGAGTATCAGTTGAGGAGCAGACAGTGCCACACCCTTTGATAGCGGAGTTCATGGACGTATTTCTGAAGGATTTGCCAGGTCTGCCACCGGACAGAGACGTAGAGTTCTCTATAGACTTGGTGTTCGGCGTAGAGCCGATATCTCAGCACGTCTATAGGGTGAACAACAGCGAGTTGGTAGAGTTGAAGAAGCATGTAGATGAGCTACAGGATAAGGGCTTCATCGGATCGAGTTTTTACCATAGGGTGTACCGGTACTCTTCGTGTCGAAGAAGGATGGGTAGGTGAGAATGTATCGACTATAGGGCACTCAACAACCTTACGATCAAGAACAAGTATCCACTGCCTTGGATCGATGATCTCTTTGATCAGTTGAACGGAGCTAGGGTATTCTCGAAGATTGATCTGAGGTCAGGCTACCCTCAGGTGAAGGTGAAAAAGGAGGACATCCCGATGACAGCATTCAGGATACGGTATGGCCAGTTTGAGTTCATGGTGATGTCGTTTGGGTTAACTAATGCCCTGACGGTATTCATGAACCTGATGAACAAGGTGTTCCACCAGTAGTTGGACAAGTTCGTGGTGGTGTTCATCGATGATATCCTGATGTACTTGAAGACCGAAGAGGAGCATGAGGCACTTGAGAGTGGTTCTGGAGACTCTCAAGTGGGAGGAGCTTTATGGCAAGCTCTCGAAGTATGAGTTCTTTCTGGACCGAGTTGACTTCTTAGGTTATGTTGTAACTGGAGATGGGATCTCAGTTGACTCGAAGAAGATCACGACAGTTGAGGCTTGGACAACACCGAGTTTAGTCGTAGAGATCAGAAGCTTCTTGGGATTGGCAGGCTACTACAGGAGATTCGTACAGGATTTGCCCTGGGTTGCAGAGCCATTGACTAGGCTGACCCAAAAAGATGCAGAGTTTATCTGGTCAGAGGAGTGTCAGGTCGCTTTTGATGAGTTGAAGAAGCGGCTGATGACAGCTCTGATTCTGACGTTGCCATCAGGATCAGGAGGGTTCACTATCTACAGTGACGCCTTGGGGAAGGGTTTGGGTTGTGTCTTGTAGCAGCATGGGAAGGTGATTGTCTATGCTTCCAGGCAGTTACGTACCCATGTGAAGAACTACCATACCCATGACTTGGAGTTGGTGGTAGTCATTTTTGCTCTGAAGTTGTGGAAATACTATTTATACGGAGAGCGGGTGGAGATCTTTACAGATCATAAGAGCTTGAAGTATATGTTTACACAGAAAGAGCTCAACATGAGGTAGCATAGATGGTTGGAGTTGATGAAGGACTTCGACATTTCCTTGCAGTATCACCCAGGGAAGGCCAACGTGGTTGTCGATGTCTTGAGTAGGTATCCGACAGCCATGTGGTTGACAGTCGATCGTTATTTGCTAGCAGATTTGGACAGCCTGGGGTTCGAGGTAATTGTTCCAGGAGTTGAGATGCAGATGTGGGGCCTTCAGATTCAGTCGGACTTGATGGATAGGATCAAGTCGACTCAGTTCGACGATATTACTTTGCGGTGTATCCGGGAGCAGGTTCGAGCAGGACTGGTAGATGATGAGTTTGTTCTTACAGAGGATGGCACATTGAGGCACGGTTCTAGACTGTGTGTGCCCAGCGGAGAGCTTCGAGAGCAGGTCATGCATGGGGCCCACCGTTCTCAGTACTCTATACATCCAGGTGCCAACAAGATGTATAGGGATCTGAGGGAGCATGTTTGGTGGTATGGGATGTAGCGGGAGGTAGCTCGCTTCGTAGCCAGATGTTTGTTCTGTCAGCAGGTAAAGACAGAGAGGCAGAGACCAGGAGGTTTGTTACAGCCATTGCCCATTCCAGAGTGGAAGTGGGAGCATATCACGATGGACTTTATTTCTAGATTGTCGTGTACACCAGGAAGGAAAGACGCGATTTGGTCATCGTAGACAGGTTGACCAAATCGGCTCACTTTTTGCCATTTAAAGTAGGTACGTCTACTGAGAGTCTAGAAGAGATGTACATGCAGTAGATTATCAGGATATATGGAGTTCCGGTGAGCATTGTCTCGGATCGGGATAGTCGCTTTACTTTCTATTTCTGGAGGAGTCCATATCTTAGCTTGGGCACTCAGCTTAAGTTCAATACTGCATACCACCCTCAGACAGACGGACAGTCATAGAGAATTATTCAGATACTCGAGGACATGCTGCGGACTTATGTCATAGATTTTGGAGGATCCTGGGAGAATCACCTGCACTTAGTGGAGTTTGCATACAACAACCGTTTTAGGCCAGCATTGAGATGTCACCATTTGAGGCACTGTACGGACGTAGATGTTGTACACCCTTGTCTTGGGATGATGTTGGAGAGCGAGCTTTATTGGGACCTGAGATGGTTGTGGATGCAGCCGAGAAAGTGAAGCTCATCAGAGATCGACTTCGCGTAGCGCAGGACAGACATCGGCATTGGGTCGATAGCCACCGTAGACCTTTGGAGTTTGAGGTACAGCTTAGAGATAGGATTAGAATTAGGAGTTGGTTGTTGTGATTTTGTTTGACCATGTTTGATTATTTAGTAATTTGAGACCGTATTTGTGCTAGGTTGGAGACTTGGTTTTCTTGAGGATCTCTCCGACACGTGGTACTATACGCTTCGGTGGAGGTAGAAAGCTTAGTCTGTGGTTCATCGGACCTTTCGTTACTAGCAAGAGAGTCGATGATGTATCATACATGCTAGACTTGCCACCTGTATTAGAAGGAGTCCACAACGTATTTCATATGTCGTAGTTGAGACGTATATTTTAGATCCTAGCCATGTACTCGATCATTCCGAGATTGAGGTGGGACCTACTCTTAGCTATCCAGAGCAGCATGTGGAAATTCTGGATAAACGAGAGAAGGTGCTGAGGAACCAGTCGATACCCTTGGTTCGCGTCGCATGGAGGCATCATTCTCTAGGAGAATCCACCTGGGAGCGGGAGGATGAGATGCGCGAGCGATACCCTTATCTATTTGGACCTTGAGGTATGATTTTCTATCCTTCTCACCAGTTTAGTTTCATTTTTAATTTCGATGACGGAATTTTTTAAGCAGGATAGATTTGTCACTACCACATTTTAGCTCGAGGGTATTTTGGTCATTATGATTTTTTAAAATTATTTTATTATCGTTTGATTGTGATTGTTGACTTTTGCTAGTTGAGACTTTAGAGGCTAGCCTAGTGTTTGACTTTGACTTTGGTGACTTAGTTAGCATGGTAGAATGGTGTGGGACCCTAACCTAACTTAATTTGACTCAAGTTGACTTGAGTGTGGCTAGGTTTCATAAGAAGATTGGGTGCTATGTGTTATTGGGCTTTTAGCTAGAAGGTTGAGACAACTAGCTAGTGCATTAGGCCCATGGCCCATTTCCTAAGAAACCCTAACCCTAATCTCTATAGGCCGGCCCCTATAGCAGCCATATGGAGACCTAGACTTCCCTATATATATCTCTTATTAGTCACTTGCCTCTTTAGAAATCCCCCTTTGAAAACCCTAATATTTCTTTCCCAAATTGTCAAATCTCACCATTCCTCCACCAAATTGATCCCACTCACTTGCATTTGAAGTCATTTCTGGAGTAGAGGTTGAAGGGAGCTTGCTTGCTAGGGTTGGAGCTCTTTTGGCCATTGCTATTGGAAGAGGACTTCTCATTTTGGGGCTTTTTGATTGAGATCTTCACTCAGTAGGTAAACCCCTCAAATTGATTCAAATCTCATATTTCTTTCCATAGTTGCATCCATCTAGGTTTCCCTTACCTGTATATGTAGTTTGGTAGGAATTGGTGTCCATTTGATAAGTGTATCGAACACGTATCGGAGTGTGTATGCAAGTGTTTGATGAAATGCCTCATTGGGATTTATTTCAATTATTTTGGATTCTGTTTGAATAGGATTATAGCCCTATATGTAGGGATCATGAATCTTTACCTCTGAACACATTTTACCTAGTATCTGTATCCAAATCTGGACTGGACACGCTGTACGATGCAGTCGTACGCATGCCCTGCTACCCGACTGTATTTTCTCCATGTATTGGACACGTGGACACGAACCACTTGACACAGAGGTGGGGCAACCACTGACAAGCCCCCCCTCAAGTTTCGTGTTGACTGGATTCATGTCGGACACGAAATCACACGTGTACTGGGTTTGCACTTACGCTGTACGCGTGTTCAGTCGCGTCTGATACGCGTGTCAAACAGCGTGTGGAAACTTCATAGACACCTCGTGTTGTGTCCATTGTGTAGCCATATGTGTGGACTACATGTGGGTACGAGCACGAGATATGTCATTGCTCGTGTCGTGTCCACGAGCTCTCGAACCCACCGTACGAGGCTGTCTGTGTGCAGTTTGGGTTTCGGTATTTAATTTGTGTTTGGACACCTCGTGTCCAGTTTTGTGGACACGAGATGAACCCCCATGACACGTGTAATATGTAACACATGTCTGCACACACTAATTTGACATTTCCTTGGGTTTTCACATGTGTATTTAGGGTTTTCCTAAGTCGGTTTGCAATGTTCTGATACTGAGTTTTTATTTTGGTTTAAATGTTAAATTGATGCTTAATTAGATGTAAATTACTGCTATTTATAACTGAGATGTGATGCATATGAATATGGGCTTTTGGTTTGAGTTTATGTTAACTGAAATGTGGGTTTTGACTGAGAACTCAGTTCCTATTAAACCTGAGAACAATATTAACTGTAAAACTGAGTTTGAACTTTAATGAGATGTTTATGTATAAACCTGAGAATGCAATTGTATAAACCTGAGAACCAATGTGAAATATGAGTTTCACACTCACCTCCACACTTTACCTATCTCACATTATCTCTATCTCTATATTTATATATGTTATATATGTATCCATACATGTATGTTTTAACTGAAATGAGGTTAGATGTATTCCTGAGATGAGTAAACTGAACCTGGCTTTGTAAACTGAGATTGAGGGTTTTGTGTAGACCATTTTCTTGAGATTTCTCCCTCTATACATGCTGTAACCCTTACATGCTTCCAGATTTCTATGTCCCCTATATGTTATGCACACTCATGTTCACATTGACAATCTAATATGTCCACATATTGACCCTATACACTCTCTAACATGCTTGACACCACACTTAACCCTTACATGAGACACACACTATATATATTATATATATATATATATATATATATATATCTATATATATATAATATATATATATATATATATATGTGTGTGTGTTGGTGTGTGTGTTTGACACATATGCACACATTGACACTATCCTATGTGTTTGACACTACACTATGTTATCCAACAACACATACACTCATTGACAAGAACACTTACACCCTTCACTTTACTGCTAAACTAGTTCACTAGACACCACACTCACTACCCCCTATATATATATTATATTATATATATTATATATATATATATATATATATGAATATATTGAATATATATATATATATAATATATTATATATATAGATATAAGATTATATATATATATATAGATATATATATATATATATCAATATATATATATATCTATATATATATATAATATATATATATATAAAAAAAAATATAGATATATTATATATATATTTTTATATATATAATATATATATATATATATATTATATATATGAATATATATATTATATATATAATATAATATATATATATATAGATATATATCTATAATATATATATATATATATATAATATATATATATATATTTATATATATATATATATATATATAATATATATATATATATATATATATATATTATATATATATATATATTATATATATATTTGTATATATATATATATATATAATATAATATATATAGATATATATATAATATATAATATTGATACTTGTATTGTAGGCAATAGCCATATATGTGATGTATATATTATAGATATATACTTGTGTGTTATATATTCATATTGTATTTGTGCTTGTGATTGAACTTGATTGCATAGACTAGGCTTGGTTAGGCCTAGAATGACTTGTTAGACTAGATTTAGACTTAGAATAGATTGGTTGACCTAGTTTGACTAGGATTGTTGACTAGAGTTGACAAGAGTTGACTTTAGTCTAGAATGACTTGTTAGACAAGGTTTAGACCTATAATAGCTTGGTTGACCTAGTTTGACTTTATAAGTTGACCAGAGTTTCCAAGAGTTGACTTTGGCCTAGATGACCTAGAAATCATGTAGAATGCATTATAATCTTTAGTTTTACCTTTATAGACATCTTGTGACCTGTGTTGCTCTAAATATGACTCATCTATTCTTCTGGACATCTATACTCATCAGATACTCAAGATATCAGGCGAGTACATTCTCTGATCATTTTATACTTGCTAGGACTTATATTCTTGCTCTAGATTACTTTACTTGATGCTGTCACATTAATAAAATGGATTGGTACTATATGGATCTTTTTATGAGATGTTTTCCCCCTCGGGAGCATCTTCCTGTACTCTCATGTTCACAGATCCCTCATGTATAACTTCATGTGCACTTATTTATGAGCCTCATGTGAAGTCATGTACAATAAGATAACCTGTCTAGATTCTTGTGTATTGATCGGGGTACGGGGGAGTAGAAATAGTCATGTGAACAATTCCAAGTAGTGTAATCATGTACAACTCAGTAGTGTAATCATGTATTGATCAAGCCGTTCACATGCCTATCTTGTACTCTAAACCACTAGTCACTTGTAGTCTTAACTTATAGTAGATATTCCAGTACAGTTATCTCTCTCTTCTCATGTACATTTCTTTCAGCGATTCATGTATCTTACTATATTGCATGCTTTATATTCCTGTCATGATATGAACTGTTGAGATTTTGTGTCCATTCCTGTCCTGACTGGACCTGTTGAAATATTACAGATGAATTGAGGAGTTCTGTCCTACGTACTATAGAGCAGCTCTAGATGACACCTGCGAGCTGGACTCCCAGGAGGACCCAGTCCATTGCAGAGGACATTACTCCAGTAGTCTAGGCTAGTTAGCTAAACTATATCTTACTTTATTGTCTTGTCTTTGCTTTGAGACTTTGAGATGTATAATCTGGATATGTTTTATGGAGATGTTATCTTAGATACTTCTTCTCCTGTTTGTATTTCATTGGTGATTTTATATCATATCTATCTATCTTATCGTACTTCCTTAGTTGTGATTGAGCTATACATTTTTGTATTTTCTCCGTTTGGAGAGTATATATTGTAGATGTACCTTATAATTGTTAGATGTATGTGACCTAGGACAGCGTTCTACCTCCAACTGCGACGTAGGCGACGTACCCACTTCTCGTGCCCCTATACTGGGTGCGGGTGACACGTCCGAGTCGTCTTTCAATGTTCTAGCATTAATGTCCTATTGCGACTCGTGCACTAGATGCACGTCGCCTCAATTGTCCAATGTTCAATGTTCTATCATAATGTTCGATACACACTGAAACCTTTACTCGATTCGAGCCATGCTCGTTAACTTGATAGCAACTTACGCATGCAAGGATACATTTTATTAGGCGTAAGTGTCACGACCCGCACCTAGAGTAAGGGCACGAGACATGGGTATGTCCAGCCTACGTCGCAGTGTCGGCGGTAGAGACGCTATCGCTGTCCTAGGTCACAACATCTAACAGTTAAAGGTAATAAACAGTTATACTCCCCGAATGGAGGTGACATAACAGAATATATCTCAATCACAACTAAGATAGAACAGGATAAAGATAGATAGAATGATAGATAATATCCAGAACAGAATAAACCACAGAGATACACTCCAGAATTCTAAGTGTCTAAATAAGTACATATCCCAAATATCTCAGAATCTATATACAGTAATCCATAAAAAGTAAAGACATCCTAATCTAAGGGAGTGTCATCTACTGCTAATGGATCCTGCTGCTGGTCCAAGTCCAAGCACTCATCTAATGTAGCACCGTAGTAGGTAGGGCAGAACGCCTCAGCCTCGTCCTCTGTAAAATTTTCAACAGGTCCAATCAGGACAGGAGCGAGCACAGTACATCTCAAAATCATAGCAGGTCAGGATATATAATCATGCTAGAGAGTAAGATACAAGATACTGAAAGAATAACATGATAAAAAGAGAGAGACTGTAAATAAATAGCTACACTATATAGAGAACTAACAGTGCTAGTGATTCAGAGCACAAGATGGTTATGTAGACGGCACGATGTTGTACACGAGTAATCTACAGAGGTTGTACACGAGTAATCTACTGGATTGAATACATAACCACTTCTACTCCCCCGTCCCAATCAATATACAAGGATCTAGTTAAGTTATGTTATTGTACACGAAGTATAGTCGTACACGAAGATCATGTGAATACATGAATATACACGATTTCACACGATTTGTACACGAATGTTACGAATACAAAGAGTACACGATACTCACGATAAAGTACACGAACACGAATACCGATGTATCCGCTAAGGGGATAACATCGCACAACAAGATCCATATAGTACTAATCCGTGTTTCCAACGTGTCAGCATCATGTAAAGTAATCTAAAGCAGGAAATATACTCCTAATGCAGGATATGAAATGATCAGAGAATGTACTCGCCTGTATCCTAAAATCTAGAGAATATATACTGTCCGAGGAGTAGTGTCTGTCTCCTATAGAACAATACAAGTCACTATGAGTCTAAAAGGATAATAAGATGCAAGTTAATGCATTCTACATGAATCTAGGTCAATCTAGGCTAAAGTCAACTCTTGGTCAACTCTGGTCAACCCTAGAAGTCAAACTAGGTCAACTAGCGAACCTAAGTCAAACAAGTCTATACTAGTCTAACTAGTCTATCCTAGGTTTAACAAGACTAAACAAGACCAATCTAGACTCTATACTGGCATTTAAACCACACCCATAGGCCATAGGCTATACCATGCCTATGAACCAACCCATAAATCACATACACAAGTCAATACATCTAATATATAATATACTCTAATATAGGATACATATATTGATATAGCTATAATGCTAATATAGAATACACATGGGCATATAGACTACTATATACATAACACATTACATCATTTATTCCCAAATTAATATGATATGGTAACACAATATATATATAATATATATAGGATATATATCATATATATATATAATATATATATATATATATATATATATTTTATATACATCTCAATTTATATATATGTATAATGCATATATACATATGTAGAAAATTACACTTGTGCTCATGTGTGTGTGTGTTAGGCTAGAGGGTTCAATGTGGGGTTAGTGAGATATGGCAGTGGTGAATACAAGAGTGTGTGGGTGAGGCATGTGATAAGAGGGTGTGGCATGGCATAACTGAAATCAGTGGCATGGCAATGTGAAGACTAAAAAATAGCAGTGTATATATGTGAGTGAAACAAATCCTGAAATCAGTACATACCAAACTGGAAATCAGTGGTAATTCACAATGTGAAAACTGGAAAAACCTATTGCAAACAGTGTAATATAATAGAAATCAGATCTCAGTTAACAGGGAACAAACAGGGATTTCATTCTCAGGAAAATAGGAAACCCAGTTCAGGTAAATAAATCAACCAATGTAGTGTGCGTAGTCAAGAACAATACAAAGCCAACTAACAAATTCAATTTCACATTAATGATCATTCCAGTCAGTTATGGATACAGTCTCATGTGACAGTTCCTATGTTTTAGAATTTAAAATAAAAGGAAACAGGGTACAGGTACAGAAACATAACTCAGGTTATAAATCAGTTCAGGATAGTTTAGAGAACAAATTCTCAAGTTTTCCCATTAGTTCAATAACATTCGAACCCAACACGTATGTCCAATTCTTATTAACACACCAAAAGCCCAAATTCGAATGTAAATACTTAGCTAAACATGAATTACAACATGTGGAGACATTTAACAGTGAGCAACATTCTTAAAACTGGAATTTAGAGTTTAGGAAATGGAAATAAACAGTATCAGAAATCTGGTATCAGCTAACATGCCATTTGCCGAAATTCGAAACCAAATCCCAATCAAAACCTAAACTAACATGTAAACCTAATATAACATATCTCATACATCCTATTTAGGATCAATTTAGCAAGTTAAAACAATTTAAACTAATTAAACTGAAATAACAGAGAACCAAAACTCAGTACTGTGCACGCACAGTGATTATCCATGCACGTACACCGTGTCCGACACGACACGAGAGGCCGTACAACTTGACACACGTGGTGTCAGTGGTCGCCCCTTCGTGTGTGTCAATTTTCATGTGTCGACGTGTCGTGTCCTGCTCGAATAGCCCCGAGTAGCAGGGCAGCTACAGTGCCCGTGCGCGCACGTGTGCACCCGCGTGTACGTGTGTCCGTGGCGACTCAACACGACACCAATACGTGCTCAGTGCAGTGGAAACACATAAGCGAGGTCAAAACCCTAATTCCTATTCAATTTTATTTCAAAAATTCAATCGAAATGCCCTTTGGGGCATTTCATCAAACACATATGCACATGGACTGATACGTGTCCGATACGGACACGTATCGAACTCGAAACCTAGGGTTAGCTACACCTACAGCTAGGGTAGGCCTAGGGCTTCCTAGATATGCAATAAAAACATATTTTATGGAAGGGATTAGAATATTACCTAGGGATTTGTAATGTAACAAAAAGCCCCAATGAGAGGATCCTCAAACCACCAAAACTCTCCCAAATTGTTTCTTCCCTGAAATTCTCAATACCAATAGCAATAGAATAATTTTAGGTCCTATTGCAATTGGTTTGGGGGAAAAATGAATTGAAATAGAATTTCTATGAATTAAAGAAGATGGAGACTCACCTCTTTCTAAACTTGCAATATTCCTAATGGAGGCTAGCCCTAATTTCTAGGAGGGATTAAATAGATGGGAATCCCTAGGCTAGTGGCTGGCCAAGTGGGATGGGCTAGGGCAGGTTCACTTGGTGTTGGGTTGGGCCTTTAAGGCTAAAGTCATAAGTCATGACTTGTGAAATCACAAGCCATTCCCTAATCAATTAATTCCTAATTTCCCCAAAATAATTCTAATGGGTTAAATGCCACTAACTTAGGTCAAACTAGGGTTCCATAACCTAACCAAATTCATGACCTAGGTTAGCCTCTAGGACAGTCTCCAAAGTCAACACTAGTCAAAGTCTAAAACTAGCACCAAATCAATTATACTAAAAACCTTAAATTCTAATAAATATAATTAATACTAATTCCAAAATAATTCAAAATTTTAAAAATGACCAAAATCCTCAAGCTAGAAAAGTGGTAGTGACAAATCTACCCCCTTAAAATAATTTCGTCCTCGAAATTAAAGACGAAACTAACTGCTGAGAAGGATAAAAGTATACCTCAAGGTCCAAAAAGATAGGGGTACCGCTCGCGCATCTCATCCTCCCGTTCCAGGTAGACTCTCCTGGAGAATGATGCCTCCATGCGATGCGTACCAAGGGTATCACCTGGTTCCTCAGAACCTTCTCCCGGCGATCCAGAATCTCCACAGGATGCTCTGGATAACTGAGAGTAGTCCAACCTCAATCTCCAAATGATCGAGCACATGCTAGGGTCAGCCACCGTCTCAACTGTGATACGTGGAATACGTTGTGAACTTCTACTAGTACAGGTGGCAAGTCTAGCCTGTATGCCACGTCACCGACTCTCCCCTGATAATGAAAGGGCCGATGAAGCGCGGGCTAAGCTTCCCACCTCCACCAAAACGTATCGTACCACGAATCGAAGATATCCGCAGAAAAACTATGTCTCCAACCTAATCACAAGTAAGGTCTCAAGTTACTAAAAATCAAACACGATCAATCAAACAAAACAAAATAACCTAATTTTAATCTTCTCTAAATCTGTACTCAAACTCCAACGGCCTCCGGTGGCTATCGGCCCAGTGCCGATGTCTGTCCTGCGCCACGCGAAGTCTGTCCCTGATGAGCTTCACCTTCTCGGCTGCATCAACAACCATCTCTGATCCCAGTAAAGCTTGCTCTCCAACATCATCCCAAGATAAGGGTGTACGACACCTACGCCCGTACAGAGCCTCAAAAGGTGACATCTCAATGCTGGCCTGATAACTGTTGTTGTAAGTAAACTCCACCAAATGTATATGATCCTTCCAGGAACCTCCAAAATCTAAGACGCACGTCCGCAGCATGTCCTCAAGCGTCTGAATAGTCCTCTCTGACTGTCCGTCCATCTGGGGGTGGTATGCAGTACTAAACTTGAGCTGAGTGCCCAAACTAGTCTAGACTCCTCCAGAAATGAAGTAAAGCGACTATCCCGATCTGAGATAATGCTGGCAGAAACTTCGTAATCCTGACTATCTGCCGCATGTACAACTCCGCAAGCCTCTCTGTAGACGTATCCACCTTGAATGGCAAGAAGTGGGCCGATTTGGTCAACCTGTCAATGATGAACCAAATCGTGTCTTTCCCTCCTGGTGTACGCGGTAGCCAAGATACGAAATCCATGGTGATATGTTCCCACTTCCACTCTGGAATGGGCAACGGCTGCAATAATCCTCCGGGCCTCTGCCTTACCTGCTGACAAACCAAGCATCTAGCTACGAAGCGAGCTACCTCCCGCTTCATCTCGTACCACCAGACATGCTCTCGCAGATCCTTGTACATCTTGTTGGCACCAGGATATATAGAGTACTGTGATTTGTGAGCCTCCTGTATGATCTGCTCTCTGAGCTCCCCGCTAGGCACACATAACCTGGAACCGTGCCTCAAGGCACCATCCTCTGTAAGTGAAAACTCGCCATCCACTAACCCTGCACGAACCTGCTCTCAGACACACCGCAGAGCCACATCCTCGAACTGCGTCGCCTTATCCTCTCCATCAAGTCCAACTGTATCTGAAGGCCCCATAATTGCATCTGCACTCCGGCACAATCACCTCAATCCCAAGGCTCTCCAAGTCTGCAAGCAAGTGCCGATCCATAGTCAACATATGGTGTCGGATACCTACTCAAGGCATCGACAACCACGTTGGCCTTCCCCGGGTGATACTGAAGTGAGATGTCAAAGTCCTTCATCAACTCTAGCCACCTGCGCTGCTCATGTTGAGCTCTTTCTGTGTAAACACATACTTCAAGCTCTTGTGATCTGTAAAATCTCCACCCTCTCGCCATACAGATAGTGCTTCCAAACTTCAAAGCAAAATCAATGCTGCCAGCTCCAGGTCATGGGTAGGGTAGTTCTTCTCATGGGAACGTAATTGCCTAGAAGCATAGGTAATCACCTTCCCATGCTGCTGTAAGACACAACCCAGCCCCTTCCCTGAAGTATCACTATAAATAGTGAATCCACCTGATCCTGAAGGCAATGTCAGAATCGGAGCTGTCGTAAGCCGCTTTTCAACTCATCAAAAGCTGTCTGACACTCCTCTGACCAAACAAACTCAGTATCCTTCCGGGTCAGCCGAGTCAACGGCTCTGCAACCCGGAGAAATCCTGCACAAATCTCCGATAATATCCTGCCAGCCCCAGAAAACTCCTGATCTCTGCCACTGAAGCCGGTGCTGCCCAAGCCTCAACTGCTGTGATCTTCTTCGGTCCACTGAGATACCATCTCCAGTCACCACATGACCCAAGAAGTCAACCCTGTCTAGGAAGAACTCGCACTTCGAGAGCTTTCCATACAATCTCTCCCTCCTGAGTGTCTCCAGAACCACTCTCAAATGCTCCTCGTGCTCTTCCTCTGTCTTCGAATACACCAGGATATCATCAATGAATACCACCACGAACTTGTCCAAGTACTGGTGGAACACCTTGTTCATAAGGTTCATAAAAACTGCTGGTGTATTGGTCAGCCCAAACGGCATAACCAAACTCAAACTGCCCGTACTGCGTCCTGAAAGCGGTCTTGGGAATATCCTCCATTTTCACCTTCACCTGTGATAACCTGACCTCAAATCAATCTTGGAGAACACCTGAGCTCCGCTCAACTGATCAAAGAGATCATCGATCCACGGCAGTGGGTATCTGTTCTTGATCGTCAGGTTGTTAAGTGCCCTGTAGTCGATACACATCCGTACCGACCCATTCTTCTTGAGTACAAAAGTACCGGTGCACCCCAAGGTGAAGAACTCGATCGGATGAAGCCCTTGTCCTGCAACTCATCCACCTGCTTCTTCAGCTCTACCAATTTACTGTTGTTCACTCGATAGACATGCTGGAAATCGGTTCGTGCCGGGAACCAAGTCTATCGAGAACTCTATATCCTTGTCCGGTGGAAGCCCTGGCAACTCCTGGAAATATGTCCATAAACTCTGCGATCAAGGGATGTGGAGCCACCTGCTCCTCAACTAAGCTCCACAGAAGACGCCATTGTCCTGCTCTGCCTACCGCTGGGTGTACTCAAACTCTGGCTCTCCTGGCACCCCAAACAAAACTTTACCCCCTCGACAATCAATGCGGGCGTAGTGTCTACTCAGCCAGTCCATATCTAATACAATGTCGTAGTTCGGTAGTGGCATGACGAGTAAACTCACTCCCAACTCCCGGCCTCCCAATATGACGCTCTGCCCTCTGCAAACATCACTCACGAGGATGACCCCACCCCCGGTCGTGATCTTACAGGTCCTAGGCAACGGTTCAGAAACCAGACTATGTCTAATAGCATACGATACTAACACCTGCTCCTCAATATGATATGGTAACACACATTATATAATATATATAGATATATATATACATCTCAATTTATATACATGTATATATGTATATACATATGTAGAAAATTACACTTGTGCTCATGTGTGGTGTGTGTTAGGCTAGAGGGTTCAATGTGTGGGGTTAGTGAGATATGGCAGTGGTGAATACAAGAGTGTGTGGGTGAGGCATGTGACAAGAGGGTATGGCATGGCATAACTGAAATCAGTGGCATGGCAATGTGAAGACTGGAAAATAGTAGTGTATATATATGTGAGTGAAACAAATCCTGAAATCAGTACATACCAAACTGGAACATAGCAATTCACAATGTGAAAACTGGAAAAACCTATTAAAAAGTGTAGTGTTAAGAGAAATCAGATCTCAGTTAACAGGGAACAAACAGGGATTTCATTCTCAGGAAAATAGGAAACCCAGTTCAGGTAAATAAATCAACCAATGTAGTGTGCAGTCAAGAACAATCCAAAGCCAACTAACAAATTCGAATTTCATATTAATGATCATTCCAGTCAGTTATGGATACAGTCTCATGTGACAGTTCCTATGTTTCAGAATTTAAAATAAAAGAAAATAGGGTACAGGTACAAAAACATAACTCAGGTTATAAATCAGTTCAGGATAGTTTAGAGAACAAATTCTCAAGTTTTCCCATTAGTTCAAAACATTCGAACCCAACACATATGTCCAATTCTCATTAACACACCAAAAGCCCAAATTCGAATGTAAATACTTAGCTAAACATGAATTACATGTGGAGACATTTAACAGTGAGCAACATTCTTAAAACTGGAATTTAGAGTTTAGAAAATGGAAATAAACAGTATCAGAAATCTGGTATCAGCTAACATGCCATTTGCCCAAATTTGAAACCAAATCCCAATCAAAACCTAAACTAACATGTAAACCTAATATAATATCTCATACATCCTATTTAGGATCAATTTAGCAAGTTAAAACACAATTTAAACTAATTAAACTGAAATAAACAGAGAACCAAAACTCAGTACTGTGCACGCACAGTGCATTATCCATGCACGCACGACACCGTGTCCGACACGATACGAGAGGCCGTACAACTTGACACACATGTGTCAGTGTCGCCCCTTCGTGTGTGTCAAGTTTCACGTGTCAACGTGTCGTGTCCTGCTCGCAAATAGCCCCGAGTAGCAGGGCAGCTACAGTGCTCGCGCGCGCGTGTGCACCCACGTGTACGTGTGTCCGTGGCGACTCGACATGACACCAATACGTGCTCAGTACAGTGGAAACACATAAGCGAGGTCAAAACCCTAATTCCTATTCAATTATATTTCAGAAATTCAATCGAAATGCCCTTTGGGGCATTTTATCAAACACATATGCACATGGACTGATACATGTCCGATACGGACATGTATCGAACTCGAAACCTAGGGTTAGCTACACCTACAGCTAGGGTAGGCCTAGGGCTTCCTAGATATGCAATAAAACAATATTTTATGGAAGGGATTAGAATATTACCAGGGATTTGCAATGTAACAAAAAGCTCCAAATGAGGGATCCTCAAACCACCAAAACTCTCCCAAATTGTTTCTTCCCTGAAATTTCTTAATACCAACAGCAAATACAATAATTTTAGGTCCTATTGCAATTGGTTTGGGAAAAATGAATTGAAATAGAATTTCTATGAATTAAAGAAGATGGAGACTCACCTCTTTCTAAACTTGCAATATTCCTAATGGAGGCTAGCCCTAATTTCTAGGAGGGATTAAATAGATAGGAATCCCTAGGCTAGTGGCAGGCCAAGTGGGATGGGCTAGGGCTAGGTTCACTTGGTGTTGGGTTGGGCCTTTAAGGCTAAAGTCACAAGTCATGACTTGTGAAATCACAAGCCATTCCCTAATCAATTAATTCCTAATTTCCCCAAAATAATTCTAATGGGTTAAATGCCACTAACTTAGGTCAAGCTAGGGTTCCATAACCTAACCAAATAGTCATGACCTAGGTTAGCCTCTAGGACAGTCTCCAAAGTCAACACTAGTCAAAGTCTAAAACTACACCAAATCAATTATACTAAAAATCACTTAAAAATTCTAATAAATATAATTAATAATATTCCAAAATAATTCTAAAATTTTTAAAATGACCAAAATACCCTCAAGCTAGAAAAGTGGTAGTGACAGTAAAGGAGTAGGGGAGAGTCATGAACACGCCCACCTTAAGCCGATATGCCTTGTCATTTCGCCGAGCTGATGCAGCTCGATTTTATAACTTTATTGTACGATCAACTCTTCTGACTTAGCCACTCGAACACTTCGTGTTCCGTTGAACTACTCGATCGATTCGGCCTAACATGCCCATGCTTTAGTTCATTGCAAGGAACGATTTGGTTTTGCGGACACCGTTGCAAATAAGGAAAAAAGCCAACCATTTATGATTCATTGTAAAAGCATAGCCTGCACACGAAATCAACTAAAGTCATTATATTTCTTTGAATCGGACTTAGCCTTACATCGCTTCGATTTAAAGATTCGAATCGACTCAAAGCTTTCTTTTGGGTTAATGTAACTCTTGTACCGATTTGCATCATACTTTATCGGATCAACGTAACTCTTCGAGTCAACGACTCATCATAATGCACCGTGCGGAGCGGGACATTACATTATACGTGATAAGTTTACGGAATAAGTTTTCGGGATAGTCCAATTTCTTACGGAGAGAAAAAACTTAAAAATATAGTGACAAAATATACGTATGTTTCTCTTATGAATTTCTTTTTCTCTTCTGAATTTCTTTCCCTTTCAAAAATTTAAATATCTCATTTTAAAAACAAACATATAAAAATAAGGCTTATCTATCTATTTATTTTTAAACAAGAGAGATTTATTTATTTTTAAAAAATAGAGATAGATAAATTATTCTTTTATTTTTTTTTAAAATAGATCTAATTTTTTTTAAAAAAGAATCTATCTTTATAAATAAGTATACCTTCAAAATTATCTTTCAAATATTAATTTTAATATTAATCTTAATATTAATGTTGATATTAATTTTAATTTTAATTTTAATGATAAAGTTAATTTTAACCTTACATTTAATATTAATGTTAATGTTAATGTTAATATTAATTTAATTTTATATTAGATTTTTAATGTTAATGTTAATATTAGTGTTACTGATAATGTTAATACTAATATTAAAATTAACATGAATGTTAAAATCAAAATTATATCAAAAAATTTAAAATTTATTTATGTTTAAAGATAGATTCAAAAAGTAAAATCCATCACTATTTTAAAAAAAAAAAATTAACTTATCTATTCTATTTTTAAAACAAATAAATAGATACCTCACATTGTAAAAGTAAATAGGCTTATCTTTAAAAAGAGATATGTTTGTTTTTTAAAGAAGAGATTTAATTTTTTTTTTTGAAGTAAAAGAGATTTAGAAGATAACCATACGTGTTTTTCATCCCGTAAGTTTGTCCCATAATTTATTCCCGTGAAGAAGCTCTCTGTGTATAATTATATATATATATATATATATATATATATATATATATATATATATATATATATATATATATATAGAACTTTTATTGATGTATCAGGCGCAAAATGCCAAGCCTATACAAGTAAGCGCCAAGCGCGGAGAAACAACAAAACCTAAATAGCCTACCCGGCCCCAGAGGACGCGGTTAAGCGAGGCTAACTCAAGGCCTGCCAAAATTGCTTCGAGGAGTGGGAGCATCGGTTCCTGGTTTTATGAATTTGACGAAGGACTTCGCAGATCAGTTGATCCGGGTTGTATTGACGGCCTTCATACCTGAATTTGTTCCAATTCTTTCAGAGGACCCTAATACCAGCGCTGCGGCGATGATGGCTATGAGAGTCTCCCAGTTAACCAAAGATCGTTGAAGCCCCCGGGCTGATGTCTCTTCCTACAGTGTCGGAAGAGGTCGTGCCAGATCAGATTAGCAAGATCTCGGATAGTAGGATGTGTTTCGCTGTTTTAGATTTGTTAGAGGTACAGCAGTAGCAGCTGGAAGTGAGGCTAAACCGATAGAGGTTAGGAAATTGTTGGTCGACAGCTTCCTACGCTGAGCTCTCCAGATCAGAAAAGACCACTTATTAGGGATGCATGATTGCCAAAATGGCACGATCATGAGCGTACAAGCCGCCGCCACCCACTTTCCATGGCTGCGGCCATTGAGAACTCCCTCGATGGTGGGGATCCAAATCAATTTGTCTGGGAGATCATTGATCCTTAGGTCACGGTGCTAGCTCAGACGTCACATTCTGCCCGATCCACTCTCGGATATGCTCCCATCTCCAACCCGCAGCTGGGTCCCAAAGATCCCGAATCGTACAGTTTGGGGGGTGGACGGTCGGGGACAGCTGGTAGATCCATTGCTAATCTACCGTTCAAGGCTAGGCGAAGAATCTTCGATACCGAGACACATGCGGATGAGGGGTTCGGCTAGCTGACGGCCGTAGAGAATACGACGCCAGGATGCGAGGATCGACTGTTGACTCTGCTGTCGCTGGGTGGGAGTGTTGCCTCCCTCCGTGGGTTTGGCCATCGTGTCCTAGCTGGCCCAGTGGTGCTTATCCTTACCGTCTTGGTAACCCCAGAAGAAGTTGGCAAAGAGTGCCACCAGAGAGGCGAGAACCTTCAATGGTGGAGAACAAACTGCCAGGGTGTAGATAGGGATGGATGATAGAATGTGCTTGATGAGGATCATCTTGCCGTCTGGTTAGGGTAGCATTGTGCCATCCCTCGATCTTTTTCCTGACCTTGTTAACAAGTCCGTCGAAGATGGCCGAATTCGATTCCGTAAACCAAAGGGCAGCCCAGGTAGGTGAACGGAGGATATGCGATAGAGAAGGAGGTAAGATTGGTGAGAGTGGCCGAGTGGCTCCTGTCGGCTTTGTGGTGGGTGTAGATGACACTTTTGTCGTGGTTGATCCATTGTCCGGAGCATCTGGTGTATTTCTCCAGGGTATTACTGACCACCTCAACGGATCCGGTTCCTCCGAGAAGAAGATGACGTCATCGATGTATGCCATGATGATAATAGGGCAACCAGCGGTGGTATAAAAGTGGCAGAATCTGGGGATGTTGACCATGCTGTTGAGGTTTTTTCTGAAGGCTTCTGCGGCTATGATAAAGACGGTGGAGGATAGAGGATCTCCTTGTCGGACACCACGGCTAGATTTAAAGAAGCCGTCTGCTTGTCCGTTGATGACAGTGGAGAACCATAAGTTACTTATGGATCTGTATATGATGTCTATCTAGGTTTCTGAGAACCCAAAGCCCCTGAGAACCCAGATCATGAATTGCCAGTCCAGGCGATCGTAGGCCTTCTCCATATCAAGCTTGATGGCTATGCTGCCCCCTCGATGGGAACTTCATACATGTTATCATTTTCTGAGCAAGGAGGATGTTGTCAGTGATGTTTTGCCCTGGGACGAAGCTACTTTGTTTCTCAAAGATTATCTTGGAAGGAAGTGGGACATACGGGTGGCGATGATCTTGGAGATATTTTATTGGCGAAGGTGCATAAGCTGATCGGGCAAAATCTTTGAAGGTCGCCGGATTGTCTTTTTTGGGGATAAGGATGAGATTGGCTCGAGATAGGGATTTAGGATAGCAAGCACCTTGAAAGAAAGCAATCGCGGCTTCGATCATGTTAGTCTGAATGATGTTCTAGCAGGACCGGAAGAAAACCCAGAGAATTCCTGGACCTGGAGCGCTGTGTTCGTCCAGGGCCAGACTGTGGACTTAACTTCATCCACAGATGGCAGGATTAATAGTTTCTCATTGTCCTGTTCTTTGATGATAAGAGGGACCTTGGCCAGGAAGATCTCATCCTTAATAATGGTGTCTTTGGTGAATAGATTAGAGTATAAGTTGGCGGCTACCGTCTGGATGCTCCGCTGATCTTTGAGTAGCGTGCATCCTCGTCAGAGATTTGATGAAGGGTGAGTTGATGCATGCATCCCCTGATGCAGGCGTGGAAGAAGGCTGAGATGTTGTCGCCCTCGGTGTCCCAGGTCAACCTGGCTTTCTGCTTCCAAAATCCCGTCTCCACTTTCAGGCAGATTTAAGGATAGCCTTGGTAAGGTTAAGCGTGGCTCGGGTTTCAGGGGAGCGATCTGTAGCAACCTAATCTCAGCATGATTGACGTCGTCCTCCGCTGCCTTAATCTCTTGGAAGATGTTACCAAACGCGAGTTTGCTCTAGGAGGTAAGGGCGCTCCTGGTAGCCTTTAGTTTCATGACGACTCTGATAAGGGGGTCTGGGTTGTCCGTCGACTTCTAGGTGTTGGCTACGGTGTTCTGGAATTGGGGGTGATGTCTCCAGAAGTCCAGGAATCTGAAGGGTTTTTTAATAGGGTTGGGGTTGTTGCTGACCTCAATTAGGAGTGGTGGTCGGATTCGGTGGAGTTAAGGTGGAAGAGGTTGGATATGAGGTATGTCGGACCACATGTTGTCAACAAGGGCGCAATCCAGGCGGAAGTATTGGCGACGATCTTTTTCTTGTATGTTGCACCAGGTGAAGGTGTTACCGGAGTAGAGGAGGCAACCTTCCGACATTTCCTCGGGGCTCGCGATTATGTTAAAATCCCCAAGACAGAGCCACGGAAGGCTGTCGAGGAAGCTGCGGGTGTCCAAAAGGGTGTTCTAGAGCTGCTCGCTCTATGTGGTCGTAGCTACCGTAAACAATGGAAACAAGGGATCAGGAAGAGAGGGACGGTGTTCCACCCAGCAGGAAAGTGCCTGGTCGGTATCGAGACGGTACCGAAAAGACAATCGTCAGAAAGAGGATCCAGATGTCGTGACACCCAGCAATGGCGTTCGGAAAGCCGATCGAAAGCTGAATGGATTTGAGTTTCCTCTGGGAGATTTTGGATTCGATGATAACAATAATGTCTATTCGGTGGATTTTGATAAGGAGATCAATCTTCATAGTAGGTTTATTGGCCAGCCCTCTAACATTCTAGGCAAGGATGTTAACCATTAGCAGGTTGCGGTTGGGGGTGGGGTTGAGCTTGATGGCTGACCTGGTGGTCAGGGCCGATGGCTCTTGAACTTGTTTTTTTTTTTTCTTATTTTAATATGTTTTGGGGCGTTTTGGGTTGTTGCATGGGTTGCTGCGTCATTTTGCGTCTTTCCAGTGCTTCGCTGCCTGTGACAAACTTCGGGGGGTTGACGAGTTCCGTCTCAATCTCGACAAGAGCGCTGAGGGGTTATTGGGGTTCAAGAAGCCGACCTCTTGAGCTTGTCGAATCCTGGCCTCATATTCTAGGCCTAAAGACTGTGCGACCTTGACCAGAAGAGAAGGTGGGTGAATCAACTGGCTCAGGGTGGGAAACCTGTGCCAACTGGTTTCCTCAGAGGAGACCGAAGCGACTACGGCGGGACAACAACGTTCTCATCGCCTTCATCTAGCAGGACTTATCAGGAAGGGGGTTTGCCTGGTCATCAGTCGCTTGAGATGTGAGGATCTCGAATTTATTGAGGAGGGTGATGCCTGTTGGCGGTGCGACCTCGACCGAGGGTGAGGAGGTGGGTGAGACAACTGGCAGGAAGGGTAATCAGCGTCGACTGGATTTCCTAGAAGAACCCAGGTGACAACTGCTGTGGCAACATCGATTTTTTACCTTTATCGGGTGGTACATATCGGGGAGGAGGTTTGCCTGATCTTCCTTCGCATGAGATGGGCCAAGGATCTCAATCTGTTGAGAAGGGTGATGCCTGTTGGCTTGTTTGGACCGATCCATTCTTTGACGTAGAGGGAGCGGGAGGGCTGGGGAGCTGTCGCTATCTACGAAGTGAGAGTGGGAGTTGGAGAGGGGGGATAGGGCCGGAGTGGGGATTTGTGTCGCCCTCGAGGTGGGGTCCTTTTTGGTGCTTTCTTCTTGAGCTCCGATTGTGCCTTGAACAATGCTTCGAGAGATAACCTCTGATCTGGCAATGCTTGCAGAAGTTTATGTTGTTGTTGTATTCGAGCGTCTGTGGGTGTATCTGTACCCCTAGCTCGAGCTGAATAAGTTGGTGGCTCGAAGGATATATCGATCTCTACACAAATCTTGGCGTAGTTGTCTTTGAGAGGTTGCGTGTTTCTTCTGCGATTGCTACCAGGGTCCCGAAGGAGTTGGAAATTCTCTTGAGCTGCCGGTACGAAGCAGACAAGGGATAGATTCGGTAGTGATCCACGTCGAGATGATCTTAGAGTCGACGTTGGAGTTGAAACATGAAGACCATTTAGCGATCTTCACGCTTAGGGGTCCTATGTTGGTGGTGCCCTTAGCCAGACCAAGGAGCAGTCAGGGTCGGATAAGAGGTGGAGGATGAGGTATTTGGAGTCCAATGGAGCGACCTTGTAAGCGGATGAGAGACCCCACCCAGCGATGGCTTCTTTGGCAATGGGCAGTTTAGGGCATCTGGACTGGAATTTTATCACGAAAGTCCTCGAGAAGGAGGAGGATAATGAGGTGATTTCGTCTCGGGAGAACGGTACGATAATGGTTTGGCCTACGGTAAGATCAGTGAACTCGATCTCAGGAAGATCGATCTCCTGCTCGATGGAGGAAATGGTGCTGCCAGATCCGGCTGCAAGAAATCTGCAAAAGAGGGGGCGTCCGCCGCAGAGTCTTTGCGAAAGAGGGGGTATTGGGTGGCGACGAAGAACGACCGGGTGTGGGGGGAAAGTTGCCCAGAGGGGAGTGGTGAGGGTGAAAGGAGGGATCAGAAACTGCATCGCGATCCGAGGGGGATCTACCGAGCTGAGATCGACATCGATTGGATCCCTCTAAGTTGGGAGGGGGGTTGATAAGGCCAACATCGGACCACGGATGACCACCGGACTTGGGCGCATGAGTTTCCTCGGGGAGCCGAGGCACATGCGCTTGTCCCGCGGCCCGCGGGCGCATGGCTTCCTGCAGAAAGAGGAGAGGGGAAGGGGCCCGGACGCTATGGGCGCATGCCTGGATCCTGGCTGTCCCGTCGTATGGGGGTGGTGCATGAACAAACTGGGTGGCCCGGGGGGCCAGAGATGGAGGCGCATGGGCGCCTGAGGAAGCGGCGGGCGCATAAGTCTCCGCGGGGAGGGAAGGCGCACTGGCCCGCATGGGGGAAGCTGGCGCATAAGTTTTTGCGCGGAGGAAGGCACAAAGGCGCCGCCTCGAGATGCTGGCTTATGGCACCCGGGTAGGGAAAGTGGACGCATATTCGAGTGGAAGTTCAAATTTGTCGATTTTAAATTCGAACACAGAGGGTGGGAGGCGCAAAGATCGACGCGACTTGCTGGACAGGAGTGGCCTGGCCGTACGACGTCGACGAGGACGGGGGCCATCAAGATAAGGAGCGATGCCGGAGGGAATGGGGGGGGGCTGATCTCCTCCGATGGCGCTGGGCGGAGCGGCTCGAAGGGAGATGGAGCCGACGCGCTAGGGGCGGCTACCGGAGCTTCGGGGCGACTCCGGTGGTCAAGACCCACGATGGCCAGTTATCTCGGGTCCAAGCTGCCGGAGTGGTGGGGCTCACCGTCGAGGGGCTGTGATCGGCGCTAGCGCCGAGCGCACGTCGCCGAGGGAGATACGGGTGGGGAGGGTTGTTTGCCAGAGCGTGGTGGGACCGGCTCCGTCGTCGGTGGCGGACAGCCGGAGCTGTCGGCGTCGAGAGGCCGGGAGGGGATGGATTTGAGGGGTTTTGGGGGGGGGGGGATCTAACATTGTTATATATATATATTATATTAAATATTATATATATATATATATTATATAATTATATAATTATAATATATATATATATATATATATATATATATATATATATATTCTATTATTATATAATTTTTATTATATAATAATAAAATTATATATATATATATTTATATATATATATATATATATATATATATATATATATATATATATATTTTTTATATATATATATATATATTTTATTATATATATATATATATATATATATATATATATATTATATAATATATATATATATATATATATATATATATATAAATATATATTATATTTTATATATAAAATATATATATATATATAATATTATATATATATATATATATATATATATATATAATTATATATATATATAAATATATATATATATATATAATATTTTCTATATATTATATATATAATAATATATATAATATATATATATAATATATATATATATATATATAATATATATATATAAATATATTTTTTATATATATATATATATATATATATATAATATATATATAATTATATATATATATATATATATTATATATATATATATATAATATAATCTATATATATAATATATATATATATATTATATATATATATGATCGGAGCCCCGCGCCGTTCGATCCAATGGTGCACGAGGGGGGGGGGGGGGGGGGGGCTGCTGCCGCGGGGCTTCGGGAGCAGGTCTCATACGACATTTTTATTTATTTACTTATTTTTATAAAGTTTTAACTTATATATACATATATATATAATATATAATATATATTATAGATATATATATTAATATATATATTTTTTTATATATATATAATAGATTATATATATAATATATATATATATATATATATATAATATATATAACATAGAATTGTACAAACCCTCGTGCACGATGAACGAATATCGCCGCGGTCAATCAATAAACTTGTCATGCTTGCATAATAAGTATAGAAGAAAACGAATCGACAATATAAAGCATAGAATTACAAACCCTCGTCCACGGTGAACAAATATTGCCACGGTCAATCAATACACTTGTCATGCTTGCATAATAAGTATATAGGAAAACGAATCGACAAAATCGAGAAAATCATAAAAAAAATATTCTAGGTATCAGAGCGGTATACTGATGGTACACCGATAGCGGTATACTGACGCTATACCAAAATTAGAAATAGCAGATTTAATCACAAAATTCTCATTTTTGGTATACCAGCAATATGTCATAGGCACAGTTTATGCTCAGAAAATAGCTCGAGAATGAGTTTTTATGGTCGTTATCAAGTCCTAATTTTACATATTGCAATTCTAACAAGTTCTACTGCTAGGAGTGGGTCTCATAGCATTTAACACTAGGTTTGATGATAAACCCTAGGCATGACGATCGACACCTAGTTTAAACTATAATATCACAAACCAAATCCTGGAAACCAAAACTAGGTCAATCCAAATCCAAATTCGATTCCATTGTCATGATCGATGAAAATAATTCTAGTAAACATGTTTTGGATAAAATTAAGAACATGATACATAGTAGACCTGTCAAATGGGTCGGGCTGGTCCAATCCGGCACGAGCCCAGCCCAAAAATTTGATCTATGTGTCAGCTTGGCCTGATTTTTGTGGGCACGTCTCGATAAAATTAAAACATGTATATTGGGACATGCTGATTATTTGACAAGAAGGTTACAATCATGCTGCCAGTATAGAGTGGACACTGTTGGATAAGCTAGAATTTTTGTATGCGAAGGGGACTGCGGTGAATAAGTTTTCCCGACCCGATAAATGATGGGTCTGCGGTACAAGATGGTACATCTATAACGGATCACTTGAGTAAGTTCCAGGGCATGCTTGACCAGCTATCTTTGATGGAAGTCAAGTTCGACGATAAGGTATAGGGACTATAGTTGCTGAAATCGTACGTATCTATGATCGCTTCTGCTCCAGAAGGCATGGTCAATCTGGTATTGATGAACAGGTTACTGAATTAAGATATGCAAAGACGTTCTTAGGATACTTTTATCCACATCCCACTCAGAGGCACTTGTTTCATAGAGTCGTAGAAGTAAAAGCAGTGATCCATGCGGTGGCAGAGGTAAGAGCAGGGAAAAGTGCAATGGTGTAAAATCCTCAAATTAAATAAAATTTTAATTTATATAAAAAACATATTTTTATTGTATTTTTATTATTTTTTATTATATAAATGGGCCATAGTCATGGTTGAATTTTAATATGCATGTCGACTAGAAATTATGGCTTACTTAGTATAGTCGTGTGCCATGACTAGCATTAGTCAGAGTAGGGATGACTAGCCATTTTTTGTTTCTTGCATATAACAATTCAAGTTGTGGCCCAAACCATATTTTTGGCTTAATTAATTAATTATAAAAGCTTTTTGACTTTTTAGGTGACCCGGTTGTACCAAACCAGCTCAACTTGACCTGAACCAAACCCAATCCTAATTAAGCATGTAGTGTATATATTGTAATTCATGTATATATATGGAAGATTTATATATTGTGATTGGAGCGCGCGCGTATATATATATATATATATATATATATAATATATATCTATATATATATATATATATATATTATATATATATAATATAATTTATATATTATATTATATATAAATATATATATATATATATATATATATATAATATATCTATATATATATTATATATATATATATATGGTATCCTATATAGGTGTCTGTACAGTAGACTAGTGTATGTATATGTACATGGCCGTATAATCTCTCCCCCCTGCTCATCATCGTCGTCGGGGCCGCACAGCCCCGACGGCCTACCGCCATCCCCACCCTTACTTCCCCCGACGCCCCCTTCACAGCTCGTCCCGGGCTCACCCCCTCGGATGGCCCCGGGAGGAAGCAGGTCGGAGGCCTCGAGCCCGGCTCTCGCATGGACCTTGGAGCAGCTGGCCTTGGTCAGTTGCCCCCAGCCGGGGTGGCTCCTAAGCTTCGGTGTCCGCCCCCGGCTCCCTCTTCGATTTTTGTCGCAGCAACTCCCCCCTACGCCGTCCAGCGGCGACCGTCGGTCTAGAAGGTGTGCTGTCCCTCCCCGGACTAGCTCTCCCCTTCACCGACCTCCGGAGACCGGCATCCGTGATGGTGTGCTGCCCCCCCCGGTCTCTCCCCCCTAAGGTGGCCATCGGCAATGGCGAAGCCACGCGTCGCCCCCCTCCTGTCCAAATCGGGGGGCCCTGCTGTTACCTCGCTGGCCGCCTCGGGGCCAGAGCCTTCCCGCCCGTCCTTCTTGGATTTGAATTTTTGAATTCGAATCCCTTTGTGCCATCCTCATCCAGAAGCAGCCATGCGCCCTCCTCTAGGAGGGATGGCTTTGCGCCCACTCGTTTGTTGGATAGAGCCTATGTACCCACCTCGTACGTTTTCGGCCAAGCGCCCTCGACTCTGGGCAGTCGAGCGCCTTATGCGCCTCCTTCCGCCCCCTTGGAAGCAGATCTGCGCCCACTCCCTCTTGGGGAGGCTATGCGCCCACACCAGCCCAGCAGTACAGCAGTCATGCGCCCTCCTCCTTGGGCGAACAGCAGCCATCCAGGCGTTATGTGCCCCCACCACCGGGCACATGCGCCCCCATATCCTCGGCTCCTCATGCGCCTACTTTCGAAGGCCATGTGCCCACCCCTCAGTACGTGTCCATCCTCGTAGGAGACGATGCTCGTCGTCCTCATCCAGGAGGACCCCCATTGTGTCGTGCCCTCTCACTTCTCGGCCAGCATCCTGTTTGCCATTGATTGTCGTAGAACAGAACAGTTTTATAGGAGGAATGAACTTTAACTCACAATTACAAACTCGCTTGTACAAAAGAGAGCCTAGGAACAAAATCTAGGAAAAGTAATCTAAGTACAATTGTTTAATTTGGATTCTGGGAAGGGACGGTAGAGGCTCGGGAAAGTGCTATCAACTCTGCCTTACTCCTTGGACGATCGAACGCAACCTCGGCTCCGGTGAAGAAATGCTCTATGCGTATCTCTGCGTCTCTCTGTATGTCTCTGTGTGTGTGTACAAGGGAATAGCACCTTGCTATTTATAGGAATTCATGAGTAATGGGGATGTACAGCCATGTGACTAATTTTGGGCCATGTCCTTGTAACTGTGCCTCGAGAAGTGGGTAGTTAAGGATTGGTTAAGATTGATCATGATCTGTTTGTTACATAAATCTGAACTGTCAAGACTTGGTCAACTTTCGCCACGTGTCTCAACTGCTACTTTGTGACAAGTCGCATGAGAGACGTCTCATGAAAGAGCCGCATAAGGTATGCTTTATGACTGAGCCGCATGAGAGTGGTCTCATGACTGAGCCGCATGATGGTTGTCTCATGACCGAGCCGCATGAGAGTGGCTTCATGACAGAGCCGCATGAGAGTTGTCTCATGTCCGAGCCGCATGAGAGTTGTCTCATGTCCGAGCCGCATGAGAGTTATCTCATGTCCGAGCCGCATGAGAGTTGTCCCATGACCGAACCGCATGAGAGTGGCTTCATGACAGAGCCGCATGAGAGTTGTCTCATGTTCGAGCCACACGAGAGTTATCTCATGTCCGAGCCGCATGAGAGTTGTCTCATGTCCGAGCCGCATAAGAGTGGTCGCATTGGCGATCCGCATAAAGAACTTTCTTTGAAATTTGTGAACTGTGCCAGATATCATGAAGATTTTTTCGTCTTTTTAGAAGCTTGTCACGTCTCGTCTTTATGTCAGAGCCATCATTTCTGTCAAAGCCGTCGCCTTTATGTCAGAGTAATAATGGCCAGCTGTACAGGCAGATTTTGTTGAACCGTATAAGGCCGCAGGGAGCTTTCTGAGCCGCATGAAGCTCCCAAAGATTTTGAGCCGCATAAAACTCCCCAAGTTTTGAGCCGCATGGAATTTTATGTTTGATTCTGTGTTGCATAAGAATCACTATTCTTTTCCATACTTCTACAAGACCTCCTTCAAAGTTTTCAATTTGTAAAATTGAAATACTTTGAGTAAGAAGCATAGTATCACGACCCGCACCCTGAGGAAGGGCACGAGAACGTGGGTACGTCCAGCCTACGCCGCAGTGTCGGCGGTAGAATGCTGTATAGTTCATCTATAAAATCTAACATCTAACATCAATATGATATAAACATATCATCTCCGCACGGAGGTATAATATAACATCTCAACTCTATATCTCAATCACAAGTCTAGGAAAGATAGAGCACGATATGGAATCAGATAAAAGGAAGAAACTGAAATATAATAGAGTTATCACACCACACAAAGTAGATGTTTAACACAAATAAATACAAGTCCTGAAATATAACTAAGTCTCAACTAACAATCGGAACAATCCGATACAAACTGAAAACTAAAAATACTAGACTAGAGTAAGCACCCTCTGCTGAGCTAGATGCTCCTCGGGCTCCTGAGTGTCACCCTCATGTGCCCCATAGATAGAAGGTAGGGTAGTCACCATAATCATCTGTAATATTTTCAACAGGTCCAGTCAGGACAGGAGCGAGTACAAAATCTCAAACAACAGTTCTAGTTATACAATATTAAAAATGTAGCAGTAGGTAGAGAGAATATACTAGGTAAAGTAGAGCGCACATGCATCCTGACAGGGTATATCAAAACTGTAATGAGATAAGGCAAGAGAACAGTCTATAACATGTACAAAAATCTGTAACTGCTATCTATGTGAGTTTAGCACTAGTTTCAACATGTGATCGGCTTAGAACTTGATATAATGTTTGGCCTGGCTAATCATACGTGAGTGTATGATTAACACTATACAGTGAGGATACAATGGTGATACAATACTCACTACAAAAAAAGTGACCTTTTGGGACAACAAAAAATCGTCTTAAAAAACTGCAATTACCGTCCCAACAAATATTTGGGACGGCCTTTGGGACGGGAATGGACGGTCCCATTAGGGTGGCGTGGCAAAAACTTTAGGGACGAATATTGCCGTCCTAATTACTGTTAAAGGACGGTTAGGCAAAACGTCTCAAAAGTTCTCAAATTTATGCTTTTGTATGACGGTTTATTAATTTGTCCCAAAAAACAAGTTTTTATAACAGATATATTTCGTCCTAATAAATAAGGGACGAAATTTTAAAAATTACTGTAATCGTGCGAAAAAACTTAACAATTGTTTAAATTATTATGGAATTACTAATTTCCTGTTTATATATAAAATATATAATTGAATTTTATATACAACGAAAATTCATACAGAACTATTTTATTTAATCAGAAATGGATATGGTAGCCGCAACATTAACAAAGCGTAGCCGCAATATTAACAAAACGATTTCTATAAAACATATTTAAAGGTAATATCCCATTGTTCACAAAATGAAATCCAAGTCTTACATCACTTAGAGTGTTCCCATCAAGCTTTACATCAGTAAGCATTCACTTAATTTACAAAATAAAATCTACGACTTTTTACACAAGTCCAAAACATATATATTTGATTTTCCACATCCATTGACAAACCGATCCACACATCCATGGCTGCCAGCAGCATTGGCTACCTGGAAACACATGAATAAGCCAGAAATATGGTTAGTTATAAGTAATTGGGACTAGATTGAAGAGGAGCAACTACAAACTAGCAACCACAAAGGACAGATGAATAAAGTGGGAATAAACCAGAAATTACATAATAAACTCGACTACTTAAAGCAATATGTGATCATAAAAGATGCATTTTGTAAGCCCAAACACCATAACTGACTAAGAAGCTATGTAAATGATCAAGAAAACCACTAAATCAATAAAAATTACTAGATTCAGATGCCTAAAAGTTCTATTGCTAGGGAAGACAAGAAACAACAATAACCAGCATGGCTAATGCACCGGCTAATGCACAAGAGAAAACAAAAAAAGAACTAATGCATGGCTAATGCACCGGCTAATGAACAAGCTGGATGAAGCTGGACATATAATTAACAGCATCACTTCTTAGTGTAAAATAGAAGTTGAAGTTTGGAAGTTATTTAAGAGTACACATGGATACTAAGAATCAACATAACTCTAATCTAAGAGAGCCCATCCCCTGCAGCATTATATATTATGATTTGGCAATTCACTATTAGGTATAGGTTTTTTCTTGAGTTAGCAACTTTTGCTATCTAAATTTTCTAGATGCAAATTGGTAATTTATTATGGATATCAACCTTTGGGCCATGGTACACGAGAACAAAAATAATTTTCCTTTAGAAAAGTTTGGGACATGGCAACATAATCATTTGATACAGTATTTCAGCTAGTGATTGCATTATTGGAAAAACAGTAATCGTGGTTCAACATATTATATTTAGTAAAAAAATAATTATATATATAATTGTTATTGTAGATTAAATATCAAGTATCAATACCTACATAGCCATCAAGCTTGAATAGGACCTGTGTGATACAATGATCAGCTATCAAGCTTTTAACTTATTTCTAAGAAACAATATCTATATAGTCAATTGGAACTTCTTCATCCTCTATATAGCCATATTACAATATCTATATAAAACTTGAAAAATTCTGGCAACTTCTTCAACATCTACATAAAAGAGTTACATTAGCATGAGAAATTACATGTTTTTTGTAATTTTGTGCCTGTGCACTAAAAATGCCAGGAACAACAAGGGGCCTAGAGGAAAATTTAAGTGAAGGCATATGGGAGCGTATAAACTGGGAGAACTAAACAGCTCCAGACACAAGAAGCCATACTACATCTATTTTAATGTATATTATGGAGGTTAGGTTCATATCAACAGCATCTCCCTATCAGAACTATCATTTAGCCACCAAGTTAAAAATGCCTAATTAGTTAACAATGAATTTGAACACTTGGATTGAATACTCTAAAGCGTTTGTCCCCACACAAGAACAAAGTTGTATAATTAATGTAATTTATAGGTGGCAGTAAATAGATACCTAAGGGAAGTTAATTAGGCCCAACACAAGTAGTAGTATCTACAATATAGGCCGGTGTCGATCAACTGCAAGCCACCTGCAGGGAGAAGGAAACATTAGCTGCTATGGTAGAAAAGAATGTTTTTCTAATCAAATTTGTCTGCACAATATTATCACAAAACAAAGACTCGTATATCATAGGAAAAGAAGAAATATTATCACTACCCTTGAGAATTTCCAGTGACATAAGGGCAATATACTCTACGGTCGAGAAATCGAGGTTCCGGATCTTCCGGTAGGCTTCCTCCCTCGTCACTACGGAGTTCTCCTCCGCATCCGCCGACGACGACTCCGACGCCGACTCCGGCGGAGGAGGGGGCTCGTGCTTCTTGCCCTTCTTGTCATCGCGACCGTGCTGGGAGCAACGACGGCAGCGAGAGTAGGAGGTGGCGTCAGGAGCGACGATGGGAATTTTTTCGGAAGGAGGGGAAAAATTAGGTCTTTGGGGAGAATGAAAAATTAGGGCCTTTGGGAGATAATTTTTTATAGTGGATCCAACGGTGGAGATTTCTGCTAAGAGATCCTACGGGTAGGATAGGATAGGAGAGAGGAAAAAAAAAAATTCAAAAAAAATTGGTAGTGAGCCGCCAAATGTTTGCCATTCCCGCCGAGATTATTTGGGACCGTTCTTAGATTTATTTGGGACATAAAATTTTAATAGTCCCAATTAATATATCTATTTCTCAATCTGTCCCAAATAATACTATTTTTTTGATACCAAAAACATAGTCGTCCCCAAAACTAAATTTTTAGGACGTTTCGAACTAGCGTTACTAATAGTGTCGTCCCAAAAGTTTACTTTTTTTGTAGTGACTGGTACTATGGGGTATTGATCATATATCTACGCTAACACCCCCATCCCTGACTAATATAGTGGATCCAGTCATGACACGTCATGAAACGTATTCTCTGGGAAGTAGCTCTCCTTCGCAGGAACCGTGTCTATACAATGAACAAGGAATAAGGAAGACTTGCATAAGGCATACCATATATAAGAGGAATAACATCTTATGTTGGGATCCAAACAAATACCAATCCGTGTGAACAATGTGTCAAGAGAACAAGGATATCTACACTAAATACTAGAAACAAAGACGATATCATAAAACCGAAATATTATCAGAAAATGTACTCGTCTGTCACCCTGTATGACTGATATGAATAGATGTCCGAACTGGTGCCACAGAGTCCTATTTAGAGTAAAACAGGTTATTTAAGTACTCAATTTGAAATAATGGAAATCTGCAATGTAAACTACATGATTCTAAGTCAACTAGGTCAAAGTCAACTCTTGGTCAACTTTGGTCAACTGTCTAGGTCGAACTAGGTCAACTAAGTCAACAACTAGTCAAACTAGGTCAAACTTAGTCTATCAAGGGTCAACTCTGGGTCAACCCAAGTCGACATCTAGTCAACTAGGTCAACTGGTCACATATAGACTCAATGTTAACTTTTGGTCAACACTAGTCAAACTTAAACTATTAGGTCCAACCTTGGTCAATTCTAGGGTTTGGTCAAGCCCTAGTCAACTATAAGTCATCCTTGATTTAATTAGTTAATATTTAGGGTATGGCCACATAGGCTATAGTGTGAGTGCTAATATGTAGCATTTAGATCATATTCTACCTTAGGTTTAGACCTATCTATAAACCATACCCTTGGCCCTACCTATACTGACTATTGTTTAGCCTTTCTATACATTACCTCCCATCTATATACCTATTGTCTAATACTATATAACTCTCATATGGGGCACAAACTTACAATGTCTCACATCCTCTCACCTAGCCCTTGACAAGGGAACACTTCCCTTAGCTCCTACTTACATACACATACCATAACATAGATATCAAGTCAATGCCAAAATTCACATAATTGGACTGAACCCTTACTGATAATGGACTGGACTAGTATATCTAAGCACAGGATCAAACATGAATAGCTAACCAACACTCAATGCAGGACACCCTCTATCTGAAGGTTGTAGGACTAATCATTGTGAGCACTCTACCTGGACTCCTTAAAATCCTGATACAAATCCCTAACTAAAACACCATGGCAATATTGGTACCCTGCCTACACAAGGACTGATGTCTAAAGGGGAATGGAACTAACATCTTAATTAATATAGCCTACTCCTCACTAACACATGGGACCACTTGACACTGGCCTATGGCCATGACCATGCTGCTACTGCTACTGCAACATACTGCTGTTGCAGCCCCTAGGTAACCTACTGCCATTCCTCTAACCAACTGAACATATGTACCAACATGATCTCAGTTTTCAGGTTCAACATTTAAGCTATGGTTTATTGAATCTCAGGTTAACACCTTAACAGTCCACAACCCAGTTAACCTTTGTAAAATCAAAACCCATTCTAAATCTCAGTTTTGAGCAAACCCCCACCCCTCAGTTAACATATAAATCATCATCTCAGTTCTCAACTGAACTTCACTTCAGTTCCAAACTTCCCCTTCCCTCTAACATATAAGCCTACACTCAAGTATTCACACCCCTCTCTTCACTCACACACATCCTTCCTCATACAGCCCCATCCGACTGATGTGTGCCTCTCCTCTATTACTAACATACCCATATATAACAACTTATAAATCTGAAACTAAATTTGAAACGACTGAAACAAATCTATCCAAAAATCACTTTCAAATGAAACTGGAAACACAGTATTAGAAAAAACCTATAAATTGAATCCATAAACCAAATCAAAAATCCCTTGATAACATCCCAACGTAACATGTTCACAAACCCTACATGCATAACTTGAACTAATCATAGTAATTAAAACATTACAAAACAGTTAAATATAATTAAACTCAGAATTCGAACTACTAGAACTGTATATCAGTCAATTAGGGGGGAATTTGAAATCGACAACTAACTACATGCTAAAATCCAAATTAAATGGTTGGTAATCCATGCCACACACATTCTCGTGTCCCAGGAGTCTACTCGTGTCCAAACATTTGGACATGAGGTGTCCAATCATTTAAAAACACACACAGACACGTGCATACAGTGCAGTATCGTACTGTGAGGACAAGGTGTCGTACACGCGACACAGGGCACGACATGACTCGTGCTCGTGCCCACGTGCTCTCCCCACATAGGGCTACACTTGTGTCACCCTGCACTGCGTCCTCGTGTCCCCGTGTCGTGTCAAAACGTACGTATCAGTGGGGTATTTTCGTGTGTGCACAGACAGTCGAGAATCGGTGCAGCCTCGATTTCTCCCTAACCACTCGATGGTTTCTCCTCAAATTTTGTGTACGTGCTTTTATTGTTTGCCCGCTCGTGTCCATAAATTTTCGTGTCATAAGATTCAGTGTCGTGTCAGCTATCAGTGTCAAGCAGCAGGGCAGCCGCACGAGCCCCGTGCGGTATCTCGTACTGCGTGTCCGAGCCCTATAACCGTGTCCAAACTTGCCTAATTTTGACTCAGTCAAATTGGGTTGTAATCTACACATAATAAGCTTCCACAATATATAATTTTTTTGAAAACCAAGAACAAAAAGTCCTATGATGCATTTCATCGAACACCCAATTAAATACACCGATACGTGTCCGATACGGACACGAAATGGACACGATTTCCTGCCAAACTTGGGCTATACCTATGGGAACCCTAAATGAATGCATCTATGGAAAGAAATTGGGAATTTATAGGTGTTTGATAGGTTTTACCTATTGAGGGTGAAACCTCAATGAATAGGCTCCCGAAATGAGAAGTTGTCTTCCTCGAGCGATGTCCAAACGTGCTCCACTTCTCGCAAGCAAGCCCCTACTTGCCTCTACTACTGTAGGGGAGTCCAATACAATTCGATTGGTCCAATTTGGTGGAGAAATGAGGAATTGGTGAAGGTTTGGGGAAGAACACAAGTAGGATTCTTAGTAGGTATTTAAAAGAGGCTAGGAATTTTGAAGAGGTGATTAAATAGGGAGGGAATGGGCTTGATGGCTGTAGGAATAGTTAGGGTTAGGGTTTTAGATGTGTGGCTAAGATTCGTCCAACAAATTCTAAGTCCTCCTATTGGTCCAATAGTCCTAAGGCTTCTTTTTCACAAATATCCTAAGAGTAAATATCTTTCCTAGAAATATCTAGATATTAATAATCTTGTCATTTGCTAGGTTACCCTAATCAAGATTCTAAACTCAAGGCTAACCTAGATTAGGCTAAGTTCTACGTCAAGTCTCAAATAATTAGTTAGCACATATTTAATTAATATAATTTACAATTTCACAAAATTATCAAAATGACCAAAATACCCTTCGGCTAAAAGTAGTAATTAGTCATCCTAATCACATGACTAGGCTTCCTTGGTCATGGTTAGTCTCTAGGCTTAGCCAAACTCTAGGGTTACACTAGTCAATCATCAAAATCATAAGTCGTGGTTTTAAATTAACTAAAAATCACCAAAAATCATAACATGGTTTAAATATCATTATTAAATGATTATAATTACAAAATTTCAAAATTACCCTCATTTTAGAAACTGGGTGCTACACATAGGTATGTCCGCATATGCTCTTCATGCCGCATAGGCTTCTGTGGCTACATAGGCTTCTCTGGCCGCATATAGGTCTTGTGCCACGTAGGCGTCCCATTAATTGTTTCTGATTTATTTTGATTTTAAAGCCGTCTTTTGGATAGGATCCCAAGAGTCGGCATTAAATATTTGGATTTGCTTTGATGATTCGGGGCAGTCTTTTGCATGAAAAGGGGATAAAATCCTAAGGGTCGGCTTTATCTCTTAGGCAGCACGAAATCCGAAGCGTTTATCGGTTCATATGCCTCTTGCCAGCCTATAAATACGAACAAATTTTGAATATAGAGTTTCTTTAATCTCTTCTTTCTTCAATCTTTCTTGCCCTAGCCGTCGTCCTCTCTACTCTCGATCATCCATAGCCCCCAAGACTTCTTCCAGTATTGCAGCGAAGGGCAAAGGAGTTGCCTCTTCATCGAATACGTCGACGTTCATCCTTCTATTGATGGTAAGAACATTTGGAAAGAAAACTGCATGAGTTAAAACCCTAACTTTTATGGCTATGTCGCATGTTTTATGCGCGGGCTTTTTCCTATCATGCTTTGGCATAGTTAATGCGCTTTTCATCTTCATTGAACTGCTCAAGTTCAGTGTAATGAATCTGCATAAGCTGTGCCATGTGGGCCGCATGAATGCCTTATGACTGAGCTGCATGGAGTATGCTTCATGTCCGAGCCGTATGAGAGTTGCTTCATGGCCGAGCCGCATGAGAGCTGCTTCATGACCGAGCCGCATGAGAACTGTCTCATGACCGAGCCGCATAAAAATTGTCACCTAACCGCATAAGCTCCTTATGAACTGAACCGCATAAGGACCCACCTAACAGATCCGCATAAGCTCCTTATGAACTGAACCACATAAGGACCCACCTAACAGATTCGCATAAGCTCCTTATGAACTGAACCACATAAGGACCCACTTAACAGATCTGTATAAGCTTCTTATGAACTGAACCGCATAAGGACCCACTTAATAGATCCGTATAAGCTCCTTTTGAACTGAACCGCATAAGGACCCACCTAACAGAGCCGCATAAGCTCAGAAGTCATTAAGTGGTTTTCCTCTGGCTATCTCTTGACTTCTTTCTTTTGTCTTTTTCAGTAAAGTTGTCGGTCAATCCTTTATGGGAGCTTTTGGTAGGCCAAACTCAGTTTGCTGTGGGTATGAGTGTTCGACCATGTGGTCGATTATGTGATAGCCCAAATCACCAATGATCAACCTGAGGAGAGGCTGAGGGATATCATAAATCAATCTTTCTTCTTTCTCTTGAGTATGATAAACTCGAGAAAGTTAGGGGGCACACATCTGAAACCCTCGTTCCTCTTTGGGGATGCTCTGACTGTAAAGAACCCCAACGTTCTAGATATCTCTGAAAGTTAGAGTTTTTCTTCCAACGAGATGGCGATCCACATTCTTCAGATGGAGCGTCACTTCTCACTGTCTTGGTTCAATATGCTATCGATGGACAGGAAAATGGTGGACTTCCTGACTCTAAGCCAACAGGGGATGTTCGTGGGCGACATTCACTATAATAAAACATTACGGTCGGTAATTACAAGCAAGTTACAGATCAGCCGCTCTGTGATGGGGTTAGCCCCGGGCAGCTTCATAAATGTGCAGGGTCCCAACTTCCGGTTCTTCCAAGCTGACACCTTTATGAATCAGCTTGCTCAGAAGGGGTCCTATCCCATTGGTCGGTTGGTACTGATGAACTGGATGAACCCCACCCCTTCATAGATCAACTTGACCTCGTGGGTCTTGAGGACATACAAGGATCTCCTGCTCGAGATTGGCCTGTACCATGCCATTCGGGGCACTTGTTATAGTCTGCCCATGAACAAGAAGTTGTTCATGGCTCTTCTTGAGATGTACAACAGCCAAACGGGGACCTTCTTTATGCCTGAAGGGGAGATGGGGCTCGCTCTCTACGAGATGCGTGAAGTCTCTAAGCTGCCCTGGGGAGATGAAGTCTTTGAGGTGTGTACCCCTACAAATAAAGAATTCGAGGAGTTAGAGCAACGGTTCTCGGGCTTTGTGGCTGTCTACCAGGAACTACTCTGCCACCATAGTACGTGCCAGCAAATATCAAAGAAGAAGAACGATAGCTCGGAAGGGAACCTTCCTCATACCAGGACCTGGCTCAGCTATCTTTTTGAGCTAAGCGCCTTAGGCCGGGTTTTCCCCCGACGCCCTCGAACCCGAGAGGAGGTGCAGAACCAGGTGCCGATCGCCAAGAGGGTGAAAACCATGGGCGACAGATTTGGGAGCCAAACTGACTCCTTTAATTATTTTTATCAGGATACCCAGAAGATGTCTGACATGGCTCTTTTAGCGGGATTTCTGATGGTGTGGCTGTGAAACTGCGTTGTTTCGGGAGGGGCTGGTGCTATCGAGAGAATCAGCCGTAACCTAATCCTCCCTGCAGTGAAGCTAGTCTTTGGGGCCAGACTAGCTCTTCTTCCCGCTATGGTATGCAGCGTATATCGTGGCCTCCGTGCCTTCTCGTCCAAAGTCATCGCTCGGGACACGGTAAAAGACTTTGAATGAATTGAGCTGCCCTACCATTATCTGATGGGGTGGCTGTTGATGCGTTACCAGTCTCTGATAAGGCCTGGCCTCAAGAATGATGTGACTGCTGATGATGCCTTCATCTATCAGTACCGCTGCATGCCTTGGGAGTACACCACCATGCCTGCCTGTCGGATGGCGCTGGCGCGAGTGGACGGATATTCCTTTTTTGTGTCTGTTCCTCATTTTACCAATAAAGAAGTAAGCGTCGTGCATCTTGATGGTGCTGTGTCTCCTAAGTTCTTGCCCGAGAAGATGCTCCTCTGGTTGCAGAACATTCTTCCTACACATCTGGTGTATCGCAACCGTAATTACGTCTTTTTGGAGCCTTACTTACCCAGCCGATTCTTCCGGCAATTTGGGTACAGTCAGATGTTTTTGGACAATCCCAGCTCATGCCTGGGATTTGAAGGCTGCGTCCTTGACGGCATCCGGGCTTGGCACTACTATAGCGCGGTTCATACCCGTGCCACCTTCTCTGTTCCTAATGCTGGAGAGTCGGGACACATTTTGTACATGGCGGCCTTGTACCATGTTATGTTGAATAAGCCTCCGAGAGACTTTGACCCAAGTACCAGCTTTATTGTTGGTACTGACTTGGAGAAAAAGACAAGGATCAAGAAGGGGAGGGCAGTTGATGTATCTGACTCGGAGTCTACCAACGTGGACGAAGAGGAAGATCCTGATAACTTGCCTCCTCCTTCTGCGGATGATTTGGTGGCAGGTTAGCCCCCTGTTGCGCCGAGTCCTTCCCGAAAATGTAGCAGGCATGCACCCTCTGTCGACGGCATGACTTACTCCCGAAAATGGGCTACGGTCAAGACTCGCTGGCCGATCATTAGGGAGAGAAGCGAAGATGTTGACGCCGTTTCGAAGGTGAATCGAGTTACGATCCTCTTTTTGTTTTTCTTTCTGAAATAATCTAATCATTGTTCTTTTATTTGTAAGCGTCGAAAGAAGTGAACTCTTCAGAGCCGGCTACCGCCTCTGAGGTTGACCCGACTCTAGCCGCTTTAATTAGAGATATGACAGCCGAGCTTACTTCCACCAGGGTCATCCCGACGATGGCTGAGGTTCTTCCCGCTGCTGACATCTTAACCCGGGGTGATGTGGGCTCTACTGAACCAATCCCCGAGGTTGCTGAACCTCAGCCGATTGATGCTGACCCAATTGTATCCACATCTGAGGCGGCTGAGGCAGAGGAAGCGGCTACAATCGGCTCAAGTGTCGCCATTGAAGAGGAGATTGTGGCTGTGAATGAGCCTCAACTTCAGCAACCCTCCCCTGGTAAGCTAAGTTATGTCTTGACTAGTGAGGAGGTTCATTTTCTCTATCTTCATATCCTTCGGGTTAAGCTGATCGATGGTTGCTCCGGACATACAGGTCATGCTCCTTCGCTTCCGGCGATGGACATCATCGGGGGAGAAGTCACCAGAGGGGATCTGGTGGAAGAAAGTATGCCTTCTCCTCCTTCGACTCATACCGAGGAACCTTCTGTCGGATCGAGTTCAGGAGAACAAGCAGTGGAACGGCCGGGGCGGGAAGAAATGGTCCCTGCACCCTCCTTGGTTCATGTGGCTCCAACACCAGAGGTCGACCTTTCTACCCTGCCAAGTCTCCAGATCCTTCAGGCGGCGGAGGAGGAGATGGCTGCTATTCAAGCGTCCTATCGCTCGAAACTTGTTTCCCTAGTGATAGGGGCATCAAGTTCTAGTGCATCTTCCTCGCGATCGTCTTCAACTCTTCAAGTTACTCTTCCTTTGACACCGTCTTCTTCAGAAGTTCTAGATGAGTCATCGAAGGACGTGATTGATAGTTTCTACCGCCACCTAAAATGAAGGGTCGAGGCTGCTCTGGAGAGGGGAACATCTTTTGCATTGGCTCGTCAATGTGCCCGTGGCCAGATTGAACTCCTAAGGACACTCCCCGGCGGGGCAGGGATGGTTGAGTTTTTGGAGCCCAAATTACTAGAAGCTGATCAGCTCGTGGCTCAATTTCAAGGACTACGGCAAGTCGATCGGTCTTTAAAAATAGATCAGGAGCGTGACTTCCTTTTAACTACCATGGAAAAGGTAAGGACGATACGGGAGACGTCCAAGCCCGCTCTGGTGAAGGACCTCCGAGATTTGTCGCTGAAGTACGATCAACTAAGCCGCAGCGGAGAGGACTGTATCGCTCGGGAAGAGGCCGCCTCTCATAGGATAGCCGATACCAAGGAGTAGATCCTCCATCTTCAGAGAAAATTGGTTTCTTTGGAATCTAAGCTCCAGGCCTCGCGCGAAGACAAGGAGCTAATTTTTTGGAAGATCGACAAGGTCACCCGAACCTCAGATGCCTTGGAGCGTGCACTGAAGAAACTTGAAGACGGTTGGTAGGCACATGCACATCTGGAGGATGCAGAGAAGTTGATGCAAGAAGCTGAGCGCCGGGCTACCCTGAGAATTGAGTGGTCGACGTCCAAGCTGAAGGACCGGCTCCGAGAATTGTGTGTTGCCGAACCATAATCGGCTTTTTCTTTCTTTCATTATTATGTTCCTCCATTTTTTTAACAGGGACATGGTCCCAGAAAATGTAGTACTCTTAATTTTAAATGAATGACTATGTTTACATCATCATTTATCTGTTGTGCTTGTACCGTTTCTTTGGTATTATGGTATTTTCCCCACTGGGGGACTTTCTGTGGACCTATTACCCTTGGGATACCTTGGTTTTAGGTATGGATAATAAGTTTGATAGAGATACCTAGAATAACTCCGTGGTAAGGCGGGCATGGAAATTCTAGGTATTGGGTGAAAGAATGCCATGGAATAGCTGGGCTCCAGAGACATGTGATGGTGAGAAAAGAGGCACATGTACTAGAGAACCGAGTACAGCATTTGTGGTCAGCAGAGGACATTTGTGGTCAACTGTGGACATTTGTGATCAACTATGGACATTTGTGGGCCTTATTATCCTTGGCGTACCCTCATTTTGGGTACGGATAATAAGTCGAAAGAAAACCAACATACTTACTCAGAGGTAATGAGGACGTGGTAAGTATGAGGGTTTTGCAATGGAGTCTTCCTACTCAGAGATAATAAGGAGGTGGCAGGAGTGGACTCAATGAAGGGTACATAGAATAACTCAGAGGTAATATGGACGTAGAAATTCTATGTAAGGGGTGATTTGTTTGTGATAGAAGAGAAACAACTCAGAGGTGACATCGACGTGGTTGTTTCTGGAATTTGGTGGACCTGTTACCCTTTTTTATGTGCTGAAAGTACGGGTAATAGATTATGAGGAAGATGCTCTTTTAGGGAGGAAGTTCAGAGGTATGATTATACATGACTAACTACCCAGAAGATGCGATATGGATTCATTTGGAATGACCAGAGTGTAAGTTTAGCGGTACTTAAGGGTACATGGCGGATGTCGTTTAGACATAGTATTTCTTTAGGAACTTGCCGTTGATGGGCATCATGAGCAAGTCTCCGTTTTGCTTCGCGAGATGGTATGCACCATTGGAGAATACAACCTCGATGATAAATGGGCCTTCCCACTTTGGCTGGAACTTACCGGCGGTTTTGTGAGTCATAACCATCGGCCTCCGAACTGCCAAGACGAGATTGCCTACTTGGAATGTTCTCAGCTTGACCTTCTTGTTGAAGGCTCCAGAGATGCGGACTTGATAAAGCTCAATTCGTTGTTGAGCTAGCAGACGCTTTTCATATAAGGCCTCCAACTCTTGTAGCCGACGACGGTAATTATCATCTGTCGTCAATCGGTAAGTGAGGACGACGCGGAGCGAAGGAATTTGGGTTTCCAAGGAGAGAACTGCCTCACTTCCGTATACCAGAGAGAATGGTGTATTCCCAGTGGCTGTCAGGACTGTAGTATGGTGCGCCCATAAGCATTCGCCAAGCTTTTCATTCTAGTCGCGTTTGTTTGAGGACATGAACTTTTTGAGAAGCTTGATTATAGTTTTGTTGAATGCTTCAGCCAGACCGTTAGCCGCCGGGTTGTACGGTGTTGAAGCAACATTCTGGATTTGATGTTTGTCACAAAATTGATAGAAGGCATGGCTTGCAAACTGCGGACCATTGTCGTAGATGATCCTCGAGGCAGTCCAAAGTGATAGATGACGTGATGCTTGACGAAGCTGATTACGTTTGATGTCTTTATTTCTGCAAACGGAACAGCTTCCACCCATTTGGAGAAGTAGTCAGTAATTGCGAGTATGAAGCGATGTCCTCCGGATGAAGGCGGGGTGATTGGACCAATGATATCCATTCTCCATGCCTCAAATGGCCAGGATGCCACCGTCGGATGTAAAAATTCGGATGGTTCGTGTATAAAATCTGCGTGGACCGGACAAGCTTTGTATTTTCTTGCATAGTCTATCGTATCTGCTACCATCGTAGGCCAGTAATAGCCCATCCGGCGAAGGCGGTCTTGTAATTTTGGGCCAGGTTGATGGGTCCCATAAATACCGTCGTGAGCTTCGCGTACAGCTTCTTTGGCTTCTGTATTTGACAAACACCGGAGCAGCAACCCATCATAGGATCGTCGGTACAGCATTTTTGTCTCTGTATTGTAGAAGAATCTGAGAGAACGTCTTCTGATAGAAGTGGCTTCTTTCGGATTTTTCGGCAAGATACCATAGACCACAAAGTCAATAAATAGGAGTCTCCAGTCCGGTGTTTCGTCGACCGCCAGGGCAGAGTAACTCACAGCAAATTGTACGTTGTTCTTAGGACAGACCAATTCATGGCCTATTACGTCCACTAAATGATGAGTATGATTTGGAACCGCCAGAGAAGCGGCAAGTTCTGCTAGGGCATCGGCTTCAATATTCCGGAGTCATGTAACATGTTCTATGAAGAACCCTTTAAAGGACATGATGATGGCGATTGCTATCTGATGATAGGGGATCATGTCCTCGTGGCGAACTTTATATGAGCCCCGGATCTAATTGACGATTAACTGTGAATCGCCATATGCTTCCAGGTACTCTACCCCCAGTTCCTTCGTAAGTCGGAGGCCGATAACCAAGGCATTGTACTCAGCCACGTTGTTTGAACAAGGTTCCGTGAGTGAGTATGCCCGATTGATCACCAAGCCAGAGGGAGAAATCAGTACTACTTCGACCCCAACGACGATGTTGCCCTTGGGCCCGGTTCTTAAAGCACCGTCGAAGAATATTTGCCAGACGGTATCATGGAAAACCATATTTGAATTGGCGATCTTGTCTGGGATCTCTTCATATATTCTGGTTGACTCAGAGCCTGGATGGGCTGCTAAAAAGTCTGTCAGTGCTTGACCTTTAACAGCCTTCTGCGGGACGAAGATCATATGGTAGGGGGACAATAATATCGCCCAGGTAGCAAGACGAGAGCTGAGTTCCCCTAGTTTGGTTATAAGAACCCTAAGAGGGTTGACTCATGATATGACATGGATGGTCTGTCCGAAAACATAGTGTCGCATCTTCTGAATAGCGAACACCAAAGCGAGACATTCCTTTTCCACGGCGGTGTATCTATGCTCAGGCCCTATCATCATTCGGCTGAGATAATAGATAGCTTTTTCATGCCCCGCATCATTATTTTGTGCTAGTAGGGCACCGAGGGAATGCTCCATCGCTCGCACATAGAGCAAAAATGACTTTCCAGCAACCGGGGCCACCAGGACTGGAGGGTTCGACAGATATTCCCTAATGTTGTCGAAGGCACGTTGGCACTCTTCATCCCATACAAAGGAGACGTCTTTCTTTATGAGGTGCGTGAAGGGTTGACATCGCCCGGAGAGGTTAGAGATAAACCTCCTGATATAAGCGAGCCTCCCTTGAAGGCCTCTGTGTTCTCAGAGATTTCTCGGAGGACCCACCTCCATGATTGCCTTCGTCTTCTCAGGGTCTATATGGATTTCCTGGGCGATAACGATAAAACCCAAGAATTTTTTGCTGGATATACCCAAGAAAGATTTGGTAGAATTCATCTTCAAGTTGTGTGCTCGCATCAGGTCGAATACCGTCCTCAGATCGTGCAGATGATCTTCCTTAGAGCGACTTTTAACGGCGATGTCGTCGACGTAACACTCCACGGTCTTACGCAGGTGATCTCTAAATATGACACTCATGGCTTGTTGATATGTGGCGCCAGCATTCTTTAAACCGAAAGGCATGATTGTGTAGCAGTACACACCTATTGGCGTTCGGAATGATGTATGCTTTTCGTCGTCAGAAAATATCTTGATTTGGTTGTATCCTGAGAAGCCATCCATGAACGACATGCGCTCAAAGCCGCATGTGTTGTCAATTATTATGTCCGTAATAGAAAGAGGGAACTCATCCTTAGGACATGCTTCGTTCAAATTTCAGAAGTCGATGCAAATTTGGATCTTTTCATTCTTCTTGAGGACCGGTACTATATTGGCCACCCAGTCTGGATGTTGTTCCTCACGGATGAAGCTGCTGGCTATTAGTTTGTTGACCTCAGCTTCGATAGAGTTCATGATGTCTGGGCGAAACTGTCGTTGCTGTTGCTTGACCGAATTTGCGTCCAGATGAATGTTGAGCTTATGGAGTACAATCTCGGGGTTTAGCCCTGGCATGTCTTTATATCTCCAGGTGAACACGTCAATATACTCTCAGACGAGTTGTAAAAGCGAATCCCGCTCTTCGTCTGTCAGGCTTTTACTGACGAAGATTGGCTTTGGAGAGGATTCATCGTCGAGGTCAACTTGCATGACCTCATCTTCGGTTGGAGGATCTCTTCGTTCGAAACTCTTCTTCCACTGCGCGTCTAGCTATTGTACCCAAGGCTCTAACTCGAGAAGTTTGGGTACATCTTCGTCTTTTTCATAGGCGTCAGCAAATGCCATATTGACAGACCAAGTTTGCCTGAGTACATCCCCGATGCTGACATCCGAATCAGAAGTGGGCGATCCGGTAGAATATGAATGCCATTCGTATTCCTCATCCGAGCATTCAGGAGTTGTTGCAGGTGTAACATAGCCTAGACCACGTCTAGTCTTGTTATAATAATTTCGTGGTTTTCCAACCGGGGCTGGCAATTACAAAGGTAATCGCCGGCCGATGCCGTAGTTCAAGCCTGGTGTAGTCTCCATATCATACCCTTGATTTTGTATGAGGTACTTGGATCGGGAGCTATACAGATAAAGGGACAGTCTTCCGGTGTCGGGTCCGAGATCGACTTCATCTGGCCTGAAGGACTGTTGACCATTCTTTCTGCCGAAGATGATTGGATGGTCCTCTCCCGGGACTATGAAGCAAGCGACCTCTACAGGAGTAAGTTGGTTCACGGTATAGACATTTGTCACTTGTGTGTGTAAGTTGGTGCCTATACCATGTTCCATAGCATACATTATACGGAGCTTATTGAGCTCGAGGTAGTTCAAAGATAGCCCTTTATTAATAAAATAAGGTATCTTTTCAGGTGGTATTACATCATCAGCAGAAGCAACATCTGTGTGGGCATCCACATACTTGTCTAGCTCTAGCTCCTCTTCAGCCACACCTTGAATTAATGAAGACTGGAAAGATGACCTGGGCAGCTTGATCATCAGGGGTTCCACTGGTGGTGCAGGATGTGGGGTCTTTGGCGTACTAGCGGTCCCTGGCTTAGCGCTTGGTGCTGGACGTGGAGTTGTTGGCTCACTAGCAGTCCCTGGCTTAGCGCTCGGCTGTCGGCTTATCTTGGGCAGACGAATGACCATCGGCTTAACAGAAGAATTGATCTCTTCTGTTTGTTGTTGGCCGGCCCTTGGCAGTCTGATTGTCGGTGGCTCCACAGTTGATCTTGGCCCTTGACCAGACCTTGGCAGTCAGATAACCATCTGCTCCTTTTGTGTAGTGAGCACCGGGAGACTAGTTGCTTCCTTACGCAGAGTGGCTACAAGCGGTGCAGTTCTTCCCGGTTTGCGGGGTTGGAGATAGATTTTCAGAGGCTCTTTAGGTCCCATTGTAGCCTCGGTCTGCTATTGAGCATCCTCTTTGATCAGGTACCTTTTGGATTTTTCGTACAAGCAGGAATCAGAATAGTAGGATTCGACCCCTTTGAAGGGATCGATGTCGACGAACTCTGTCTTTGCGAATTTGTGCTTGTCGACATATTTGAAGCACTGGTACAATATGGAGGGTACGATCATATAATCGTGTATCCACGGACGCCCCAGGAGAATGTTGTAGGATGTATCTGCATCTATGACATATCAGGTCACTTCCGACTGAAGATCGCCAATTTGGCATTTAATTAGGCAAATCTTTCCGATAGGATAGCTTCTCCCTGAATTGAAACCGCTGATAACGGTACTGGTAGGTGTCAGCCGATGCATAGGGACGCACAAGAGGTGAAGCAAGCTCTTCGGAATAATGCTTATCGAAGAACCGGGATCAATGTGCATCTGATCCATCTTGATGTCGCCGACGTATCCAGTGTAATACAGAGGGCGATCGTACATGTTGGTTTTGATGAGCATATCCTGCGGAGTGAACACAATATTGGGTATGACACCTGTACAAGCGCTGTCCTGGAGATCCGTCGGCGAGCTCTCCCCTGTAAGCTTGACCTGAGCCAAATACGCATCAGCATTCTGGAGTGCTTCGCTCAGTGCGACGCGAACATCTTTGGAGAGTCTCACGAGCTCATATAATGACAATTTGGCTGGTGTGTTGGCCAATTGTGCCAGAATATCAAAATTGTAGGGCCTCTCCAGCCCTTGTGGTACGTCTTTGCGGAGTGGCTTGTCAAAGCGGGTCTCCTTTGGCATGGTCTTATCGGTCGGCGGAGGCTGAGAAGGTCCTGGGGCATCAGCAGTGGCCGACTGACGTTTTTCAGCCGAGTTACCCGGCATAGGTTGAGTTTGTGCACCGGACCGGATAACGACAGCAGTCGCTTCTTCAATATCGTCTGAAATTGTGTGGCAGGACTTAGTCTTCTTGTCCTTCTTCTTGTCGGTAGGGGATGGTGCTGACTGAGTTACTTCAGGCACCAAGTCTGGGTGGACCCACATGACCTTCCCTCTTGACGTGGTGAGGGACACCAGCCCAGTCGTCTGGTCTCGGAAAGGTAGAAGGTTAGTGACCTCCATTGTTGCCCAGGGGACGGGTACTACGCCATCATGAGTCCTCGTTGGAGGGAAGCTACCGAATTGAACCGACACCATGTTGGCAGCCACGGTTACCTCCTCGAAATCAATGGCCAGAGCCTTAGAATCGATTAGGTTTTGGATGTACCGCTTCAATTGGAAGCAGTCTTGAGTAGCACGGTGGAGATAGCGGTGGTAGTGACAGTACTTTGGGCTTTCCATCTCTGCGGGTCGAGGTTCACGTCTCGACGGAGGGAGCTGAATTCTATCTCCTTGCAAGAGCATGTCAAAGATGGGCTTGACATGGCTATCTTGGAAGGAGTAAGTCACCTGAGGCCACTGCTTCTCTGCCTGCTTTGGTTCAGGTTTCTGGGCTGTGTCGGCCACCATAGCCTGCTTGCCCTTGGTATCTCGGTTGTTAGAAAAATTACCGTCGTTGTTATTGTTGGTATTAGGGCGTTTGTCCTTATCCTCTCCATCCGAGATATGCAGCCCTAATTGGCGAGCCTTCTTCAGCTTTACTTCTGCGCTAGTGGCACTGATGATGAAGGTCTTCCAGTATTTAAATTGACTTTCGTCCATCCAGAGGCTAATTGTGGGGAGCAGCCTCTTCTGGCAAATTTTAATCAAAGAAGAGTCCGGATTATCGGAGGGCAACTTTATCGTGGTTTGGCAAAACCGCTCAATGTAATTCCTTGTCAGCTCCTTCTCTCTTTGAAAAACGTCCATAAGGGTTGACATTGTCACATCTTGTCCCACCTCGTAGAACCTCTCCAAGAACATATGTTTGAAGCCGGCAAAGGAATGGATGCAGTTATCCGGCAGGTTACGGTACCAGTCGAATACGACCCCCTCTAATGCCCCAATAAACAACCTCGTAAGGATGACTCGTCATGCGACAGATGGTCTGTTGTGACCTCGAAGTAGGTCATGTATCGGCTCGCAGATGTCTTTCCATCATAAGGATTGATGTTGAATGGTTTGTATCGAGGAGGGAAGGGGACATCTCTCCATGCAGCGGGATACGGCTGTCGTATCTTTAGGTCCTTAGAGGTTTTTCGAGCGTAGAACATTGCCCGAAGCTCCTGGACTTCTTTTCTCGCTTCTCTAGCCTCTTCTGCAGCAGTGGGAGTCGACATTCTGGGTGGATTATCGCCCGGGGTTGGTGCAGTTGTGTTTGAGTCCGCATTGACGGCGGGACCCAAGCTTGTTTGGCCAGGTGTCCTTTCTTGGAGGGCCGGTATGGCCGCCTTGATCTCGTCCACTGATTTAACCAAGGTATGAAGTATGGCCTCAAGAGTGTCGAGGCATTGCCGATCAATGGGACCGTCGTAGTCATTCTCAGTCATGAACACTGTTCTCACATGAGGAGCAGTGGAAGGAACTGTAGAAGACGTGCTCTTCGAATCATACCCTCGAATAGAGAAGTCATCGGGGTATGTAGGAATGTTCTCCTCAGGTTCGGACTTGGAGGAAGTGCTACCCACCGCATAGGAGGTTGCCTCATCTTGGCACTTGTGGACGTCTTCAGGGACGTCAGAATCTGCTGCATCTGTTGGGGGGATTGTTTCCCCTGGTTCTTTTTCTTGGAACACCGGATTGTCATAGATATTCCGAGGAGTGCTACCCCCAGCTTCAACTACCCCCAGAGATGACGATGACGAATCTCCAAGTGTTGAAGATTTCGTCTTTGAACGGGTACCTTGATAAACTCCTCCTGTGACGATTGTGGACAACCGCTTAGATGTGAGTTTCTTGGCTGCGCTGGTTGAGATTGTCGGGATAGACATATTTATTTTCTTCCCTCCCTTGCCTGTAGGGACGTTCTGGGCAGAGTTACAGGAGGCTAAAGGAAGCGCCTCGTCTTCCGAGCTTTGTTCCAAGACCGGTCCTGGCTGCTGCAGTCGTTGGAAGACGGACTACCGATCTTCTTGTACTGCTGTCTTGTTGCAGCAGCAGTTGATAATCACTTGAGTGCAGTGATATCCATGGAAGGACTCTCCGCACACTAAGGTTTTTTTTTTTTCCTTGCGCTTGTGACGGATCACATCACGCAAGTCAAGTACGTCTCGAGCAACCTTTACACTCGTTTTGTGGGCCTGGGAGTCCCGAGCACACGAGTGCGTTGGTATCATATTTTCTTCCTGATGCGGGGCTAGTAAAAGCATATGCCCTTGATCATTGTTGGGAGACTCTTGGGAACCACCCTGTCCGTTTGCCGTCGGGGACTGGACACGGGCGGTTCTGTACAACTTTCCATCAGAGGCCCGCATAACAGTTAGCGGGACTCTCTGGTGGTCAGAGGTTGGGACAGCTGACTGAGCTTGACGAGCCCACGCTGTCCTAGGCTTCTTCGTCCTAGCACCCAAGGGCGCGTAGTAGGAAGAGTCCAAACTGTGCCGCACAGAGTCTGGCACATCCTCATTGGAGCATCTGATGTCAGGAACGCATGAGAGGCGGTCGAAGACTGAACCCGAGCCGTATAGAGCAGATAGCTGGCGGCTGGGATTGGATGCCTTATAGGTCATCTCCCTGCGGCTAGGATTGGTGGCCGCATAGGTATTCTGCATGCAGCTGGGATTGGTGGCCGCATGAGGCTTCTGTATGCGGCTGGAATTGGTGGCCGCATGAGGCTTCTGCATGCGGCTGGAATTGGTGGCCGCATGAGGCTTCTGTATGCGGCTGGGATTGATGAGCGCATGAGCCTTCTTCATACGGCTGGCACCCTTATGCGGCTTCTTCCTGGCCCGTATAGAGTTCCCATTTGCTCCCGCAAGTCCAACATCGTAGTATTTTTCTTTGCCAGACTTGGGGACTGCAGGGTCCTCTGCGGCCTGAAGTGGGGCCACATGTGAGTCTTCTTCGCCGTCTTGGGCAGTAGAGAAATCTTCTTCCAGAGCTTGGAGAGGAGCAACGGTTTTGGGCCTCCACTCCCTGCGGGCCTTCTTTGGATCGGCTCGCTCCTGGATCGGGCTAGCGCTCCCGTCGGAGAGTATCTCTTCAAACGCTTGCTGGTCGAAGCGAACAACTAGCATCTGTTACGTGGAGCCGAGTTTGGCTGCGTTCGATTGTGTCACCAACTTCTCAGCAGTAGAGAAGTTAGTCCCCATCAGAGTCGCCATCGTGTTTGCCATTGATTGTCATAGAACAGAACAATTTTATAGGAGGACTGAACTTTAACTCACAATTACAAACTCGCTTGTACAAAAGATAGCCTAGAAACAATACTTAGGAAAAGCAATCTAAGTACAATTATTTAATTTGGATTCTGGGGGGTGACGGTAGAGGCTCAGGAAAGTGCTATCAACTCTGCCTTACTCCTTGGACAATCGAACGCAACCTCGGCTCCGGTAAAGAAATGCTCTGTGCGTATCTCTGCGTCTCTCTGTATGTCTCTGTGTGTGTGTACAAGGGAATAGCACCTTGCTATTTATAGGAATTCATGAGTAATGAGGATGTACAGCCACGTGACTAATTTTAGGCCACATCCTTGTAACTGTGCCTCGAGAAGTGGGCAGTTAAGGATTGGTTAAGATTGATCATGATCTGTTTGTTGCATAAATCTGAACTGTCAAGACTTGGTCAACTTCCGCCACGTGTCTGAACTGCTACCTTGTGATAAGACGCATGAGAGACGTCTCATAACAGAGCCGCATGAGGTATGCTTCATGACTTAGCCGCATGAGAGTGGTCTCATGACTGAGCCGTATGATGGTTATCTCATGACCGAGCCGCATGAGAGTGGCTTCATGACAGAGCCGTATGAGAGTTGTCTCATGTCCGAGCCGCATGAGAGTTGTCTCATGTCCGAACCGCATGAGAGTTATCTCATGTCCGAGCCGCATGAGAGTTGTCCCATGACTGAACCGCATGAGAGTGGCTTCATGACAGAGCCACATGAGAGTTGTCTCATGTCCGAGCCGCATGAGAGTTATCTCATGTCCGAGCCACATGAGAGTTGTCTCATGTCCGAGCCGCATGAGAGTGGTCGCATGGACGATCCGCATAAAGAACTTTCTTTGGAATTTATGAACTGTGCCAGATATCATGAAGATTTTCTCATCTTTTTAGGAGCATGTCACGTCTCGTCTTTATGTCAGAGCCATAATTTCTATCAGAGCCATCGCCTTTATGTCAGAGTAATAATGGCCAGCTGTACAGGCATATTTTGTTGAACCGCATAAGGCCGCAGGGCGCTTTCTGAGCCGCATGAAGCTTTTTGAGCCGTATAAAGCTCCCAAAGATTTTGAGCCGCATGAAACTCCCCAAGTTTTGAGCCGCATGGAGTTTCATGTTTGATTCTGGGCCGCATAAGAATCACTAGTCTTTTTCATGCTTCTACACATCCCCTCCCGCCCGGTAACTCTTCGACCCCCTCCTACGCCGAAATCCTGCGGCCGGACCGCTCAGCACAATTCTCCCTTGCCCGAGGATCCCGAGCTGCCGGATATCGAGCTCTCCAGCATCGTCGATGGAGAATCTATCTGCGTGCCATTCTCCCTCTCTGAGATTTCATCTCTTTCCGCTAGCTTCGCGAAGACTTTTGTGCTGAAATTCCCATCCGGATGCCCAAAACTCTCTAAAGCACAAGAAGCAATAGCGGGCTGGGGCCTCGCATCCGCCTATATGGTCGACCCGCTAGACCCCAAACACCTGCTACTCCACCTCTCCTCCGACCTCGACTACTCGTTAGTTTGGGCCAAAGGCACCTCCAACATTGGATCCCTTAGCGTCACGATCGCCAAATGGTCCTCCAACTTTAACCCCAAAGTCGACTTGATGATCTTCTCGACGGGGATCACCCTTCCGAACCTCCCTCTCGTCTGCTTTGTCCTGCAACACTGAAGAGAATCGCCGGGTCCTTCGGGACCCTAGTGGCCATCGCTGAAGAAACTCGTAAGCTCTCCAAAGCGAACTATGCGAAGATCTGCGTAGAGCTCGACATTTCTTCCAACCCGCCCTCGACGATACAGATCGAGCTTACGGGACTAACACACATTCTGAAGCTTGAATATGACAACAATATTATTTTCTATAAGTACTACCAGATCAGAGGCCACCCCACTAAGTTCTGTTTCAAGGCCCACCCGGAGCTCAAGAAGAAAGTCCTGCTGAAGTCGCAACCTAGGAAGGCGACCCAACCCATTCCCGCTGCTCCGCTTCTTCCCCTTCCCAACTCCCACTCCCACTTCGCTGACAGCGACAGATCTCCCAGTCCCCGATCTCCACCCATCGACGTTAGACATCGTCACCGGCGAGCCAACGGACATCACCCTCAACAACCGATTTGATATCGTCACCTCCACCCTGTAGGACGCAGCCGAGCCATCGGACACCTACCTCAATAACCGGTCTGATATCCTCTTCTCCCCCTCGGGATGCCATCCAAGCGAACCACCATCAAGACCAGAGCGAAGAGATAACCGTCGACCAATCGATCCGCGTCGTCTCTTCAGGCAATAAGAAAGAGAATCCGGATGCGTAGAGCCCCCACCCTTCCATACCTGTTATTGCATTATCCACCACACCTCCCGGAAGTGACCCCGAACTTGCCCTGACCTCCTTCGGCCTCGTCCCCGTGGCCAGACTCCAGCTAGCAAAGGCAGCCGGATTACTGGACCCCAGCAACCCCCTCTCCATGCTGGCTGAGATAGAGCTCGAGCTAGCATCCCTTCCGGAGGAGAACGCAGACAACACTACCTAGGGCACCCCCGGAGAAACGGATCCCTCCTCCGCGTCCCCGAGAGCTCCCAAAATCCCCTACACCAAGAAGAAGAAGAAGAAATCTCTAGAGCCAACGGCAATGACCACACGGTTAGCCACAAAGCTCAACCCCACCTCCCCCCGCATCCTTCCTAATACTTAACATCCTCTCGTGGAATGTTAGATGATTGGCCAATAAATCCACCTTGAGGAGAATAATTAGCCTCAAGAAAATTTACCGGATCGATATCTTAGTCATCATCGAAACTAAAATCCCCCAGAGGAAACTCAAATCCATCCAACTCCAACTCGGATTCCCACACACCATCGCCGGGTGCCATGACATTTGCATCCTATTCGCCACCGATTGCTCCTTTGGAACCGTCCTGGACTCCAACCAGACACTCTTCTGCTGGGTGGAGCACCCCACTCTTACTTTCTGCTCCCTCCTCTCTGCAGTCCATGGCAGTTGTGACGCCGTCGAATGCAAGCAGCTCTGGGACTCCCTGTTGAACACCTACCTCCCCTTCACCAACCTTCCATGGATCTGCATCGGGGACTTCAACATGATCTCGTACAGAGAGGAGAAATCTAGGGGGTGCCCTCCCCCCAGCTGGCCATGAACGACTTCAACACCTTCATCTTCAATGCTTACTTATCCCCCCTCCCCTTTGTCGGCAACACCTTCACCTGGTGTAACAAGCATGAAGGCGCTAGAAGGCAACACTCCCGCTTAGATCGAGCCTTGGTCGACAATCGTTGGTCCGACATGGAGCTCATTACTAACCTCTCCCACCTCAACACCACCGAATCGGATCATTCCCCTCTCCTAATCGAGATCAGCAACAACTCCAACCTGATTAAGAAACCTTTTAGATTCCTAGACTTCTGGAGACACCACCCACAATTCAAGAACATCGTGACCTCCGTTTGGAGTTCGACAAGCAACCCCGACCCCCTTGTTCGAGCGGCCGTAAAACTCAAGGCAACTAGGGGCGCCCTATCTTCTTGGAGCAAACTCGCTTTTGGCAACATCTTCAAAGAGATCAAGTCGGTGGAGGACGACGTCACTCGAGTTGAGATCCGGTACGCCACTGACAGGTCTTCGGAGGCGCGCACCGCTCTCAATCTCACCCAAGCACTCCTCAAGTCCCGGCTGAAGATCGAGATAGAATTCTGGAAGTAGAAATCCGGATTGACCTGGGAGTCCGAGGGAGACAAAAATTCTGCTTTCTTTCACGCCTGCATCAAAGGCCGTAGACATCAACTTAACCTGCACCAAATCTCCGACGACAACGGTAACCTTCTCAAAGACCCGTGGTCCATCCACGTGGATGCCGTCGACTTCTATACCAAATTATTCTCCAAAGGTGTCGTTACTAAAGATGAGACTTTTTTAGCTAAAGTTCCCAATTTGATCAGCGAGTAGGAGAACTTGCACCTCCTAACCCCCCGTCTACGGAGGAAGTCAAGTCAGCAGTTTGGGCACTCGACGAGCATAGCGCCCCCGGGCCTGACGGCTTCTCCAGTGTCTTCTTCCGATCTTGCTGGGATATTATCTAAGCTGACATCCACGAGGCCATCGTCGCATTCCTCCAAGGTGCTAGCTACCCCAAGTCCATCGCTCGTGCCAACCTTATCCTAATCCTAAAAAAAGATAACCCAGAGACCTTTAGTGAATTCAGGCCGATCAGCTTATGCATCTTCACCAACAAAATCATCTCCAAGATTGTCGTACACCGCAAGTCCCATCTCCTTCCCAAAATAATCTTCGGGGAGCAAAGCGGCTTCGTTCCTGGGCGGAACATCACCGACAACATTCTGCTCGCTCAGGAAATGATCACCTGCATGAAATTTCTGTCCAGGGGGAACGTTGCCATCAAACTCGACCTGGAGAAGGCCTATGACCGCCTAGACTGGCAATTCATGATTTGGGTGTTCAGGGCTTTCAGGTTTTCAGAGAGTTGGATCAACATCATCTTCAGATCCATTTGCAATTCCTGGTTCTCTACTGTCATCAACGGACAAGCCAACGACTTCTTCAAATCGGCTTACGGAGTGTGCCAGGGGGACCCTCTATCCTCCACCATCTTCATTATCGTCGCTGAGGCACTCAGCAGAAACCTGAACAGCATGGCGAACACCTCCAGCTTCTACCACTTTCATACCACCACAGGATGCCTTTTAATCACTCACCTGGCCTACGTCGACGACATCCTCATCTTCTCCTCCGACGACATTGGTTCGATGGAAGTGGTCAGCAAGACTCCCG